>JARHVA010007369.1:620000-697626 GCA_037957365.1 Torreya grandis
ATCTATAATGCAAATTCTAGGTTTTGGAAGATCCTATAATATTTCAAACTTGGTCAGATTCCATTGTTTCATGGTTTTAGACTTAGCCACTTTTTAGGGTTTCAATATGTCAAGAAGACATCATAGGAGGTATGAAGGCTACATGAAGGGATGTAGGTATGATATAATAGTATGAGAACATCTCTCACAAAGTGCCACAAGTCAATCTCACCACATTCCCTTTGCACCCCTTAAGGCATATGTTTGGGAGAAATGCATTGAAAATCCCCTAATACATACAAGGACCATCTAATGCACTAAGGCATACATAACATGATTTCCAGTTATGGGGTGCATTTCTAACAATAATCCCATAAAGAAAACACATGCATCACTTATTTCATTTTATAAATCTTGGATATTTCAACTATATTTTGATAAATTTAAGTATTACTCAATTGGGGAAATTAGTGATGTGATTTGGGCCAAATTGAGCCATGTGAACTTAATTATTAGTCTAAATGATGTTAATTAGAGATAAAATGTTTAGTTTAGGGTCTAAAGAGTTTATGATTTAGGGTTTATGGTTTAAGGTTTAGGGCATAGGGTTTAGGGTATAAGGTCCAATCGTGAAGGCATTTCAGGCCAATTTGAGCTCATTGTACATGCTTATGACTATAGAATGTGATTTGGTTACAATTAGCCCCAATGTCATCACATGTTGAGATAATTAGTTAATTGGGGTAATAAGTGATGTAGTTTGTGAAAAAATTAAGCCCTAATAAAATAATTATTACTCTAAAGGAAATTAATTAGGGATAAATTGATTGATTTACGCTATAGGGTTTATGATTTAGGGTTTAGGGTTTAGGGTATAACATATAATGTTTAGGTTTTAGGGTATAGGGTCCAATCACGAAGGTAATTATGGCCAATTTGATATTGTTGAACCTATTTGTGACTAAAAAATGTGATTTTGGGTGTAATTATCCCTAATGTCATCATAGATTAAACTAATTAGTCAATTGAGGCAATCAGTAATGTAATTTGGGCCAAATTGAGCCTTATGAACTTAACTTTTTACCCTACAGGATGTTAATTTGGGCTAAATCAATTGGTTTAGGGTTTAGTGTTTATGAATTAGGCTTTAAGGTTTAGGGTTAAATGTATAGGGTTTATGGTTTATGGTATAGGGTCCAATTTCAAAGGCAGTTGAGGATAATTTAAGCTTATGTAACCTATTTGTGACTAAAAAATATGATTTTGGGCTCATTTAGCCCCCATGTCATCACATATTGAGCCAATTAGTCAATTGGGGTAATTGGTGATGTGATTTTAGCCAAATTGAGCCTTATGAACCTATTTCTTAATCTAAATGATGTTAAGTAGGGCTAAAATGATTGGTTTAGGGTTTAAATAATTTATGATTTAGGGATTAGTTTATAAGGTATATGGTTTAGGGTTTAGGTTTTAGGGTATATGGTCTAATCATGAAAGCAATCAAGGCCAATTTGAGCTTTTTTAACGTACTTTTGACTATAGAATGTGACTTTTGGCACTATTAGCTAGAATGTCTTTATAGGTTGAGACAATTAGTCAATTTCCCAATAATAAGTGATGTGATTTGGTTAAATTAAGCCCTATAAAATTAATAATTACTCTAAAGGATGTTAATTAGGTATAAATCAATTGATTTAGGGTTTAGGTTTTAGTGCTTAGGATATAGCGTCTAAGGTTAGGGTTTTAGGGTACAAGGTCCAATCACAAAGACAATCGAGGCCAATTTGAGCTTGTTGAACCTATTTGTGACTACAGAATGTGATTTCAAGCTTATTTTTCCCCAATGTTATCATAACTTGATCCAATTAGTCAATTGGGGCAATCAGTGATGCAATTTGGGCTAAATCAAGCCTTATGAACCTAATTCTTACTGTAAAGGATGTTAATTTGGTATAAATTGATTAGTTTAGGGTTTAAGGTTTAGGGCATACTATTTAAGGTATATGCTATATATTTTAGGGTATAAGGTCTAATTTCAAAGGAAATTGGGGGTGATTTGAGCTTATTCAACCTATTTGTGACTACAAAATGTGATTTTGGGCTTAATTAGCCCTGATGCCATCCTAGATTGAGTCAGTTATGGAAATTAGTGATGTAATTTGAGCCAAATTGAGTCATGTGAACTTAATTATTAGTTAAATGATGATAATCAAGGCTAAAATGATTGGTTTAGTGTTTAAAGAGTTTACAATTTAGGGCTTAGGGTTTAAGGTTTATGGTTTATGGTATAGGATCCAATCATAAAGGCAATTGGGGCCAATTTTAGCTCATTGAACCTACTTGTGACTATAAAATGTGATTTTGGTTATAATTAGCCCCAATATAATCACATGTTGAGCCAATTAGTCAATTAGGGTAATAAGTGATGCAATTTAGGTCGAATTGAGCCCTATAGAAATAAGTATTATTCTAAAGGATGTTAGTTGAGGATAAATCAATTGATTTATGGTTTAGGTTTTATGATTTAGGATTTAAGGTGCAATGCTTAGGGTATAGGGTATAAGGTTTAGGTTTTAGGCTTTAAGGTTAAATCATGAAGGTAATTAGGGCCAATTTGAGCTTATTAAACCTATTTTTAAATACAAAATGTGATTTTGGGCTCAACTAGCCCCAATGTCATCACATATTGGTAAAATGAGTTAATAGGGGTAATTATCGATGTGGTTTGGGATAAATTGATCTTTTTGATCCTAATTCTTACTCTAAAGGATGTTAATTTTGGCTAAATTGAATGGTTTAGGGTTTAAGGTTTATGATTTATGGTTTAAGATTTAAGGCGTATAGGGTATAAGGTTTAATCATAATGGAAAGGATTTTTTTACCCAAATATTAATCGACATGGGTGGTCGATTAACTAAGATTAACTAAAAAAGTAAAAAAATGCTTAAATTTATCAAAATCTAGTAAAAAAATCCATGACCCATAGAATGAAAGAATTGAGGTGTGTGTTTTCTCCATGGTATTATTATTAGAAATGTATCCCAAAACTATAAATCATGTTGTGTATGATTTTATTCATTACATGGTTCCTAAATCCATAAGGGGCTCGCTGATGCATTTCTCCTAGAGTGTATGGCTTAAGGGGTGCACAAGGAATGAGGTGAGATCAACTTTGGACACTTTGATAAAGATGTTCTCATACTATTATATTATACCTACAGCCCATGATGTAACCTTCATACCTACTATAATGTATCCTTTAAATCTTGAAACCTTGAAATATGGCTAAGTCTGAAACTCTAAAACTTTGGAATCTGACCAAGGCTGAAATATGATAGGATGCTCTAAAACCTAAAAAAATTAATATGACTCCTAGAGGTCTATAGCCACTCCCAAACATATTTAAAGTATATAAATAAAATATAACGCAAATTATAAGAAACTATATGTCCATATCTAAATGTTTATTTTATTTATATACTATGCATGACAATGTAATAGTAAATTATTTTGTGTATGCACTTTTATAACAATACCACATACGTGATTCTAAAGACTAAAATTTCATATGCAATTTTAAAGACTAAAATTGTGTATGTGGTCCTGGATCATTAATTACCATTCCTATGTGCCAAGACCGTATACACACTTTTTTAAAACTATGTACATAAAAATGTTGAAATCTATTTAAACAAAAAATATGTTCACTTTTTGTCCCCCATATCCATGCACTTACCCATCATTGTTTTATTGGAAATATTATCATTTGTGAGCATGATATCATTGTTTCATAAAAAGGATAGGTACCTACTAAAGTTATACTCCCCATTGGTCACTAGTACTCTCACATTCACTTGCCAAGATTCTTTTGGTTTGGAATGGGTGACATTTTTATTTTTAGTCGTTACGCACAAATATAGAGCTCAAATTATCAATAGGGAAGGGTGAAAATGAATCAAATTCACCCTCAGAGGTAAAATATCTAGAGATAAATTCAACGTTGTACCCCTAGCCTACCATTGCATTATTTTTCTTCTCTAGAGGCCTGTAAATGGCTCTGTAGTCTATTTGTCCTCCTTATTTCTTCTAATTTATCTATTTCTCAATCTCTTCTACCATGAGATGTATTTTTTCTTGTTGAGGGCCTACTCATCAAAATTAATTTTTGACCAATCCTTTGAGGAGGCATCCTTGGTGTCCCAAACAAGGTTTGGGGCATTAGTGTGAACTTATTGTTAGTAAATTAAACATTTTAATGAAAAAATATGAACACATCATTATTTAATAATTATCAAATCATTTTTACGGTTGTTTCTTAATCTTTGAGTTTTTTTGCTTCGTCTATCTCTCATAATTCCATTTCAAACATGGGCAAAATTAGACACTCTAATTTCATCACTCTCATGTCAAATTGTAATATGAATCAATTTCTTGTAATAATGAACAAAAATCACTGAAACACCTAAATTCACCCTCATAATTGATGTGTTTATTCTAAAATGTATAAGGGCATCCCTTATTAGGGAAATGAACCATAACTAACTTTCATATTCATCTAATTCACTCAGAGCCAAATTATCATTTTGTAAGTGATGTTCTGGGGAAATTAATTGAAACAAATAGTCAAATCTTGACATGTTACATAATCACAGCAAAGTTAATCTAGATTAATCAACCTATCAAATCAAATCAAAGTGGTTAAGTAGAAAATCCATAGAAATTAGCTAATTTATGATTATTCAATATTCAAATATTAAACAAATATCTAAATTATGATATCATCATGATGTCACCTAGAAAATTACCAAGCACTATCATAAATATAAGCAAATATCAGAATTTAGAATCCATGCCTCATTAATGCAACCTCTTTACAAAATCTTTATTGTGTTAAGTACTCAAATTGAATTGATTAGTAACCAATCATCTTGATTAACATACAATGGCTATAATCAATCTAATCAAGCTATAAATAGAAGATGAACCCTCTAGACATATCAAGTTTTTTAGAGAAAATAAACTCTACAAAAATCCATTGAAAAGCTTCAAACATTTCTTCCACTCTTTAACCAAACCTCTAGTAGACAAGGGATATGCCATTAAATTGATCCAATGCCATAGATCAATTTTTCTATATCTACAATCTGGGCACAACCAAACTCAAATCAATATTTTAAAATGAATCCATGGGAAAGGTATATCATTTGGTTATGTTTTTCTATTTTTTTGCATCCTCATAGACCTTGCCAAATTTAAGGGATTATGCTTAAGATTTGTGTTTGCTAATTTTTTATTTTGAATGAACTAATCCCTCTTATAATTGTAATCTACAATTTGGTCACACATTATTTTAGAACTAGTTTCAACAACCACATTCACTACATTTTAATAAAAAGGAGTCATGAGACCATGAAGAGAGTTACATAGTATGAACCGTTTAATTTTATACCATCAGTAATTAGATCAAAATCAAAGGTTATCACTTCTTTCCTTAGACCATAAATAAGATATCCATGCTTGGAACATGCATTGCTTGTATCATAGCAAATAATTATATGCAATACATGTATGTTGTCCATAATCCTATACAAAAAAGAAACATTTGGCAAGCATAATCATCTTCAATATTCATATAATCATCTCATGTTAATGATAATAAGTTGGAACACCTTAACCTCAACACTTTGACATGGTTATCCATAGAGAGTGTGAGCAAATAAAAAATAGACAATGTGCATATTTACCATACATTGCATTAATAGGTTTCATATAAGACTACTAATGAAAACTTTTACATACCAATTAATATTAGGGTATTAAATAATTATCTCCTTAAATTATTATCTTTATCATAATTATAAAATTAAATAAATAAATTGAGTGATAACAACCCAACAGGGTATACCATCAAAAACCTCACATCTCATGCATATTACTTATCATAGCTAAACATTATTCACACAAAACTCCAACTTTGCCCCCAAAACATAATTCCTTGAAGCAATCAATAATAAAGTCAATGAGTTTTCATGATCTACTATTATTAAATTGATTGAGTTATCAACAGAAAGTGAACATAATAAGTGTTTTTCAAGCCCACAATAAACACTTATACACAACAGGTTTCACATTAGCATAATTATCACTGAACAATTGATTAAAACTTTCACATGTCAATAATTCCATCTTAACTTAACTATGTTAGCAAGAGAGAACTAACATACAAAGTATTACACACCAAATACAAGGGAAAATCACATAAAAATAGAACTTATTTCAATGTCTTACATGCATTGGCATATTGAGTATAGTGAACGTGGAATAGAAATTATAGTTTCCAAGTACCCTATATAAATCCATGCCAATTACTACTTGAAATAAAACCCACATTCCTATACTCTACCTCCTAGAATAGGACATTAGTACATAGATGGTGTGTAATTCTATATTAGTTTTTTTTTTTTAATATGATAAAAAAAGATAATAGTCATAACAAATACTATCATTCATATCATCATTTAGGGGAATAGTTATAACCACCCTCAACATGAGCTGAGTCCTAATAAATACATGCAGGTTTGAACACAGAACATGGTAAGATCATAAAATCATTCTCGAAGAAACACACCATCAAGTTCAAGCAACATGTTATCGCAAGAATGGGTTTCCATGATCCTTCTATTATTAACTTGATTGAGTTAACAATAAAAATGAACACAATAAATGTTTTACAATCCCACAAGAAAGACTTATACATCGCATGTTTCACATTAGCAAAATTATCACTAAACGATTGAGAAATTTCACATGCCAATCGTTTCATCTTAAATTAACTTCATTAGCAAAAGCGAACTAACATGCAAAGTATTTACATACCAAATACAATGGAACCATTCATAAAAATAAAACATTATTTCGATGGCTTGCATGCATTAACATAGTGAGTATAATAAACATGGAATAAAAATTCTACTTTCCAAGTACCCTACAAAAATCCATGTAAATTACTACTTGAAACAAAACTCACACTCCTATACTCTACCTTGTAGAATAGGGCATTAGTACATAGAAAGTGTGTAATTCTACATTGGATTTTTTTTTTGATGGAGTGTTTCAATAGAAGTTTCATTTAAGTATAACCAACATTGACATCCAAATTAACTAGGAAAGAATAGACAAATATCATCTTAATTACACAAACTATTTAATAAATTATGTGTTGAATGAATGATTATTCCCTAACTAATGATTAAGTCCTTTAAGAAATCAACAATATAGTCAACATAACACAACCCGAATGTATTACACAAACTATTCAATATACTATTAAATGATTTGGGTTAGGGCATAATCATGTGTTATTATGCCCAATTGATTGTTCCCTTATGATATGGTAAATTAATATTATGTTAAATAGGGTTGGATATTCAACAATGCATACAATATAATTCATTGTAGGTAACCAATCTGCATAGTAAAATGCTTCCTCAGAGATGTTCCTATGAATGTGGTACGTGTTTATGGAACTGAATAATGGCACACAAACTCTTGCACAGGTTGAAAATGAATAGTGTAATGACAAACAAGAAATGGAACATGGGAAAAGCATGCAAATAACTAGTATAGCATTTAGTTTTTCCGATCAACGATGAATGGATGTTAACATTTAATTTTCTTTCATCCCTAACGTTTGGCTTAACCGTTGTCTCTTGCCTTAAATGTTGTTTGCCTTAACGTTAACGAATGCTAACCCAATAACGAACATTGAATGTTGACGGATTTGGTAGGCTTTACAAACACACCCATTGAAAATGTGAACGCACCGGCTACTTAAAACACTCTTATCTAAACCCTCTCTTCATCTTTATAACTCTAATTTTGAAAAATTATTCAAATTAAATTTACTATTTTATATCTATTTTAAATAAATAAATATTTATAGATTTTTTCAATTTGGTTGAAATTCATTATGCATTTAGTCATATTACGAGTATCGAGAAATTTGAATTACTAGACAAAATAAATTTACATTCCTTTTAAATTACATATTAGTCAAGTTTCGCGACCTTCAATTTTGACCTATAACTAATTGGGAGAGTACATTTAACTATTATCTATTATGTTGGACGTCATTTTCTTATGCGACCAACCCGAGTTTTTTATCTTCAGAAAGCGATTTAGATATATGCTTTTGTAAAACTCGAAAATTATTGACATAAGATGGCATAAATAGATGATTATATTCCATTTGAAAAATTTAAAAAACTTATATCAATCATTTACAAATAAAAATCAGACCAAAAGGAAATCTGTATCAAACCACCAGAGACTCCAAATCGATCCCTGGTGTCAATTCTATCAATCTGATAGATTTCCGGCCATTTAGAAGAGAAATCACACCTTCAAACGCAGCTTGCCCGCAGGGAATGTGGAGACCCATGTCGTGATCGAATCCGAACTCCTCTTCGGCCTTGTCTAACAACAGACGGAAAAGTGGATGGTTTAAATGCGTTGCAGGTATGATGAACCGCCTGCGATGGCTCCCAACATACACCGGAATGTGGCCCTTTGGAACATCTGACGGAGTTGCCTTATCACAACCCAGATTCAAATAGCTCTCTTTCTTTAGCAGAAGGGCAACCTTCCTTATACTAACAGTTCTATTGCACCTCCTCACAATCTTCTTCAGCTGAAAAGCCTGGGCTAACTGGTTTAACTTGCTGATCCCCATTCTACCTTAAAGGAAGTTTAATTGAAATGCGTTGCGGGGTTATAGGGTTAGGGTCATACAAATAAATAATAAGAATCGCAAGTGTCATGATATCCTTCAAACACGAAACAACCATTTAATTTAAAGATGTAATTATGGTGATGGGATGGATACAGAGTTGTAATAGCATGTCCATCGTGAAAATTTACCAACCAAAAGTGATAAACATTCAATTCCTGAAATTGCAGTCTTTCACCACCAGAACTTTTATTTTACTTTACTTTTCCTGTCCTATGCGTACCTGCAGACCAGGAAACAATCCAGGGTATAGTATTGTTACATTTTAATAAATGAAAATTTACGGGTTAATTAGTGAATAAATGTTTTGTATATTTTTGTATCGAAAGGTTTTCGGTGTCTAGATTTGTGAGAATAATTAAACATGATCGAGAACAGCAAAACTTATTCCACACACTTCAAATTCGTTGAAACCCATTAAAAATGGGCAGGCTGGGCGTCAAATCTCATCCAAACGCTATGTTTTGGATTAAAAAAATATTGGTGAGATTTTTTCGTTCGATTGGATATACTCAACGTTAGCAACCCGTACAAATTGTCGATTGAAACCAAGGTGCATATTTATTAATTTTAATGCGCCATCGAAGAAAATCGTCATTCGTACTGTTTTACATCCTGTACTGCTGCTAATCTGTGGCGGACTTGTTTCATGGGAGCCTTCCAAGAAATGCTAAATTTAATGGCTTTGTCTGTTTGCAAAACACCCGCTGTCTTATTACCGAATACTGAGAGCAAATGCACATGGTGCCTGGTTAAGTCTGTGGACAACTTTATACTGCACGAAAATACTCGGGAATTTGAAAACTTGGTCAGCGCATGTCCATGCAATTCGGCTCTAATATTCAATACACTCAACGACCACCGACGAAAATTACAAGGCGGGGCAAAACTGGCATTAATGTCTTTCAAAAAAGGTCTATCTCTTTACTTGGTGGTTTGTATGAGATGGTGGTCCAATGGAGTTATCGTTAAGAAGTGTTATTGTACAAAGAAACTCTGGAAAAGCTTTAAACCTTTTTTTGCACTTTTCAATCAAACTTTTCCTAGACCAGAGATGATGATGTTGAAATGATGCAACGACATTGATAAAGATTCGTAGCTTTACAATTTCAGTACAATTAAATCTGAATTATATTTAGAGAATGAATCTATGAGAAAAATATATCATTTAATTAAATATTTTTTTATTTTTTTACATTCTCTTAGACTTTGTCTAATTCGAGGGATTATGTTTGAGGTGTTTTGTTGGTGAATTTGTTGTTTTAAATGAATTAACTCTTCTTGTAATCGTAATCTACAATTTAGTCACATATTATTTTAGAATTAGTTTCAGCAACCACATTTTTTATATGAGGGTAAAAAAGAGTTATAATATCATGAAGAAGCGCAACATAATATGAACCATTCAATTTGTTACTATCAATAATTGGAGTAAAATTAAAGCTTATTGCTTCTTTCTTTGGACCATACACATTATATGCATATTTGAAACACACATTGCTTGTATCATAACAAATAACTATACGGAAGACATATATGTGGTCCATAATCTTGCACTAGAAAAATAAATATTTGGAAAATATAAGCATCTTCAATATTCATATAATCATCTCATGTTAATGAAAATAAGTTCGCACACCCTAACCTCAAATCTTTGAAAGGGTTATGTTTATAGAGTGCCAACAAATAAAAAACAGATAATGTGCCTATTAATGAAAACTTTCAAATGCCAACTACTATTAGAAAGTATTGAAGAATTGTCTCCTTAAATTCTTATCTTTACTATAATTTCAAAATTAAATAAATAAATTGAATGATATCAACTCAACAAATTATACCATCAAATACCTCACATCTCATACATCTTACTTATCATAGCTAAACATTATTCACACAAAATTATAACTTTGTCCCCAAAACATCAATTCCTTAAATTAGTCCCCTACTGTTGCAAATCTCTTGCAAATCTGTTGTTAAATTTAGCATAGGTTGTAGTGGTGATTGGGTGCATTAGGGATCTTTTTTATGTTCAACTTATTGACAATATAATTTAGTGGTTACAATTTTACACAACATTAGAAATAATATTATTGAAAGGAAATTTGGTTTAAATATTTTAAAAATTAGTAGTTATTTTAAAGGTGTAAGTTATATTAGGAAGGGTGTTATTTGATATTTTGGTGAAGGAAAGATTTGTAAATCGGAATAATGGAAATTGATAGTCGTACCTTACTTGAAATCCATAACAGTTGGCTTTGTCTCATTTTTTGTGTACATAGTATTATGTTAGGAACGGTAAAAATATTTCAAGAATCCAAGCTCTGAAGAGTTAGCAACAAATAACATCATAATAGAAGCTACAGATATAATATGTAAAAATAAGACAGATCATATATTATTCACAATAAGACATACTAGTACAATAAGAAGCCCTTGCATAAGTAGGCAAGGCAAAACTAAAAACTAGCCTAAGTAATGTGGGATAAATCCTCACATAAGACAAACTAGGAAAATGATGAAATACCTAGCTAAAGCCTAACAAATATGAAAAATACAAACTCTAACACCCCCTTCATGTGAAGCTAAGGGCTAAAAATAGACAAAAAAATAGTGGCATATCTACAGTATGAGTCCCATCAACTAGGCCTGATAAGGTACTTATGTAAAATATGTATCCATGAAATGAAAAAGGAAGATGTTCTCACGAACACCCCTGAAAGACAACTTATGAAACCTCAAGCATCCCATGTAACTCAAGGAAATGAGGTGATGCAAAAGGATTTATGAAGATGTCTGTAACCTGCTTTTGAGTCAAAATGTACTCCAAGCTAAAAACTCTATCATGAATGTTATGACGAATGAAGTGAATATGTACTTCAATGTGCTTGGTCCATTGGTGCTCAACTAGGTTTTAAGATATGTGAATTGCATTTTTGTTGTTACACCAAAGTATAGTCGATGAATCCTGCGTGAAGCCAAACTCTATCAATAACAGATGAAGCCAAAGAATCTACTGACTTGTTATAACTCAACCTTTGTAGATGAGAGTTTAATAACCTATTATTTCTTGTAAAACTAAGCAATAGGTGAAGAGCCAAGAAAAAATATGTATCTAAAAGTAGAATGCCTGTCATCAAGAGAACTTGCTCAATACGAATCACTATACCCAACCAACTGAGTATATCCCCTAGTGTAGTGTAATAAAAAATGAGTAGTGCCTCGTAGATATTGTAAAATACTCTTGGCAACCTGCCAATGACTATCATGATTGGCATGTACAAAGTTAGATACAAGTCCAACTGCAATTGAAATATCGAGGCGAGTATGGGTCAAATACATAAGACTCACAACTATCTGCCTATACAATGTAGGATCACAAAATGGAGTAGTACAAGTGGTAGTGAGAGTCACTATAGACTGAAAAGGACTTGGCTCATAATTATCTATGCAAAAATGCTGAAGAAATTCAAGAGCGTACTTCTGTTGACTCAAATAAATCTCTGTATTTGACTGTGAAATTTGTAAACTAAGGATGAAGGGCAAAAGACAAAGATATATCATATCAAATTGTGTTGAAAGTGCCTACTAAATACCCTGAATATAAGAAGAGGAGGTACTTATGAGAAGCAGATTATCAACATACAAGACCAGTATAACAATGTCCTCTCTAATATGATGGATATACACTATGGGATCGTAGTGGCAATGAAAAAATATAGTAGAGAGAAGAAAAGAATCCATCTTCTCATCCCAAACTTGAGGGGCCTTTTTGAGACTATAAAGACACCTCTTAAGTCAACAAATAAGAGAAGAATCATGAACAAACCCATCAAGCTACTCCATATAGATTTCTTCTTGTAAATCTGCATGCAAGAAGGCACTCTTAACATCCATCTGATACACTAGCCAACTCTATGATGCAACAAGAGAAAGTACAAGGTGAACAAAATCCATCTTGGCAATGGGTGCAAAAGTCTCATAGTAGTTAATACTTTCAATCTATGAGAACCCCTTTGCAACAAGATGTACCTTACAATTGTCAATGGACTCATCATCTACATACTTGGTGTGATATAACCATTTGTTGCACCTAACCAAATTTCTTCCCTTAGGAAGAGTGACTAAATCTCAAGTGTAATTTTTCATCAAAAAAGAATACTCATCTGTCATCACATCATCCCACTCCTGTATTCCATCAGCCTGTGAAAAAGATTATGGATCCCCAAAGAATGCTTAACACAAAACTCTAGTACTTTTAAAATGTGTATGATGATGTTGAATGGGTGGAAGATCCCATATAAAAGGTGTTAACTCAAAAACGATAGTACACACCCACAATGGCATAGTCACAACATCAATGAGAATAGAATCCTCAACCTCTTTAGGGACCTCTTGAACTTACTCCTTAAAGAATGAATATGCAATAGGAGGTGATGAATCATCAAAAGAAGAAGACATGGAAGAAGATGAAGAGTCATGAGATGTCAAGTGATCATCAAATTGTCCATGTGTTCAAAAATAAACATCATGAGTATCAGGTTATAAAAGATGATAATCTCTCATGTCCTCATAATACCCTACAAAAATCAAAAGTTTTCTCTTCTTATCCAATGTTTTCTTTTTCTTCTTTGGTACAAATGCCCAAGCATGGTTCCCAAAGACTCAAAAAAATGAGATATTATAATGGCTTGGTTCTAGACTAAGCCTCCTCTGAAGTCAAATGCTTAATCAAGTGTCGTACGTGGTGTGTAGTTCTGGATGTAGTTCACATAATTAACTTTCTCTACCCAATAGATAGGAGTTAAATCCCATAAATGCATCATGTAGTTAGTCATTTCCTTCAACGTTAGGTTCTTACGTTCTACTAAGCCATTCTATTGTGGAGTATAAACAACAGAATGTTGGTCAACAATACCATGAATGGCCAAAAAGTTAGAGAACTCTCAATTGAAGTACTCCCCCTATTATCTATATGAATCTTCTTAATGCAACTAAAATATGCTCATTTATGAACTAAAACCTTGTATTGACATCTACAGTTCTGAGCCCAAATAGACCTCTTCCCCTTAGGTTTCAAATACAAACCATGTTTCATAATTGAATGGTTTGATATGGTCTAAAACAACATTCATGACCTAGGGTCAGTTAAAGGATAACATATTATGTTTTAAGTCCTATAAACACCTATAGGTATTCCTAAATAAAAGGTTATTCAGCTACAGCTAGGGGTCAAATTCCACATCACCCATGGTAAGGTCCTAACCATTGGAGATATCAACTTTGGCTAATGGTGAAGGTAAAATTTATGATTTAAAATATCATCTAAAAGAGTTGAATGGTGATTTTATAATATCCAACATGCACCTAAAGGCTTCCCATTATTCCAAATACTAACCTTCAACCAACTGTAGATGACTGTCTCAGGGAGTGAATAAAAGGGTGATGATTGTGAGTGATTGGTATATTCCCAAACATAAGTGGATAGCTCCAAATAATTTATAGAAGATATTGGAAGGTTTTAAGAGGTCCATACACTATTTTCAAACCTATTTCTTCCCAAACCACTTATAGGTATAGTGCCATGCGCATAGAACAAAGTCAAAAGTCACACTCATACTTAACTAGTCAAAGTGTGAAGAAAAGACATAGGAAGTTGAAGTGATGGGCAAGATTAAAAAAATTAATCATGAAAACAATATAATCATGACACTCTCATGATGGATGTTGAACAAAGAAATGATTCATATCAAGCACGACACAATCCATGTCTTGAAACTCTGCATCGTCTGCATTTTCTACAAGTATGTTTTGGGTTTTGGAGAGATTGGAGGGTCTAATGACCTAATCAAAGGCTCATTTTTTGGGTATAGAATATTTAGGAATTTTTTAAGCCCATAAAACCTTCATATTGTCTGATTAAATAGGGTAAGTACCCTCTATTTTGTCTCAGACAAAGGGTACTTCCCTTTATGAACAAACTATCAATTTTAGGGAATGGATATAAAATGACTCTTTAGGAGATTTTTTATACTTTAGGAGGTGTATGAAGTTATATGACACCTATGAAAACATGAATAACCAATAATAGAAGGATGGAACTAAACAGGGTACTCTAAACCTTAAGGTTGCAGTCAAGTCTAGTTGGGTAGGGTTTTGGCCAAGTGCCCAAATGAAAGGTCATTTTCATTCCTAGATGTAGGTGAGCATTCTAACTTGTTAAAGAATGTTTTTGGGATAATTATAGAGGTTTTCAAGATTATGGAATTCAAATAAGTCCAATTGAATGGCCATCATGGGATTGGAATTGGAATTGAAGAATGCATGGATTGACCATCTATCTGACATTTTTTTTAGAGTGTGATATCTTTTTATAATGAATTTGAATGGTGTGTTGATTTATGCTATTTCAAATGGAGTTTATTGGGGTGATTAGCTACAATCATGTCAAGTATAAGTTATCATATCATGATTATAGGTTGATGTCATGCATGAGTGAATGCATACATATATTTAATATTTATGTGATATATGTCATGTATAAGTGATTGTATCATGTCTATAGGTATGTTACAAGTTACATGATACATGATAGTCATTTATGCATATTGATAGACCCATTGATTGAAAAACCCACAAATTATTTAAGAATCCACCTTCAATCTCGGGTATTCAATTGGGTAGGGCATACTCAAGTAGGTAAAGTAGGTAGGGCATACTCAATTAGGTGAAATATGGGGCATAATCAATGGTATAGATCTATGTCATACGTAACATTATTTGTAACCTTGTTTCTCATTATATCTTCTGATCTTAAAATTTTAAAAACTATGTATTAGCTGGAATGAAATTTGAAAAACTAACTTCTAAATAGTAACTCTTACAGCTCTATAATCAATTTCAAAAGATGCTAAGTGTATCTAATTAATTAACATTTATTTTATTAAATATATGCTTGCACCTAAAACTGAAAAAAAAAATTGCATTCCAAACAACTCAAATTGAGAAAAAAATTGCATTCCAAAAAGGGTGTGCATCCTTTATAAAGGGCGTACACCCTTTAAACATTCCAATTTTTTTTAATTTTCCCTCCAAATCTGCCTTGGGTACATGCTTGGAGAGGTTCGAACCTACCTTGAAACTAGTCATGGAGTAGTGCACTTAGTTTCTAAGAAATTTAAGTGTCTTTTTTGTCTTTATTATCACATCTAATCAGATAGCTTTTATTATTTTTAAAAACAATATATGGGTTTGTAGAGGAGAAAGTGTAGTTTTAGAATATATATATATATATATATATGCATACATACATACATACATACATACATACATACATACATACATACATACATACATACATACATACATACATATATATATATATATAATTACTTAGTTTATACATAACATACCTCACTATGGACTATATACATATCATCATAAATTTCCTTATAATTTTTTGAATATTAATCAAAAGTTTATAAAATGTATATCTCAACAATCTACACATTGTCAATTATGCTTTAAAAAAATTGATTTTCATGAAGTTAAGGTCAAAAAGTTATGTTCATACACTTGCAGTTTCAATTTTTCAGTTGTCTTGACTTGTAAAATTATTTAAATATATATATATATATATAATAAAAAATATTCTCAAGAATCTTCAAAATTTCACCTTTCCATATATGAAATTTCATACAAAAATTCAATCATTTACTCAAAAAAAGTGTGTTCGTACACATGCACTCTCCTTATCTTTTTACAAAAAATTACCAACCTATTGTCATAAATGCATCTATTTTTCACACTTTTATCATCTAGGTATTGGAAAAATTATATATTTAGAAACCACATTCAAAATTCCACAATTCATGTTTTTATGTCATTGTCAAATTCCTTTTTGAAGTATCTCTAACATTCTCTTCAAGTTCAACTATTATTATTTTCAAAAGAAAGGTGTAACTTTATACCCCTATTTTTGTCACCCATGAACCTGCATCTACCATGGTGCCACTTGGTATCCCGTATTTGCATTCAAGATTCATTGTCAATTTATCATCTTCATGCACTTATGCCATGTGTCAATCATGCATTGATTTCAAGATCCTATTGTCAGTTTATATCCTCACATGCTTATACCATGTGGTGGCCTCTCAAGCCCCTTAACCTTTTGACTCATCTCACACCATCCAATTAAGATGTATGACGTAATGTGTACCATTGGATCTACTGGGACCCATTGTTTGAAATCCAATGGCTATTTCATGAGCTCAAATTTGATGTTTGTGCTCCTATCAAATGACATTCATGTGACCATCATTAAGGTTCACGTAACCATCAAATTTAAGATGAAAAGGGTTTATTTTGATCGAGATTTATTTTGATGTTTATGCAGATGTCTTACTCTACTGGTTCAACTTTGAAGCTTCATGACTTGAGCTAGAAAGCTTGCACTAACTTGAAACTTTCAAAGGATGATCTTGACATTAAAAACTCCATGGTACTAAAATATTTTATATTGCATACATTTTTGAGGTGCATTTATTAAATACACAAGTGAAATGGTTCATTCATTTTTGAATGACATCTTGGATGGCCTGGCCCCTTAGACTTGGCAAACTGAACTTTGAATGCTTAGATCTTGAGATAAAAGACTTATTGAGATATTGAACTTTTAGAGAATTATCTTGGCACTAAATACATTGATCACACATGATCTGATGGTCATACGTGGCTTTCTAAGCATATTTATAAAATGCCTAAGTGAACTAATCCATTGTAGTTCTTCATGATATCCCAATGATGGTCTGGCTTCACAAAGCTTATTCCTGAACTTCTATAGCTTTGAATGAACTCCATGAGGCCATGTGCGGACCCTTTCCATGATCATGGCTTGCATTGATCACCATGAAGACCTGCCACTTGTATATATAACCCTAAAATGATCCTTGAGATGCCAAATGACATAAGGACTAAGCTATATAATGACCAAATCTATAATGACATATGAAATGACATCAAATGAGCTACAACATACCCTATGACATTATAAAAAGACCTTATATAATATTTTGACTATAGGGGGTTGATCCATTTTTCCTAGAGGTAAAAATGGTCAACACCTCCAAAATCCATACAAATCATCCTTAGAAAGTCTACAATACTATCTAATAACTAAATCATCTTGAAACATCAAAATACCATCATGAACAACTCAAATACCCTTCTCATGTTATTTGCAGAGCAAGAATGAACGCACAATAAAATTTTATCTCAATAACCTTAACATTATAAACAATTAGACCTTCAAATTTATATTTTTAGATGCAACTTAAAGTCCTCTATAACTTTTCTTTTTACACCATAGTCAAATTCTACATATATCAAAATTTATGGCTAAAAAACCACAGACTAGTCTTCCCTCACAAAATTAAATATTTGAATTCCAACAGTCACTAAGCAATGGTTCAATTTCAAACACTATGCCATCATCTCATGTCCTCATATCTTAGATTAAATATGCACCATTGATATCTTCTGATCTTTAACTATGTTAAATAGTTAAACATGTTGACCTCATCTCATGCTCTCTTGCAATATTGACCAAATGTGCATCGTCGATATTTTTAGATCAACCTGGTCCTTACCTTGTAGCGCTCACCATTAGATCTTACTTATAACTCTTGAGATTATGACACTTAGCACCCTTGCATGTCTTATGATCATTTTTATCGATAGTTCATGTGTTTTTGCGACTTAGAAGTCTCACATGCATTATTAACTCTTTGACTTGTCTTGCACTACGGATCTCTGTCAGTGCAAACCACCACTCATCGTTGATCTTCTGTCAGACTAGCAAGCTTGTGACACTTTTCACCTACATGTGAAACCTTTTATATGTTGACTTCATATGCACCATTGATCTCAATATTTATGATTAAGTGCTCACTATTAGATCTACTGACCAATGACCTCAGTTTTTGATGTGGTTAAACTTGATAGTCTCTAACCCAACACAATTTGCTAGAGCAACTTTGAAGCTTTATAACTTGAGTTAGACAATACTTCAAGTCTCCAAATTTTCAAGGAAACTTCTTGGCACTATAGACAACATCTCCATGATATCCTTTGACCATTAAATATTTTTTTATATCTTGAATTAAATACACAAACTTATTGGTTCATCCATATCTACATGACTTGCAGTGATGGTTTGGCTAAGAAAAAAAACCAATTCAATTTACCTGGAAAGCCAACTTTGCCCCTTAATAACTTTTCTTGCGCTCAATTGCATGACATGAAACTTGAACCATATGATCTCATTACATAGGAGAATCCATTAATCTATCAAGCTTATCCTAGAACCTTCACACATGTGAAATATAATGTCATCAATATGCCTACTTAGATTTTTCTATCACATAACCAACTATGCCAAGATGAACATAATAAAGAATTGGATGGCACTATACATTCCCATAAGCATTTTAAGCACTCTTGACACCCCATAGGACCTATGCAACATGATCTCATCATATCAACTTCCTATCCAAGAATATACTTGAAGTTCCATGCTTACATACTAGGCTACCAAGATTATGCCAACATAATGTCCACATGCTTGTCTTCCCTTCTTGATCTTAAACCACATCAACATGCTAGATATAATATGATAAGCCTCAAACAATACTTATGTTAGCTCATATGTATCCAAATGCTACCTTGCACAACTTCAGGCTCAAAGTCATCATCTTCATGGCATCACCACTTTGTCATTATCTTTGACACCAATGCACACATGACATCAATATTTGACATCAATGACAAAACTTGCCAACAACCTTCCCTTTTCTCATTGATGAAAACCTCTTTTTTTATTTTTACCGCTTTACCATTAATGACAAAGTGGACTAAACAACCACCAAGCTCCTCCAATCTCCTCTTAACATCATGAATGTTTTCAAATAAACTTATAGGTGTTTAGGACACTTACATACCTCATTTGAAACAATTGATCCCCCTTTTGACATACACCAATCTAAACTTGGGCTTTTTGATCCTTGGACTTGTTAATCGAAATAATATAGCTCCCCCTTTGATCAAGAAAACTTATTATGCCAACTTGAAAGACTCCCCATTTATATTCATAACCCAATGTCACTTATAGAACTTGTGAGAGTATATTCATGGCCTCAACAACATGAAAACATCAAACTCAGAACACTATACTGCTTTGGGTCTTGAAACAACACCATTATGCTCTCATACGCTCACTTGCAAGCCACCTCCAAGAATACAAATAGATCTTAAAGCCACACACTAAATAGGAAAGATGTTCTAAATAAACCATATAACTTTCATTGAAACACTCATACCATGATATTTTAGATAAATTGAGAAAAAACATTGAATCTTCACACTAGGCCTGTTTAGACTCCTTGTAGCCCTATTTGGAACTTGTAGAGCCCATAGATTTTAGTAGACATAATTTAAAGGAATGAAAATTCATATCTAAATCACTCTCATATGTCCCTTCAAGTACACCAATTTTCATCACCTATCTCATTCTCTACAACATACTTACTTCACAAACCTACTAGCCAATTAGGCCTCCATCTTGACAAGAACTTGAATAATTAGAAAACCAAAAACCTTAAAATATATGTGAATATTTATTTGAAAAATCATTTGGCCCATTAAAGATGTTAAAAATCCATATCCTCCAACTTCTTAGGGAAGTCACTTTTCTCAACTAGCCCAAATTACTAGATATTCAAAACAAGCTTGGTCAACAAACCTCCTTCTGGTCAACACCCACCTTTGAAACTTCTTACAGACCTAGAGAAAAAAATCACACATTTTTTGACCAAGATTTGAGAATCCATAATTTTTGTAACCCATACATCCTATAACCCATTTTAGGCCTGCTTGCCCTTGAGCAAAAAACTGAGAAAACTAAGAGCATTCAAAATATCCAATTTGACTTCAACATACCTTCAGAACACAAAACCACCTCGAGCATGATAGAATAAGTTCAATAGACCTTTCTTTGCAAAAATATCATCGTGACAACTCACAAATCCTCCTTTCCCACCTGGAAACCTTCAATCTAACTCTTTAGACTTAAAACACCCTTGCAATACCATATGATTATTCAAACTAAAAAATGTCTTCATGAAGCACAACATAGACATCTCTACTTCACAAGGACCTAGAATAGAGGAGCATAACAGTCCTCATTATAGGACTGAAGAGCCTTCTTCTTCTTCTTCTTCTTCTTCTTCTTCTTCCTTTTTTGACTGAAATAACTTGCTTAGCATCCATCTCTTCTTTGGCTTCCTTGACAATGCATGATGAAAACACAGGTTCTTGGCATATCTCTTTAACTAACACCATCTCCTATTTGAAAGTAGACAACAAGAACTCTTGGAAATTATGCTACTCCTTATTACCTAAAAAATATTCAACTATAGCAAATACACCATCAGATTGAGATTCTTCTTTCAGATTCTCCTTGGCCTTGAATGGTATAACTGACTTGATTCTTAGATTATCCACCTTCTTCTCTATTTGAGTTGATATCAAGCTTCCCTGGCACTCTTGAGACACCTCCAAAACTGAATCCTTTTCTACAGTATCACAAGTTTGATTCTTGAGATCAACAAGACTAGCCTTCATTACCTTAAGTCTCCACATCATTTTTTGACTTTTGATATGTTTTCTAGGAGTCTCTCCCTTCTTCAGATGACTTGAGTTCTTATCAAATTTACTAGGATAAATTCTATCAATATGACCTTTCTTATCACAAATGAAACAAACAACATCATTCATTCCTTTTGATAGATTTGAATTGTGATCAATCTTTCACCAAAAACTCCTATCATAGCTCCATGAATGTCCATACTTGACTAAATTCCTTCTACAGTCCTTAGCTCTATGACCATAATTATTACATGTATAAAAATGACCATGGAATAAACTATCATACCTTGAATAATTTGGTTGTCTAATAGACCTTCTTGCATTGCTTTCAAAGATTACATTCTTCTTAGCTAGCTGAGGCTTTACATGTTCATTTTCCAGCTTGTCCAACTTGTCTATGAGTTGTTCATGCTTTAATCTCAAGGAATTAAGATTAGTCTTCAACTCATCATGCTCACCTTGCTTTGAAATCACTTTGGTATTTACTTCTTCTAACTGAGTCTTGAGATACCTGCATTCTTCTTCTCTTGATTTTAAGCTATCATTTGAAACCTCTAATTGACTTCTGAGATCTTTGATGACCTCCTTATCCTCCTTATCTTCTTTAGTCATGTCACCCTTCAATATACATGTTTTATCTTCAAGATAATTGATCAAATCTTGATACTTCTTTTGATAACAAACTTCCCTAATGAGAACTAACTTGTGCTTCAAGACTTTTGTTCACAAAGCTCATGTTGTGATTCCTCTTTATGAACTTAGCTCCTAGAACTGCTTCTTCTTCCTCACTGTCATATAACACTTTTTCTTCTCTACTGTCATGGCAAACTTCGTCATCATACATGATGTCCTTTTCTTTTTGAACAACTTTCCTCTTTTGGACTCAAACTTGTCATGGCATCTTCTAGCTAAACCTTGAGATCTTTGATAACTTTATCATCCTCTTTGGCACCTTTCTTCAAAGTACATATCTACTCTTCAAGTTCTTTGATCATAACCTTCCACTATTGATTCTCTTTCTTCAACTGTTTAGCCATCTTGTGCTAATTAGGATCTCCTTCAAGCTATTGAGCCTTTACTAAAGGACCTGCTCTAATACCAATTATTAGAGGTACAAGATGACTGAGAGGGTGTGGGGTGAATCAGTCAACCAATATTTTATTTTATAATCACTTATCATTCATTTATTGGCATTCATGAATCAACACAATAAACATATGTAACTAGATTACCATCAAAGCAAGGAGACCACATACAAAGCATGAATAATAAAAGCTAATCATAACACAACATGTAATGTGAGAAACCCTCATGGGTAATAAATCCCACTATCAATCCTATAAACACATGGACTACTTGTCTTATAATATGATCATAAATATGAGACTAATCAAGCCCTTCTGATCAAAATTTAGTGAAACACTTGTTTCACAAGGAACACCTACCCCTAAGATGATCAAGTCCTTCTAACCACCTTTTTGTTCAAGTCCTTCTGACTGACTTTAGTGAAACACTTATCTTACAAAGATCACCTACCCTTAAGATGATCGAGTCCTTATGACCACATGATGATCAAATCCTTCTGACCAAGATGTTGAACACCCTCCTAATACTTATGAAATAAACATCTCCTAATCATTGATTTCCTACCAATCTGATGGAGAAACAATGTATATCTGCCCCTTCACTTCTTCACATAGTCACACACATCCAAAACCACCTTTTGAATCAATCAAGACCTCTTCGCTCATCCTCAATATGCAAACCTGCAAGAACACTATCCTTGACATCAAAAATATGACATATAGGTCATACACATAGTCATCAACCTGCTCTACTCTTCAATCCATCTATTGGGCACACTCACTCCACATACCTCTTCTCTCTAGTCTCTCACAAGTCTTTCACACTCCTTCTATATGCCTAGAATCATCACCTTTAGTTTCACCTTTTATAGAGTTTTCATGATTATTATCATGTTCACAAACTTATTAATCAGACACAACACATTCCTTCACTCTTAAGGCATCTACATGGGTCACATTTAAGCACAACCCTCTTTCAAATAGGCTTAACTCACCTTTTAGGTCCTATGAAGACCCATTCACCTCTTTGACATTTATTTGAGCAAATTAGAAATATAGGACCACTTATAAATGCATAGGTCCACTCCACATGACTCCTTTCACATCCTCAAATGATAACAATCATCACAACACTCCTCTGCTAAAGCCAAGTTTACTCAAACAACATTCTGTACACAAGAACACCATGAACACACACACACAATTAACTTTTAAGCATTGGTTCATACTGAATATGGATTGGTCAAACCTCCAAAATCCATAAACATTATCCTTATGGAGTCTACAATAATCTCCAATATCTAGCTCATGTTGAAACATAAAAATACCATCGTGAACAACTCAAATACCCTTCTTAGGTTATTTATAGAGCAAAAATGAAAACACAATCAAGTTTGGAGCTCAATTACTTGGACTGTATAAATAATTAAAACTTTAAATTCATATTTTTGGATGCACCTTGAAGTTAGCTACAACTTTTATTTTATACCATAGTCAAATTATGCATATATCGAAAGTTATGGCTCAAAAACCACAGACTAGTCTTCTCTTGCAAATTTAGAGATTTGAAGTCCAACGATCACTGAGAAATAGTTAAACTTCAAACACTATGCCATCATCTCGTGTACTCAGATCTTAGATCAAATACACACCATCTATCTCTTTTGATCTTTAACTATGCTAAACGGTTAAACAAACAACATGTTGAGCTCATCTCGTGCACACTTGCAATATTGACCAAATATGCACCATCGATCTCTATAGAATAGTTTGGTCCTTACCTTGTAGCACTCACCATTAGATCTTACTTAGAACTTCTAAGATTATGACACTTGGTACCCTCGTGTGTCTTCTGAGAATTTTTATTGATAGTTCAAGTGCTTGTGCTACTTGGCAGTCTCTCATGCATTATTGACTCTTTGACTTGCCCTGCACCATTGATCTATGTCAGTATGAACCGGCAGTCACCATTGATATTCTATCAGACTAGTGAGCTTGTGACACTTGTCACCTACGAGTGCAACCTTTGACATGTTGAATTCATACGCACCATTGATATTAATATGTATGGATAAGCACTCACCATTAGATCTACTGACCAATGACCTCAGGTTTTGATGTATTTAAACTTGATGGTCTTTAACCCATCATAATTTGCTAAAGCAACTTTGAATATTTATAACTTGAGCTAGGTAATACTTCAAGTCTCCAAATTTTCAAGGAAGCTTCTTGGCACTATATACAACATTTCCATGATATCCTTTGACCATTAAAGACTTTTTAGTATCTAAATTAAATTCACAAACTTACTAGTTCATTCATATTTGCATGACGTACAGTGATGGTCTGGTTAAGAAAGAAACCACTACAATATGCCTAGAAAGCCAACTTTGCCCCTTGATAACTTTTATTGTGCTCAATTGCATGACTTAAAATTTGAACCATATGATCTCTTTGCATAGTTGAATCCATCCATATATCAAGCTACTCTTGGAACCTTCACATGTGTCAAATATAATGCCATCAATATGCCTACTTAGATTTTTCTATCACAAAACCAACTATGTCAAGATGAATATAATGAAGAACCAGATGACACTATGCATTCTCATAAGCAGTTTAAACACTCTTGACACCCCATAGGACCTCTGCAACATGATCTCATCATATCAACTTCTTATCCAAGCATATACTAAAGATCCATGCTTACATACTAGGCTACCAAGCCTTTGCCAACATACTCTCCACATGTTTGTCTTCTCTTCTTGATATGAAACCACATCAACATGCTACATGCAATATGATAAGCCTCAAACAATACTTACCTCAGCTCATATGAATCCAAATTCTACCTTGCACAACTTCAGGTTCAACCTCATCATCATCACCATGACATCACCACTTTGTCATTATCTTTGACATCAATGCACACATGACATCAGTATTTGACATAAATGAAAACACTTGTTAATACCCCTAGCCTACCGTTACATTCTTTTTCTTCCCCTGAGGCTTGTAGATGGCTCTGTAGTCCTTTTTTCCTCTCATTTTCTTCTAATTTATCTATTTCTCAATCTCTTCTACTGTGAGATGTATTTTTTTCTTGTTGAGGGCCTATTCATCAAAATCATTTTTTGACCAATCCTTTGAGGGGGCATCCTTGGTGTCCCAAATAAAGTTTAGGGCATTAGTGTGAACTCATTTTCAAAAAATTAAACGTTTTAACGACAAAATGTGAACACATCATTCTTCAATCATTATCAAATCATTTTAACAACTATTTCTTAATCTTTAATTTTTTTTGCTTTGTCTATCTCTCACAACGCTATTTCAAACATAAGTAAAATTTAGACACTCTCATTTCATCAATCTTGTGTTAAATTGTAATATGAATTGAACTCTTGTAATAATGATCAAAAATCACTAAAACACCTAAATTCACCCACATACTTGATGTGTTTATTTTAAAATGTATAAGGGCATCCCTGATTATGGAAATGCACTGTAACTAACTTTCAACTTCATCTAATTCACTCAGAGCCAAATTGTCATTTTCTAAGTTATGTTATGGGGAAATTAATTGGAACAAATGGTCAAATCTAAACATGTTGCATAATCACATCAAAGTTAATATAGATTAAATAGCCTATCAAATCAAATCAAAGTGGTTAAGTAGAGAATCCATAGAAATTGGCTAATTTCTAATTATGCAATATTCAAATATTCAATAAATATCTAAATTATGATATCATCATGACATCACCTAGAAAATTGCCTAGCACTATTATAAATACAAGCAAATATCAGAATTTGGAATCCATACCTCACTATGCAACCTCTTTCCAAAATCTTTATTGTTTTAAGTACTCAAATTTAATTTAGTTTCAGCTAGTCATCTTGATTAACATCCAATGGCTATAACCAATCTGATCAAGCTATAAATAGAGGATGACACCTCTAGACATATCAAGTTTTTTAGAGCAAAGAAAATCTACAAAAATCCATTGAAAATATTCAAACATTTCTTCCACTCTTTAACCAAACCTCTTGTAGACAAGGGGATATGTTGTCAAAATGATCCAATGACATTGACAAAGATTCCTATCTCTACAATCTAGGCACAACCAAACTTGAATGAATCTTGCAAAATGAATCCATGGGAAAGGTATATCATTTGGTTATGTTTTTCTATTTATTTTCATCCTCATAGACCTTTCCAAATCTAAGTGATTATGCTTAAGGTGTTGTGTTTGTCAATTTTTTGTTTTGAATGAACTAATCCCTCTTATAATCATAATCTATAATTTGGTCACACATTATTTTAGAATTAGTTTCAACAACCGCATTCTCTACATTCTGATAAAAAAAAGAGTCATAAGACCATGAAGATAGTTACATAGTATTAACCATTCAATTTGTTACCATCAATAATTGGATCAAAATAAAAGGTTATCATTTTTTTTTCAAACCATAAATAATATATACATGTTTGGAACATGCATTGTTTGTATCATAGCAAATAATTAAATGCAATACATGTATGTTGTCCATAATCCTATACAAAAAATAAAACATTTGGCAAGCATAATTATCTTCAATATTCATATAATCATCTCATGTTAAAGAAAAGAAGTTGGCAGATCCTAACCTAAACATCTTGACATGGTTATCCATAGATAGTACGAGCGAATAAAAAATAGACAATATGCATTTTTACAATACATTGCATTAACAGGTTGCATATAAGACTACTAATGAAAACTTTCAAATGCCAATTAATACTAGGGTATTAAAGAATTGTCTCCTTAAATTATTATCTTCAACATAATTACAAAATTAAATAAATAAATTGAGTGATAACAAACCAACAGGGTATACCATCAAACACCGTACATCTCATGCATCTTACTTATCATAGCTAAACACTATTCACACAAAACTCCATCTTTATCCCCAAAACATTAATTCCTTGAAGCAATCAATAATACAGTCAATAATTTTCCATGATCCTTATGTTATTAAATTGATTGAGTTATCAACAGAAATGAACAAAATAAGTTTTTTGCAAGCCCACAAGAAACACTTATACACGACATGTTTCACATTAGCACAATTATCACTAAACAATTGAGTAGAAATTTCACATGCCAATAATTTCATCTTAACTTAATTATGTTAGCAAGAGAGAACTAACATACAAACTATTACACACGAAATATGAGGGAACATCACATAAAAATAAAATTTATTTTAGTGTCTTACATGCATTAGCACAGTTAGTATTGTGAATGTGGAATAGTAATTCTAGTTTCCAAGTACCCTATAGAAATCCATGCCAATTACTAGTTGAAACAAAACCCCCACTCCTATGCTCTACCTCCTATAATAGGGCATTAGTACATAGAGGGTGTGTAATTCTATTTTAGTTTTTTTTCAAAATATGATATAAAAAAAAAAAAAAAAAAAGGATAATTGTCATAACAAATACTAGCATTCGTATCACCATTTAAGGGAATAATTATAACCCCCCTCAATATGAGTTGAGTCCTAAAATATGCATGCATGTTTAAACATAGATCATGGTAAGATCCTAACATCTTAGCACAAGAATGGGTTTCCATGATCCTTCTATTATTAAATTTATTGAGTTAACAATAAAAATGAACACAATAAGTGTTTACAAGCCCACAAGAAACACTTATACATCACATCTTTCACATTAGCAAAATTATCACTAAAAATCTGAGAACTTTCACATGCCAATCATTTCATCTTAAATTAATTATATTAGCAAAAGAGAACTAACATGCAAAGTATTTACATACCAAATACAATGGAACCGTTCATAAAAATAAAACATTATTTCAATGCCTTGCATGCATTAACATAGCGAGTATAATGAACGTGGAATAAAAATTCTACTTTCCAAGTACCCTACAAAAATCCATGTCAATTACTACTTGAAACAAAACTCACACTCCTATACTCTACCTCGTAGAATAGGGCATTAGTATATATAGAGTGTGTAATTCTATATTCAATTTTTTTTCAATGGAGTGTTTCAATAGAAGTTTCATTTAAGTATAACCAATATTGACATCCAGATTCACCATAAAAAATACACTACTATCATCCTAATTACACAAACTATTCAATAAATTATGTGTTGAATGAATGATTATTCCCTAACTAATCATTAAGTCCTTCCAGAAATCAACAATATAGTCAACATAACACAACCCAAATGTATTACAAAAACTACTCTCATCATAATTACACAAAGTATTCAATATACTATTGAATGATTTTGGTTAGGGCATAATCATGCATTTTTACGCCCTATTGAATGGTTGTGCCCTTATGATATGGTAAATTAATCTTATGCTAAATAGGGTTGGAAATTTAACAATGCATATAATGTAATTCATTGTAGGTAACTACTCTGCATAGTACGTGTTTATGGAATTGGATAATGGCACACAAGCTCTTGCATAGGTCAAAAATGAGTAGTGTAATGACAAATGAGAAATAGAACATGGGAAAGGCATGCAAAATATTGGTATAGCATTTAGTTTTTCCGATCAACGATCAATGGATGTTAACATTTAATTTTCCTTCATCCCTAACGTTTGGCTTAATCGTTCTCTCTTGCCTTAAGTGTTGTTGTTTGCCTTAACATTAACGAATACTAACCCAATTGCGAACGTTAAATGTTGACCAATTAGATAGGCTTTACAAACACACCCGTTGAAAATGCAAACGCACCAACTACTTAAAACACTCTTATCTAAACCCTCTCTTCATCTTTATAACTCTAATTTTAAAAAATTATTCAAATTAAATTTACTATTTTAAACATAAATAAATATTTATAGATTTTTGCAATTTGGTTGAAATGCATTATGCATTTAATCATATTACGAGTATCGAGAAATTTGAATTACTAGACAAAATAAATTGACATTCCTTTTAAATTACATATTAGTCAAGTTTCGCGACCTTCAATTTTGACCTATAACCAATTGGGAGAGTACATTTAACTATTATCTATTATGTTGGACGTCACTTTCTTATGCGACCAACCTCAGAAAACGATTTCGATATATGCTTTTGTAAAACTCGAAAAAACTATACATAAAATGGCATAAATAGATCATTATATTCCATTTGAAAAAAAAAAAAAAAAAAAAAACTTATATTAATCATTTAGAAATTAAAATCGACCAAAACGAATTCTGTATCAAACCACCAGAGACTCTAAATCGATCCCTGGTGTCAATTCTATCAATCTGATAGATTTCCGGCCATTTAGAAGAGAAATCACGCCTTCAAACGCAGCTTCCCCGCAGGGAATGTGGAGACCCATGTCGTGATCGAATCCGAACTCCTCTTCGGCCTTGTCTAACAACAGACGGAAAAGTGGATGGTTTAAATGCGTTGCAGGTATGATGAACCGCCTGCGATGGCTCCCAACATACACCGGAATGTGGCCCTTTGGAACATCTGACGGAGTTGCCTTATCACAACCCAGATTCAAATAGCTCTCTTTCTTTAGCAGAAGGGCAACCTTCCTTATACTAACAGTTCTATTGCACCTCCTCACAATCTTCTTCAGCTGAAAAGCCTGGGCTAACTGGTTTAACTTGCTGATCACCATTCTACCTTAAAGGAAGTTTAATTGAAATGCGTTGCGGGGATATAGGGTCATACAAATAAATAATAAGAATCGCAAGTGTCATGATATCCTTCAACCACGAAACAACCATTTAATTTAAAGATGTAATTATGGTGATGGCAACCTTTTTTGAAAGACATTAATGCCAGTGACCTTTTTTGTAATTATGGGGACAGTAATTATGGTGATTTAATTTGTGAGAATAATTAAACATGATCGAGAACAGCAAAACTTATTCCACACACTTCAAATTCGTTGAAACCCATTAAAAATGGGCAGGCTGGGCGTCAAATCTCATCCAAACGCTATTTTTTGGATTAAAAAAACATTAGTGAGATTTTTTCGTTTGATTGGATTTACTCAACGTTAGCAACCCGTACAAATTGTCGATTGAAACCAAGGTGCATATTTAATAATTTTAATGCGCCATCGAAGAAAATCGTCATTCGTACTGTTGTACATCCTGTACTGTTGCTAATCTGTGGCGGATTTGTTTCATGCGAGCCTTCCAAGAAATGCTAAATTTAATGGCTTTGTCTGTTTGCAAAACACCCGCTGTCTTATTACCGACTACTGAGAGCAAATGCACATGGCGCCTGGTTAAGTCTGTGGCCAACTTTATACTGCACGAAAATACTCGGGAATTTGAAAACTTGGTCAGCGCATGTCCATGCAATTCGGCTCTAATATTCAATACACTCAACGACCGCCGATGAAAATTACAAGGCGGGGCAAAACTCGCATTAATGTCTTTCAAAAAAGGTCCATCTCTTTACTTGGTGGTTTGTATGAGATGGTGGTCCAATGGAGTTATCGTTAAGAAGTGTTATTGTACAAAGAAACTCTGGAAAAGCTTTACACCTTTTTTTTAGCACTTTTCAATCAAACTTTTCCTAGACCAGAGATGATGATGTTGAAATGATGCAACGACATTGATAAAGATTCGTAGCTTTACAATTTAAGTACAATTAAATCTGAATTATATTTAGAGAATGAATTTATGAGAAAAATATATTATTTAATTAAATATTTTTTTATTTGTTTACATTTTCTTAGATTTTGTTTAATTCGAGGGATTATGTTTGAGGTGTTTTGTTTGTAAATTTGTTGTTTTGAATGAACTAACTCTCTTGTAATCGTAATCTACAATTTAATCACATATTATTTTAGAATTAGTTTCAACGATCACATTTTTTATATGAAGATAAAAAAGAGTCGTAATATCATGAAGAAGCGCGACATAATATGAACCGTTTAATTTGTTACTATCAATAATTGGAGTAAAATTAAAGCTTATTGCTTCTTTCTTTGGACCATACACATTATATGCATATTCGAAACACACATTGCTTGTACCATAACAAATAACTATACAAAAGACATATATGTGGTCCATAATCTTGCACTAGAAAAATAAATATTTGGAAAATATAAGCATCTTCAATATTCATATAATCATCTCATGTTAATGAAAATAAGTTGGCACAGCCTACCCTCAAATCTTTGAAAGGGTTATGTTTATAGAGTGTGAATAAATAAAAAACGGATAATGTCCCTATTAATGAAAACTTTCAAATGCCAACTACTATTAGAAGGTTTTGAAGAATTGTCTCCTTAAATTCTTATTTTTACTATAATTTCAAAATTAATTAAATAAATTGAATGATATCAACTCAACAAGATATACCACTCACATCTCATACAACTTACTTATCATAGCTAAACATTATTCACACAAAAGTATAACTTTATCTCTAAAACATTAATTCCTTGAAGCAGTCAACAATAAAATGAATGGATTTCTATGATTCTTATACTATTAAATTGATTGAGTTATCACCAAAATTGAACACAATAAGTATTTTATAAGCCCACAAAAAATACTAATACATGACATAGTTCACATTAATACACTTATTATTGAACAACTGAAAGAACTTTCACATACCAATCGTTTCATTTTAATTTAAAGTTAACTATATTAACAAGAAAACACTAACATATAAAATATTACACACCAAATATGAAGGAACTGTGCATAAAAATAAAACCTTATTTTTAGTGGTTTGTATGCATTAACATAATGAGTATAGTAAAACAATCATATAATTTGAAGATGCAATAATGGTGATGAAATGGATATTACACACCAAATATGAAGGAACTGTGCATAAAAATAAAACCTTATTTTTAGTGGTTTGTATGCATTAACATAATGAGTATAGTAAAACAATCATATAATTTGAAGATGCAATAATGGTGATGAAATGGATATGAAACTGTAGTTAGCCGTTACAATATTAATAATATATCCATCAAATTCTGAAATTAAAATCTTTCAACACCACCACTTTCATTTTCGTGTCCTATGCGTGCGTCCAGACACGGAAACAATCCCACTCTATAAATAGAATTATTAAATTTTAATAAATAAATAAAAATTTACGACTTAATAAGTGAATAAATGTTTTGTATCAAAAGGTTTTCAATATCTAAATTTGTGAAAATAATTAAACATGATTGAGAACAGCCAAGCTTATTCCCCACACCTCAAATACGTTGATGGTGAGATTTTTAATATGATTGGATTTATTTAAGTCTTCTGACTGTACTGAACGTTAGCAACCCGTACACATTGTCGATTGAAATCAAGGTGGATATTAATTAATTTTATCCTTTTGCGGATGCAACCAGGAGCAGATACATAAGTTGTTTGTGGATTTTAATGCACTGTTGCAAATCTGTGGGGGACTGGTTTCATGGGAGCCTTCCAAGAAATGCTAAATTGAAGGGCTTTGTCTGTTGGCAAAACACCTGCCCTCTTATGACTGACTACGGAGAACTCGGGAATTTGAAAACTTGGCCAGCGCATCTCCATACAATTCGGCACTGATATTCAATACACTTAATTACCACCGACAAAAATTACAAGGCGGGGCAAAACTGGCATTAATGTATTTCAAAAATTGCCCATCTCTTTAAGGCGGTTTGTTTGAGATGGTGGTCCAATGGAGTTGTCACTCAGATGTTTTTTCCTCGTGTTGATAGGACTTCTCATATTCAGCCAAAGGGGCCATGTCTTGGGCCCAACGTGTTAACCTCCTCTTCTAAAACATTAGCATAGGTTGTAGTGGTGATTGGGTGCATTAAGGATCATTTTATGTTCAATTTATTGACAATATAATTTAGTGGTTATAATTTTACACAACATTAGAAATAATATTATTGAAAGGAAATTTTGTTTAAATATTTTAAAAATTAGTAGTTATTTTAAAAGTGTAAGTTATATTAGGAAGGGTGTTATTTGATATTTTGGTGAAGGGAAGATTTGTAAATCGAAACAATGGAAATTGATAGTTGTATTTCAGTCGAAATCCATAACAATTGGTTTTGTCTCATTTTTTGTGTACATAGCGTTATGTTAGAAATGGTAAAAATATTTCAAGAATCTAAGATCTGAAGAGTTATCAACAAATAACATCATAATAGAAGCTACAGATATGATATGCAAGAATAACACAGATCATATATTATTCAGAATAAGACATGCTAGTACAATAAGAAGCCCTTGCATAAGTAGGCAAGGCAAAACTAGAAACTAGCATAACTAAGTAATGTGGGATAAATCCTCACATAAGACAAACTAAGAAAATGATGAAATACCTAGCTAAAGCCTTATAAATATGAGAAATACACACTCTAACACCCCCTTCATGTGAAACTAGGGGCTAAAAACAGACAAAAAAAAATAGTGGCATATCTATTGTATGAGTCCCATCAACTAGGCCTGATAAGGTACTCATGTAAAATATGTATCCATTAAATGAAAAAGGAAGATGTTCTCACAAACACCTCCGAAAGACAACTTTTGAAACCTCAAGCATGCCATGTAACTCAAAGAAATGAGGTGATGCAAAAGGCTTCATGAAGATGTTTGTAACCTGCTTCTGAGTTGAAATGTACTCCAAGCTAAAAACTCTATCATGAATGTGATGACAAATGATGTGCATATGTACCTCACTGTGCTTGGTCCGTTGGTGCTCAATTAGGTCGTGGAATATGTGAATTACATTCTAGTTGTCACACCAAAGTATAGTTGGTGAATCCTACATGAAGCCAAACTCTATCAATAACAGATGAAGCTAAAGAATCTACTGACTTGCTATAATTCAACCTCTGTAGATGAGAGTTTAATAACTTGTTGTTTCTTGTAAAACCAAGCAATAGGTGAAGAGCTAAGACAAAATATGTATCTAAAAATAGAATGCATGTCATCAAGAAAACTTGTCCAATATGAATCACTATACCCAACCAACTGAGTATATCCCCCGGTGTAGTGTAATAAAAAATGATTAGTGTCTCATAGATATCATAAAATCTTCTTGTACCCTGCCAATGACTATCATGATTGGCATGTACAAACTTAGATACAAGTCCAACTGCAATTGAAATATCGAGGCAAATATGGGTCAAATACATAAGACTCACAACTATCTGTATATACAATGTAAGATCACAAAATGGAGTAGTACAAGTGGTAGTGAGAGTCACTCTAGACTGTAAAGGAGGACTTGGCTCATAATTAGCTATGCAAAAATGCTAAAGAAGTTCAAGAGCGTACTTCTATTGACTCAAATAAATCCCTACATTTGATTGTGAAATTTGTAAACCAAGGATGAAGTGCAAAAGACCAAGATCTATCATATCAAACTGTGTTGAAAGTGCCTACTAAATAGCCTGAATCTAAGAAGAGGAGGTGCTTGTGAGAAGCAGATTATCAAAATACAAGAACAGTATAACAATGTTCTCCCTAATACACTAGATATATACTATGGGATCGAAGTGGTAATGAACAAATATAGTAGAGAGAAGAAAAGAATCCATCTTCTCATCCCAAATATGAGGGGCCTATTTGAGACTATAAAGACACCTCTTAAGTCAACAAATAAGAGAAGAATCATGAACAAACTCATCAAGCTACTCTATATAGATTTCTTAATGCAAATATCTATGCAAGAAGACACTCTTAACATCCATCTGATACACTAGCCAACTCTATGATGCAATAAGAGAAAGTACAAGGTGAACAAAATCCATCTTGGCAACGGGTGCAAAAGTCTCATAGTAGTTAATACTTTTGACCTATGAGAACCCCTTTACAACAAGATGTGCCTTATAATTATTAATAGACTCATCATCTACATACTTGGTGCGATATAATGACTTGTTGCACCTAACCAACTTTCTTCCCTTAGGAAGAGTGACCAAATCTCAAGTGTAATTTTTCATCAAAAAAGAATACTCATCTGTCATCACATTATCCCACTCCTATCTTCCATGAGCTTGTGAAAAACACTATGGATCCCCAAAGAATGCCTAACATGAAACTCTAGTACTTTTAAAATACGTATGGTGATGTTGAGTGGGTGGAAGATCCCATATAAAAGGTGTTACCTCAAAAACTATAGTACAAACCCACAATGGCATAGTCAAAACATCAATGGGAATATAATCTTCAACCCCTATAACCTCTTTAGGGACCTCTTGAACTAACTCTTCAAAGAATGAATATGCAAGAGGAGGTGATGAATCATCAAAAGAAGAAGAAGACATGGAAGAAAATGAAGAGCCATGAGATGTCAAGTGATCATCAAATTGTACATATGTTCAAAAATGAACATCATGAGTATCAAGATTTAAAAGTTGATAATCTCTCATGTCTTCGTAATACCCTACAAAAATCTAAAGTTTGCTCTTTTAATCCAATGTTTTCTTTTTTTTCATTGGTACAAATGTTCAAGCATGGTTCCCAAAGACTCAAAAAAATGAGACATTAGGCTTGGTTCTAAACCAAGCCTCCTCCAAAGTCAAATGCTCAAGTGTCCTATGTGGTGTGTAGTTATGAATGTAGTTCACATAATTAACTTCCTCTACCCAATAGATAGGAGGTAAATCCCATAAATGCATCATGCAGTTAGTCATTTCCTTCAAAGTTAGGTTCTTACATTCTACTAAGCCATTTTATTATGGAGTATGAACAATAGAATGATGGTGAACAATACCATGAATGGCCAAAAATTAGAGAACTCTCAATTGAAGTACTCCCCCCATTATCTGTATGAATCTTCTTAATGCAATTAAAATATGCCCATTTATGAACTAAAACCCTATATTGACATCTACAAGTCTGAGCCCAAATAGACCTCTTCCCCTTAGGTTTCAAATACAAACCATGTTTCATGATTGAATGGATTTATATTGTCTAAAACAACATTCATGACCTAGGGGTTAGTTAGAGGATAACATATTATGTTTTAAGTCCTATAAACACCTATAGGTATGCCTAAATAAAAGGTTATTCAGCTACAGCTAGGGGTCAAAATCCACATCACCCATGGTAAGGTCCTAAGCATTGGAGATATCAACTTAGGCTAATGGTGAAGGTAAAATTTATGATTTAAAATATCATAAATAAGAGTTGAATGGTGATGATATAAGATCCAACATGCACCTAAAGGTGTCCCATTATGCCAAATGCTAACCTACAACCAACTGTAGATGATTGTCTCAGGGAGTGAACAAAAGGGTGATGATTTTGAGTGATTTGTATATTCCAAAACACAAGTGGATAGCTCCAAATCATTGATAAAATATATTGGAAGGTTTTAAGATGGACATACACTATTTTCAAACCTATTCCTTCTTAAACCACTTATAGGTATAGTGATATGCACATAGAACAAAGTCAAAAGTCACACTCATACTTAACCAGTCAAAGTGTGAAGAAAAGATATAGGAGGTTGAAGTGATGGGAAAGATTAAACAAATTCATCATGAATAAAATAGACTAATGATGCTCTCATAGTGGATGTTGAACAAAGAAAGGATTCATATCAATCAAGGCACAACTTGAAACCCTGCATAGTCTGCCTTTTCTACAAGTATATTTGGGTTTTGGAGAGGTTAGAAGGTCTAATGAGTTGATGAAAGGATAATTTTTTGTGTATATGGTATTTTTGACATTTGGAAGCCCATTAAACCTTCAATTTTTTTATTAAATAGGTTAAGTACCCTCTATTTTATCTTAGACAAAGGGTACTTCCCTTTATGAGCAAACTAGCAATTTTAGGGAATGGAAATAAAATGACTCTTTAGGAGATTTTTTATACTTTAGGATGTGTATGAAGTTATATGACACCTAGGAAAACATGAAGAACCAATCATATAAGGATGGAACTAAACAGGGTGCTCTAAACCTTAAGATTGCAGTCAAGTCTAGTTGGGCAGGGTTTTAGCCCAGTGCCCGAATGAAAGGTCATTTTCATTCCTAGATGTAGGTGAGAATTCTAAATTATTAAAGCATGTTTGTGGGAAAATTATAGAGGTGTTATATATTATGGAATGCAAATAATTCCAATTTAATGGCCTAGAACACAAAGGTTACATGCAAGCCTATTGGACATGGATAGGCCTAAAGCCAAATGGAGAACCATTTTCACTTATATCATGAGATTAGATTTCCAACCTATTGGAGCATGTGTATAAGGTCATTTTAGATGTGTAAAAGTCTCAATAATGTAGAGGAAGCACAAATAGGTCATCTTTTAGACTCAAAATCACATTAGGCCTATGCAAATCAAGGAGAAAAATGCGAGAGGTCAAATTGAAGAGATCATAACTATATGGTCTTGGTGCGTGGGAGCTCAAGAACTTGGAAAACATTTATAGGGGTATTGAGCTTCATTTTTGTGAAAATTATTTGCAACTTCAATGTCCCATTTTTATGAATAAAGCCTCAGAGGGTAAAATAGTCTAAACCCTTGTTGAATCCTTGAAAAGACCTCGATAAAGGAAATGAAGTTAGAAAGCTACTCTAATGGTCTAGTTTGAAAATGAAAGTGATTGGACCTTGGAAATTTCATAGGACTCACTCAGGATCCCTACCATTAGGATGAGATATATGGAATTGTACACATGGAGTACAAAATAGGGTATTTCTAAATGTTTTATGCATTTTATAGGTTATAGGAGGTTTTAAGAGATGAAATAAACTTTGAAAGGAATATTAGGACTTAAGGTAACTAACCATGTAAATTTAATGCCTTGAAAAAACTCCTAAGTGTATCAAACAACTGCTTCATCTTAGCCAGTCAAAATTGACATAGTGAGCATGATGGTGAGAATTGTGAAAACTTCAAGTGGATGGATATTTAAGGATTACTTGAGTAGTCTAAGGCCATGGAGGGTCTTACCAAGTGTCATTCACTCCATAAAATATATTTTCATGGAAAAATTAATCCAATTTTGAGGCCAAGTGTGAAGGGTGACTGAAAAAAGAGTTTTTTAGAATGCAGGCAGTGATGGCTCACATCCAAGAGATTCTAGATGAGTAGGTCTACAACCAATGCATGGAAAGGCATGTCTAAAATCCTTCTCTCTCATTCCAATCACCAAACCTATCCTTAATTAGTTTTTATATGTTCAAATAATGCTAAATCATGAAGGTAGTTTTTTGAGCCAGTAAAAAGAATTTTATGCCACTTTTCAAGAGTTTCATGCCTTGTATGGAAACTTATGCTTTCTTACCTTGCATGGTCCATTCCACACTCTTTACTCATGAAAAATTAATCATTTTTGAAACTTTACAAGTGTCCTTGTTACCTTTGTACTTCTCTCTTATATTCTCTCCCTCTCGAGTTCTATAAGAACTAGTTATTTTGGCCTTTGTAAACTATGCTCCACCTGAGTATGGAAAAGCCCTACTCATTTACGTACCATGAATCAATAAAGACTAATGATTTCTACTTCTTCCATGAATATTCATAGTTTTTTTACTTTGATTATTTATCTTTCTTAGTGATAACTCTTATTTCCTTAGCATGTTGTCTCATTCTCTCATATATTTGCAGTTGGAAAGCTTCTTCTTGTAAGTCATGTGATGTGTTCTATTGGTGTATCTAGGTTGGGTGAGTTAGCCTATTAAAAAAGTGCCATCCTAGGCTCTTGTTTAGTTCTCCTAGCCTAAATATTCATCACAACCTCATAATGAAATATTGATGTGAGAAGATGTAGATTGGGGAAGTATATGTTTGGTTAGTCCCTTGTTCTCATGTGTAACATGCAGCTGGTGAGAAGTCATCGATATAATTTGGTGTATCACCTTCTTCAAGATAGTTTGGTTTCAATTTTATCTCTCCCTTCCCCCCCTCCAAATTTTAGGTGTATTAGTGATTTACAAGTGATACATCAAGGTAGCTAGCCCTATCTAGAAAATCACCTCATTCGTAGGCTCAACCACAGCCTAGAGGTATTTCCATTGTGCCACTTGGATGAGGAGAGATGAGACATCTCCTCCAAGGGTGCAAATTTAAGTGAAAAATATACTATAATTGGTTGATATGAGATTCCATATGAAAAAATGGATACCTATATTTTCAATATTTTTACTTTTTCATTCTCAATAACACCAACACCATCTATTATATTCATAATAGTAGTGATCAATTATCTTTATTCATTGAATAGAGGAAAGACAAAACTATTGATGTGGCCATGAGCATTCCTAATTTTGGGTGGTCTTTTTTTACCTATGTTATAATTTTTATTGATCTCTACATACTCTCTCCAAGTGCTATGGTGGTTTGTGATGTATCTCAAAGTAGACACCACCTCAGCTATTATAGCTTCCTTTGTGGAGGTTGTCACTACCATACTGAAGAGTGTAAGTTAAACATAAAGGGATGTAATTTTTTTATAAAGTGGGGTTTTATAAATCAAAAGAGTGCAAATTGGTAGTCTTACCTCACTTAAAATCCATGATGACTAACCCTATCTCACATTTGTACATGACGTGTTAGCAAAAAATAATTTGATATTTTTGGGGGATGTGAGAGTGGAAAATGAGGTTATGTATTTCTCCATATCACATGGCAATGCATTGTATGAGGACAGGATGTTTCATTTCATAGTGAGCTTAAGAAATGATGAAGTATTGGGGAATGGAAAGGCTATACAAAACATGCAAATATTGAAAGATGTCAAGGTGAGTTGAGCAGTGATGGTATATATATATCAATATATTAATTATATATTAATATATATTGATATATATTACATAATTTTATAATAATATATTATTGGTAATAATATTATATATATATATATATATATATTAATGATATATATATAATTTGTATAATATATAGTCGATTAATAATATAATATAATAATAATTAACATGTGTGTGTGTGTACACACACACACACACTTACACTTTTATATCCCTATGAGTAATGTATTTTTATTACAAGAATTTTGTTTACTTGCAGTAATTAACCGCTTAAGCCCATAAAATTTAATATATCATCGCTCTTAATATTCTCTAAGATCCCTCTCAATTTGCATTCCAACTCCACACTTTATCCATTGATGAGGTTATCATTGTTGTGGGGTTGTGGTTGTAACACACCCTAACCATCACACCACAAAACACCAACTCTCTCTCTCTCTCTCTCTCTCTATATATATATATATATATATATATATATATATATATATATATATATATATATATATATATATATATATATATATATATATATATATATATTTTATATCTGAGATTGAATGCAAAGCTTTATATATATAAAGTATGCTCAATGATGTTTACGTAATGTGGCATTTGATACAAGCATTTAGTCTTATTAAAAATGATCTGGCTTGTATTAAAATGGATTATGAACATTGCTTTGGAATTTTTATATTTAAGATTTTTATATATTCAATCTTAGATATAAAAATTCCAAAGCAATGTTCATAATCCATTTTAATACAAGCCAGATCATTTCAATAAGAATAAATGTTTGTATCAAATGCCATTTTACATAAACATCATTGAACATACTTTATATATATAAAGCTTTGCATTCAATATCAAATATAAAAATTTCAAAGCAATGTTCATAATCCATTTTAATACATGCTAGATCATTTTTAATAAGAATAATTATTTGTATCAAATGCCATAAACATCATTGAGTGTCCTTTCAGAAGGAATTTCTAGAGGGCATGAATAAGTAACTTCAATTTTATGGACGGTTAAGGATTTGATAGATCATCACATTCAAGTGAGAGTTAGTCCAGAAATTTGGTTCTTAATCCTTAGTCTCTTAACAACAAGGTATGACAATGAATCATGTAGAGAAGCACCATTACCATTCAAACCACAATAGGATAGGATTTAAACCCCTCTATGTATTTTTAAGATATATATTCAATTGATACTAGGGTACCTCTATGAGTATACCATCATAAGGTCAATAAATACAATTTAGGTTTATGCTCAAGCTAGTATTCCTAATAGTAATGTAACCAAGTTCTATATTCAATCTTAGATATAAAAATTCCAAAGCAATGTTCATAGTCCATTTTAATACAAGCCAGATCATTTTTAATAAGAATAAATGTTTGTATCAAATGCCATTTTACATAAACATCATTGAGCATACTTTATATATATAAAGCTTTGCATTCAATATCAGATATAAAAATTCCAAAGCAATGTTCATAATCCATTTTAATACATGCTAGATCATTTTTAATAAGAATAATTATTTGTATCAAATGCCATAAACATCATTGAGTGTCCTATCAGAAGGAATTTCCAGAGGGCATGAATAAGTAACTTCAATTTTATGGATGGTTAGGGATTTGATAGATCGTCACATTCAAGTGAGAGTTAGTCCAGAAATTTGGTTCTTAATCCTTAGTCTCTTAACAATAAGGTATGATAATGAATCATGTAGAGAAGCACCATTACCATTAAAACCACAATAGGATAGGATTTGAACCCCTCTATGTATTTTTTAGATATATATTCAATTGATAGTAGGGTACCTCTATGAGTATACCATCATAAGGTCAATAAATACAATTTAGGTTTATGCTCAAGCTAGTATTCCTAATAGTAATGTAACCAAGTTGGGGTTTTAGTGAGAATTTATAGACATAACTTTACAAAATTTTTTTTATGAAATATTAAGTATAACATCACTCTCAACCAAAACAATTCCAATTGTATCGAGAGAATATCAAGATGATCACAACATTTGGCAAATCCAAAGGATTCTAAATATTTTCTTTCAAGTACAAGTTATACACTAGCTCAAAAACATTTTATCTAAAGTCAAAGGAGTTTTATTTCTCTCCCAAAAATTATTGTAATCACAAAATTACAATAATTGATTAGAAGAGTCCCAAAACTCAATGTATAACAATTTGATGTTTCAAAAATTGAGCACTTCATGTATTCTGATAGGGATACAAGTACCACATCTGGGTAAGTGCAGAGAATTAGGGGGACAAAAAGGTGTCTTAAGTGGACATGATTTTCCTCAAATATATGAAATCTCAACTTGTACCAATTATCTAAGATATCTACACTCACAATTTGAAGATGTCATAGGAAGATGAATTGTAGAATTTTGAGTCTAGTTTCTAAATTTTTTTTTCTTTTTTTGAAATGGTTTAGTATTAGTAGGTCAAACATCATAAATTCAAAGAGGTGGTAATTTTTTTTTAGAAAACTCATACTATATAGTTGTCTGTGTGCACGACCTTTTTTTGAGTATCATTTGCTTTTTATTTAAACCACTTGGTAGAAAGCTAGGTAAGATCATATAATTTGCAACCTATATATTTAAAAAATTAATCAATAATTTTTTAAAAAAATTTCACAAGTCACTATACTCTAAAATAGGATAAAAATGTATATCTGACCATGCGAACCCCCTAACCACCTCAAAAAATATAAAAAATTAATTAATTTTTAAAGTGTATATAATTAGGTCTAGTTTGTAACCATATGTTTTTTTTTTTAATTTGTATCAATGAATCAAAATATACATAAACAAATATGAACATGAATAATCACAACATATAGTTCTAAAAGAGACATACTTAGTCAATAAATATAAATAACAACCTTAAAGCAATAAAAATATTAAAAAATATTATATATAGAAAGATGAAACGTAGTCGATGTTGCAGTATTATTTTTAAGGAAAATTTATATAAAATGGATAATGTCTAGCATGGGTGAAGTTACATTTTTTATTGTTGGTAGAAAACATGCATTCATCAATGTACATTACAGGTCCATTTCTGAGGCTTTGGAATCCAAGCCATTCTAGAGCCTTAAGGCATGTGCTTGAAATGTCCTAGTAAGAAAATGCATATGTGAAGCTTCTAATTTAGAGCTTAGGGTATATAGGGTTTAGGTTTTAGGGTATAAGGTCAAATCAACAATACAATAGGGCATAAAATAAATGTTGTTTTATTGGGGATAAAATGATTTGTTTAGAGTTTTAAGAGTTTATGATTTATGGTTTAGGGTTTTAGGCTTAGATTTTAGGGATTAGGGTATATGATTTATGTTTTAAGGTACATTAGGTGTAATGGAAAAGTAAATTTGGGACAAATTAAACTCTTTGAACCTATTTGTCACTATAAACTATGATTTTGGGCTCAATTGGCCCCTACGTCACCATAGATTGAGAGAATTAGTCAATTGGGGTAATGAGTGATGTGATTTAGGCCAAATTGAGCCTTGTGAAAATAATTGAACATTATTATAAAGGATTTTAATTTTTTATATATCATTTGGTTTAGGGTTTAGGAATTAGAGTTTTAGATATATAGGAGATAGGGTTTAGGGTTTAGAGTCTAATTATTAATGTAATTAAGGATAATTTGAGCTGATTGAACCTAGATTTGTGACCACAATATGTTTTTGGGCATAGGGTTTATGTTTTAAGATGCATTAGGTCTATTTAAAAAATAAATTTGGGCTTATTTGAGCTCTTTGAACCTATTTGTGATTACATAAAGTGATCTTGGGATCAATTGTTAGGAACCTGTGTGACGCATTCTCTTTACTTTGTTAGTATATTAGTTGTTATGGATGCATATGCTTTGTAAGTCATACCGTGAAAATTATGTTTTGTCCCACATTCATGGTAAGTAGTATTTTCTTAGATTAGACTTAGTATATAAGTAAGTGTTGAGGCCAAGGAAGACATCCACAAATTTATTGTATTGAGCTTGCTCAAAGGAGGTTGCCCCATTGAAGTGGCCTACGATCAATATAACCTTTTCAGTGCTTCTGCTAATTTTATAATTTTGTTATTTCATGCATTTTTAATAACTTGTTGTAGGAGGATCCTCTCATCTGGTATAAGAGTGCTTTCCAGGGCCAATTTTTTTCCTTCAGCCAGTCTTCACTCTGTTCTTCTACATAATTTATTTAAGAATTTTATTGTAAAGCAACAGTGTATTTCAGATCAGGGTAAAAACCTGACCGCATAACTGTGAGAAGTGTTTGGGTGAAAGCCCTAAAAATCATTGTGAGGAGTATCACAAGAACCCCAAAGAAGTTGGCCCATTGAGAGAACCTGTCAGTGAAACATGCAATGACCCCTTCCTGATTGAGTAGTTCCCATCCATGAGGAAAACCAAGAGCTATTGTTGAGAGATAAATCGGTGGCCAAAAAATCTGGAGAGCAGTACTCGCTTAGACAACATTGGTAGCTAGAATGATCTCATTAAACCCTTAGGCAACCATTAAAATTTGGGGCCCATATCTATCAGCTCAGCGTATTACCAGTAGAGTTTTAGAAAATTATAGTATATGTTCTTCAGTAGAGTATTAAATGACTTGCCATAGTAGTTTTAACATATTACCAATAGAGTATCAAAAACTTGTCATATCAGATTTGTAGATTTGTCATATTAGTTTCAACCTATTCCTAGTTGACTATCATAAAATATATATAAAAGATTGATATTGTAAAAAAAAATTGTTCTTTTATAATATCTCTCCATCTGTAGTCCCATTGATACTCAAACTTTATTTGGACACTTGAAATTCCATTCTCCACATTTTATCATTGAGGTCCCATAACCTAATTCCACTCCTAATTCTCGTAAATCTCAATTTTATTTTATTTAGAGTTTTGCCATAACTTCTCCTATTGACTTCCATTTGCCTCAAAAAATTTCCATAGTTTTCATATCCCCATTCTGCTCCTTTGTCCCTCTTTGACAAATTTTCTAGTTTTTCTATTGTCCCTCCTAAAATTACCCTCACCTTTGTCAATCCTACTCCCATTGTGTAAAAAATTTAGTAAAAGTCCCTTTAGCCCTTTTGATTTCACCCAAATTTAAAACTTCCCTTACTAAACATGTCTTAACTCTAGTTTTCTTACCCATTCCAAAAAATATATATTTTATTCTAGTCATGGTAGTGACCCAAACATGAGCAAAAAATATGGAAAATGAAATTACCGCCCTCAAGACCCACATCAAAGATCTTGATGAAAACATTATCGACCTCAGTCTTCAACATACCACCATGAATAATAGACGGTATACAAAGTCCTCTTCAGACATAGGTTTTTCTTCTTCTAGTAGTTTTCAAGGGTTGAAGCTTAATTTCCTTTAATTTAATGGAATAGATTCGATCAAATGTATCTATTAAGTAGAATAATATTTTAGTATACATAATAATTTTGATGCCAATAAGGTCCCACTTGCATCCTTTCACTTGGAACATGAAGCCCTTCAATGGTATCATTGGTATATCAAGGCTCATGACAAGCCCATATGGACTAATTTTTGCACCCTCATTTTACAATGGTTTGGCCCTAGTGATTTTGATCACTTCACTAGAGCACTCACTAAACTTTTCCAGATAGGAACCATGAGATAATATCAAACAAAATTTGAAAAATTAGCCAATCACACAAAGGGATTGTATGATGAATTCTTCAGGGGTTATTTTATTAGTAGACTAAAGGATGTAATTTGATTGGAGGTCAAAATGTTCCATCCTAACATAATGATGGAATCCCTAGGGTTGGATAAGTTGGTAGAGGACAAGATCATATCTCAACATCGATTAGAATCCAATTTTACTCCATTTAGAAACATAAATCCACAAAGATCTCAAAAAATGATATCCCCCAAAACCACTCCTATCAAGCATTTGACTAAAGTAGAGATGTGATCCCATAGAAAAAAAGGATTATTTTATAATTATGATGACAAATTCACTCGGGAACATAAATGTGTAGAGCAAAAGTTCTACATATTGGATGTGGATTCTCCACCCAAAACTAAAGTTTTTGAAGATGCTTAGGATATAACAAATGATTTGGATGAAGATCCATCGATTGTGGAATGTACTTCTCAAGATTACCACCCAGAGATCTCTCTCTATGCTTTAGTCAGAGTCACCACCCCATAAACCATGTGGGTCAAGGGTTACTTCAAGAAGCTCCCTCTCATAATACTCATTGACTCAGGCAGCACTCATAACTTCATTGCCCCTCAGATCACCAAACAAGCTGATTGTTTTATCCATCCTTGCTCCAACTTTGAAGTCATTATTATCAATGGGGGCACATTACCTTATAAAGGGAGGTGTCATAATGTGCATATTTCTAATGGAGATTATAACTTATGCTTTAACATGTTTTCCTTGCCCTTAGGCAGATGTGATGTTATTTTGGGACCCCAATTGTTATGCACACTTGGACCCATCTTATGGGATTTTTTTGAACTTTGGATGCATTTTTTAGATAATAAGCAAAAACACACATTAAAAGGCTTAAAACCAGGGTCTCTCATTATCATCAATTCACATCGCATGGAAAAACTTCTTAAGAAGAATTCACAGGATGTCATTGCCTAGCTCCATTCCATTCAAATGTAGCCATCATCAGTCTCCACTCCTAATCTACAAACCTTCTTTAGAGGTATGTGTTGTCTCCAAATCTTGTACCCTAAAAGAGGGTGTTTAGGCCTGCTCTATATTTAGGCAATGTTGGGACATTTCCAGGCATGTGGGTGTGCCTATAGGTTGAAATGAACCTCTAATTTTGAAGGGATAGCTCCCTGAATATGTCTCTGCAAATCAACCTCTATTTAAACTAGCCTACTAAGAAGAAAAGGGTTAGAAAACTATGTAAAAGTAAAATATATTTCAAGTGTGATGATACACCAAAATCATCTTCCACATGAATGCCACATCCTAGTGCACAATACATAAAAAGACACAAGCCATTTCTAAGCTCTAAAAATCTAACATAAGTATTTCAATGCAGAGGTGATATGTGAAAAATAACACAAGGTAAATGAATCTAAAAGGGAAAGTGTTTGCTCATTCCAAACCAATAATACTCATGCAGGATTTCAACACATTCAGACACACACTATGTGATCTGTTAGACCCAAGATTCTCGCTTAGATGTGAAGGGAGAAGAATAGAAGGATGAAAATCATCACATACTATTACTGTGCATCTCTTACACACTCTGAACATTCTTCAAAAAATTCAAAGGAAAAGACTTATGCTAATGTTTAAAGGTAGATCATGGTAGCATTCCAACAGGGCTTCACTGTACAATTTGTGGATTTATTTTTTACTAGCCAAGGGGCTGTATATATAGAAAAAGAAAGAGAGAAAGGGAGGCCTTTGGTGCCAAGGAAAGGAATCAATTCTATTGGAAGTCATCATCTTCAGCTGCAACTACTTTTTCCAATGATGCTCATTAGGGCATTCTAATTGATCCTTGTCACCCTCCTAAATGCCCTTGGCTTGCTCTCTTGGAGATGCATTTTCAACAGTTACTTAACAGAATAGAGCTATGTGGAGATGGCACCAAAAATGGTTGATGATAATGAAGCCACCTATTGGAGATTTGTTTTGGCACCTAACTGCTTCTCCTTGGCTTGTCGTGATGCATAATGGCATAGAGAGAATTTATTTTTATTCTACTTGGCTTTGTCTTTCCTTTTTGATTGGTCCTTAAGGAATGACTTGGATTGGTGATTTTGAGTAATTGATCCGCTAGGCATGGATGCTTGTAGATCATCCTCCATCTATCTCTATCTCATGCCACGTGGTAGCTTCTCATTTACCTAATAATGACTTATAAAGTTTGAGTCTTCACCTTTGGAGAATCTAGTTTGCACTATCCACTAGTAATTTAGGTTCATAAACCCAAATTACTTCTACTCATAAAACCCTTGCAAGACAAGCACTGATGGAAACATGATTTGCACTTGCTTTAAGTCTTTGGGCTTTCTGAGGCTCCTTACTTTGGGTTTTTTATGCTCCAAGTCTTTGATATTTTCAAGCCTGATTACTTCCAATAGCTAGTTCCTTGCTTTGAAATTGACGTCCCTTGGCTTGTCATTGGATATTGGCACAATTCCTTCAGGAATGTTGTAGCTCTTTTCCTTCAAACTTCTTGCTTGTCTTGGCTTTTGGAAAGTGACCCTTCATATTTTTTTGAAGGGAACTTGGCTAAAGAAAGTGACCTTCATAAAATTTTTGAAGGGCACTTGGCTAAAGAAAGTGACCTTTGAAAAAATTTCGAAGGGTAATTGGAGAGAGAAAGTGGCCCTTTGGAATTTTTTTGAAGGGCACTTTGGGAGGAAGTGAACCTTTGAAAAAGTCTAAAGGGCACTTGGGAGATGAAGTGTCCCTTCTGAACTTTTTTGAAGGGAACTTTGAATAAAAGTGTCCCTTTGGAAAAGTTTGAAGGGAACTAGGAGGAGAGAGAAGGCCCTTCAGAAAAGTCTATATGACACTTTGGGAAAATTGATCCTTTGGAAGAGTTCTAAGGGCACTTTAGAAAGGGAAAGTGTCCCTTTGGATTTTTTCGAAGGGCACTTTGGAAAGAGAAATAAGCCTTCACAACAATTTTGAAGGGCACCTGGGAGATGAAGTGTCCCTTCGAAACTTTTTCAAAGGGCACATTGAAGAAAAGTGTCCCTTCAAAAAAATTATGAAGGGCACTTAGAAAAAGATAAGTGTGCCTTCATAAAATTACAAAGGGCACTTTGAAAGAAGGAAAGAGGAAGAAAAACTTTGAAGAGTTACTTCGGGAAAGACTCGAGGAAGGATTCTTTCAGACTTTTTATCTGAGACAAAAAGGCCAAATAAATTCAAAGGCTGGGGAGAGACAAGGAAGGCTTCTTGCAAAGGATGGATAAAAACTTGAAATGAGAGAAATACTTTGAGGAAGGATTCCTTGGGAAGGGGACATATGGATAAAAAGATTGTACTTAGCCAATTTTTGACGGTGCAAAAATTGGCTAAAATTATTGGTGCTTGCTAGAGGAGGCATGCCTACTATGCCTAAAACCAGTTGTCTTAATCCTTCCATTAGGCATGGAGTCACATATACAAGATGCAAAGGGAATTGAACAAGCTTTAGCTTAAGAGAACACAACTAGGTGTACAAACACACAAGGAAAAGATGCTCACCAAAAAATAGGAAGGAAAGATAACACTCATGTAATAATGCACTTAGGGAATATGACATACAACAAAATAAAGGAAGCACACAACCAACAAAACAAAGGAAACACACCTAAACTAGTATTTACAAGGAGACAAGCAAGGGACAGTAACAACATTTCAAGTGTATCCCATTTATAGGGATGGAAAACTCTTCCCCAATCATCTTGGACAACTGGAAGGAGTTTTTTTGCTTGCACTTGGTGATGATATAAGGGCCACTCCACAAGGTGTCAAACTTTGTATGCCTGCCTGCCTTTTCCCTACCTTCATCTGATTTCAAGACCAAGTCACCCTCTTTGAACACTCTTGCACTTGTCCTTTTGTCAAAGGACCTCTTCATGAGTACTTTATGGTGTTCCATAGATTTATGTGCATCATCCCTCACCTCTTGCAACTACATTAGTTTAGTTACCTGACCTCCATTGGGTGTTTTCAAGTAATTTAGAAAATATACAAGTTTTAGGGTAGGAAGCTCTTGGGATATAGACAACCTGGATTCTCTCCCATAAACAAGTACAAAGAGAGAGTTACCAATTGGATTCTTAGGAGTAATCCTAATTGCCCATAAACCTATTTTCTACTTGTTTTGCTAGGCTCTTTGATTATTCTCCAGTCTTCTCTTAAATATTTTGATGAGGTTCTTATTGGTAGACTTAGCTAATCCATTACCTTAAGGGTAATAATTGGATGATGTACTCAAATGAACTCCATTTCTACCTGCTCAATCAAACATTTTGGAACTTGTAAAAGATAATGCATTATGTAAGATGATGACATGAAGAACTCCAAACCTCGTAATGATGCCTTTGTAGAACTCCAAGATGGCATTTTCATTTACTTCCTTCAATGCAATATATTCTACCCACCTTGTGAAGTAGTCAATGACAGTCAATATCCATTTATGCCCATCACTTGATGGAGGATTGATCATGTCAATGAATTCGAAACCCCATTGCATGAAACACTGGTCCACTTGGATAGTTTTTAGTGGAAGGGCTACAAGTTTCAGTTTGCCTACAAAGAAGGCACATTGAGGACACTTTCTAACCCACTGGTAACAGTCTTTAAAAAGACTAGGCCAATAGTAATGAGCCCTCATTATTTTTGTAACTACCATCTTAGGGAAGAAATGACCCTCATCTGCACCATCATAGAACTTCTCTAGCAGCATATCAAACTGATCATTGTTAACACATCTTAAAAACACACTATTTACATCCTTTATAAAAAGGACAACATCCACAAGGTAGTAAGGGATGGTCTGCAATCTAAAATATCTCCTTTGAGACTTATTCAAGATATTGGGACACTCACCATTTTGAAAAAAATTAATGATGTCTTGTGTCCAGCTTTGAGCTTGCATTTGATCAGTTGGTTGATGTTGAACTTGGTTGGCCAAGACATCCTCCTTTGGCTCTTGAAGGTTTGAAGATAGATGCTCACATAGTCCTCTTCCTCTTACCAAGTTTGTCTCTTTAATGTCCACGTCATATTGCATCACCTTTGTAATCCATCCAACTCTCTTCTCATTGAGGTCTTGCTTAGGAGAAACTCCTTGGTGCTAGGGTGAGAAACCATGACATTTATCTTATTGTTGGAAACCATGTGCCTAAATTTCTTTATCCCTCTAATCACTGTTAAACCTGATTCTCAACAAAAGAATACCTGACCTCATAATCTTCCAACCCTTGGCTAAAGAATGCAATTGGCTACACAATCTTTTCATCATTCTTCTGCATAAGCATAGCTGAGATCCTATCAAGGTTAGCAAAGGTGTAAAGTATGAAATCCTTGGAAAAATTTGGGTTTAGGAGAGTAGGAGATTTTACAATTACTCTCTTGATTTCCTTCAACCATAAAACAACCATTTAATTTAAATCTGTAATTATGATGATGAGATGGATACAGAATTGTAGCTAACTGTTATGATTTTTTTATTGGATTACATGTGATTTTTAAGAATCTGAGAGGTGGCCAGTGGAGAACAAGGCTCAAACCTAGGGCAGTTGGTGTATAACATATTACTTGATGGTGTTCCATATATTTATGTGCATCATCACTCACCTCTTGCAATTGCATTAGTTTAGTCAACCTGACCTCCATTGGGTGTTTTCAAGTAATTTTAGTTGTTGTGCAAGTTCTAGGGTAGGGAGCTCTTGGGATATATACAACCTAGCTTCTCTCCCATAAACAAGTACAAAGAGAGAGTTACCAATTGACTTCTTAGGAGTAATCCTATTTGTCGATGAATCTATTTTCTACTTGATGTGTTAGGCTCTTTGTTTATGCTCCAACATTCTCTTAATGATTTTGATGAGTTTCTTGTTGATAGACTCACCTAATCCATTACCTTGAGGGTAATAATTGGATGATGTACTCAAATGAACTCCATTTCTACTTGCCCAATCAAACATTTTGGCACTTATTAAAGCAAGTGCATTGTCTGAGATGATGACATGAGGAACTCCAAACCTCATAATGATGCCTTCGTAGAACTCCAAGATGGCATTTTCATTTGCTTCCTTCAATGCAATAGCTTCTACCCACCTTGTGAAGTAGTCAAAGACAATCAATATCCATTTGTGCCCAGCACTTGATGGAAGATTAATCATGCCAATGAAGTCGAGACCCCATTGTATGAAAGGCTGGTCCACTTAGATAGGTTTTAGTGGAAGGGCTGCAAGTTTATTCTTGCCTACAAAGAAGGCACATTGAGGACACTTTCTAACTCACTGGTAACAGTATTTAAAAAGACTAGGCCAATAGTAATCAACCCTCATTATTTTTACAACTATCATATTAGGGGAGAAATGACCCCCATCTACACCATCATGGAACTTCTCTAGTAGCATATCAAATTGATCATTGTTAACATATCTTAGCATCACACTACTTAATGTCCTTTCTAAAAAGGACACCATCCAAAAGGCACTAAGGGATGGTCTGCAATCTAAAATATCTCCTTTGAGACTTATTCAAGATATTGGGACACTCACCATTTTAAAGAAAACTAATGATGTCTTGTGTCTAACTTTGAGCTTGTATTTGATCAGCTGGCTAAGGTTGAACTTGGTTGGCTAAGACTTCCTCCTTTGACTTTTGAAGGTCTGAAGCTAGATGCTCGCATAATCCTCTTCCTCTTACCAAGTTCGTCACTTTAATGTCCATGTCATATTGCATCACCTTTGTAATCCATCCAACTCTTTTCTCATTGAAGTCCTTACTTAGGAGAAACTCCTTGGTGATGGGATGAGAAACCATGACATTTATCTTATTGTTGGAAACCATGTGCCTGAATTTCTTCAGCCCTCTAATCACTGCTTCTCAACTAAAGAATTCCTGAACTCATAATCCTCCAACCCTTGGCTGAAGAATGCAATTAGATACTCAACCTTTTCATCATTCTTCTGCATAAGCATAGCTGAGATCCTATCAAGGTTAGAAAAGGTGTAAAGTATGAAATCTTTGGAAAAATTCGAGTTTAGGAGAGTAGGAGATTTTATAATTGCTCTCTTGATTTCCTTCAACCATGAAATAACCATTTAATTTAAAGATGTAATTATGGTGATGGGATGGATACATAATTGTAGTTGACTATTACAATTTTTTTTTATTGGATTACATGTGATTTTTTAGAATTCCAGAGGTGGCCAACAGAGAGCAAGGCTCGAACCCAAGGCAGCTGGTAGCCAACGGCTTACTTGATGGTGTTCCATAGATTTATGTGCATCATCCCTCACCTCTTGAAATTGCATTAGTTCAGTCAACCTGACCTCCATTGGGTGTTTTCAAGTAATTTTAGCTGTTCTGCAAGTTCTAGGGTAGGGAGATCTTGGGATATAGACAACCTGGCTTCTCTCCCATAAACAAGTACAAAGATAGAGTTACCAATTGAATTCTTAGGAGTAATAATGTTTGACCATAAAGTTATTTTATACTTGTTATGTCAAGCTCTTTGATTATGCTCTAAGGTTCTCTTAATGATTTTGATGAGGTTCTTGTTGGTAGACTCAACTAATCCATTACCTTGAGGGTAATAATTGGATGAGGTACTCAAATGAACTCCATTTCTACCTGCCCAATCAAACATTTTGGAACTTATAAAAGCAAGTGCATTGTTTGAGATGATGACATGAGGAACTCCAAACCTCGTAATGATGCCTTCATAGAACTCCAAGATGGCATTTTCATTTGCTTCCTTCAATGTAATAGATTCTACCCACCTTGTGAAGTAGTTAGCGGTAGTCAATATCCATTTATACCCAGTACTTGATGGAGGATTGATCATGCCAATGAAGTTGAGACCCCATTGCATGAAAGGTTGGTCCACTTGGATAGGTTTTAGTGGAAGGGCTGCAAGTTTCTGCTTGCCTACAAAGAAGTCACATTGAGGACACTTTCTAGCCCACTGGTAACAGTGTTTAAAAAGACTAGGCCAATAGTAACCAGCCCTCATTATTTTTGCAACTATCATCTTAGGGGAGAAATGACCCCCATCTATAGCAACATGGAACTTCTCTAGCAGCATATCAAACTAATCATTGTTAACACATCTTAAAAAAATACTATTTACGTCCTTTCTAAAAAGGACACCATCCACAAGGAAGTAAGGGATCGAATGCAATCTAAAATATCTCCTTTGAGACTTATTCAAGATATTGTGACACTCACCATTTTGAAGAAAACTAATGATGTCTTGTGTCCAACTTTGAGCTTGCATTTGATCAGCTGGTTGAGGTTGAACATGGTTGGCCAAGACTTCCTCCTTTGGCTCTTGAAGGTCTGAAGCTAGATGCTCAGATAATCCTCTTCCTCTTACCAAGTTCATCACTTTAATGTCCACGTCATATTGCATTACCTTTGTAATCCATCCAACTCTCTTCTCATTGAGGTCCTTGCTTAGGTGGAAATCCTTGGTGTTGGGATGAGAAACCATGACATTTATCTTATTGTTGGAAACCATGTGCTAAATTTCTTCAGCCCTCTATTCGTTGTTAAACCTGATTCTCAACAAAATAATACCTGACCTCATAATCCTCCAACCCTTGGCTGAAGAATATGATTGGCTACTCAACCTTTTCATCATTCTTCTGCATAAGCATAGCTGAGATCCTGTCAAGGTTAGCAAAGGTGTAAAGTATGAAATCTTTGGAAAAATTCAGGTTTAGGAGAGTAGGAGATTTTGCAATTGCTCTCTTGATTTCCTTCAGCAATGAAACAACCATTTAATTTAAATATGTAATTATGGTGATAGGATGGATAAAAAATTGTAGCTAACTATTACGATTTTTTTAATTGGATTACATGTGATTTTTTAGAATTTGGGAGGCGGCCAACAAAGATCAAGGCTTGAACCCAAGGTAGTTGGCAGCCAACGGATTACTTGATGGTGTTCCATAGATTTATGTGCATCATCCTTCACCTCTTGCAAGTACATTAGTTTAGTCAACCTAACCTCCATTAGGTGTTTTCAAGTAATTTCAGCTGCTGTGCAAGTTCTAGGGTAGGGAGCTCTTGGGATATAGACAACCTGGCTTCTCTCCCATAAACAAGTACAAAGAGAGAGTTGCCAATTGACTTCTTAGGAGTAATCCTATTTGCCGATAAATCTATTTTCTACTTGCTGTGCCAGGCTCTTTGATTATGCTCCAAGGTTCTCTTAATGATTTTGATGAGATTCTTGTTGGTAGACTCAGCTAATCCATTACCTTGAGGGTAATAATTGGATGAGGTACTCAAATGAACTCCATTCTACGTACCCAATCAAACATTTTGGCACTTATAAAATCAAGTCCATTGTCTAAGATGATGACATGAGGAACTCCAAACCTCGTAATGATGCCTTCATAGAACTCCAAGATGATATTTTCATTTGCTTCCTTCAATGCAATAGCTTCTACCCACCTTGTGAAGTAGTCAGTGGCAGTCAATATCCATTTGTGCCCAGTACTTGATGGATGATTGATCATGCCAATGAAGTCGAGACCCCATTGCATGAAAGGTTGGTCTACTTAGATAGGTTTTAGTGGAAGGGCTGCAAGTTTCAGTTTGCCTACAAAGAAGGCACATTGAGGACACTTTCTAACCCACTGGTAATAGTCTTTAAAAAGACTAGGCCAATAGTAATAAGCCCTCATTATGTTTGTAACTGTCGTCTTAGGGGAGAAATGACCCCCATCTGCACCATTATGGAACTTCTCTAGCAGCGTATCAAACTCATCATTCTTAACACATCTTAGCAGCACATTATTTACGTCCTTTCTAAAAAGGACACCATCAACGCATGTCCATGCAATTCAGCTCTAATATTCAATACACTCAACAACCACCGACAAAAATTACTTATACATAACATGGTTCACATTAATATAATTATTATTGAGCAACTAAGAAGAAGTTTCACATACTAATCATTTCATTTTAACTTAACTATATTATCATGAGAGAATTGTGCATAAAAATAAAACCTTATTTTTAGTGTTTTGTATGCATTAACATAATGAGTATAGTAAAACAATCATATAATTTGAAGATGCAATGATGGTGATGAAATGGATATGAAACTGTAGTTAGCCGTTACAATAATAATAATATATCCATCAAATTCTGAACTTAAAATCTTTCAACACCACCACTTTCATTTTCCTGTCCTATGCGTGCCTCCAGACACGGAAACAATCCCACTCTATAAATAGAATTATTAAATTTTGATAAATAAATAAAAATTTACGACTTAATAAGTGAATAAATGTTTTGTACCAAAAGGTTTTCAATATCTAAATTTGTGAAAGTAATTAAACATGATTGAGAACAGCCAAGCTTATTCCCCACACCTCAAATACGTTGATGGTGAGATTTTTTCGTTTGATTGGATTTATTTAAGTCTTCTGACTGTACTCAACATTAGCAACCCTTACAAATTGTCGATTGAAATCAAGGTGGATATTAATTAATGTTATCCTTTTGTGGATGCAACCAGGAGCAGATACATAAGTTGTTTGTGGATTTTAATGCACTGTTGCAAATCTGTGAGGGACTGGTTTCATGGGAGCCTTCCAAGAAATGCTAAATTGAAGGGCTTTCTCTGTTATCAAAACACCTGCCCTCTTATGACTGACTACGGAGAACTCGGGAATTTGAAAACTTGGCCAGCGCATGTCCATACAATTCGGCACTGATATTCAATACACTTAACGACCACCGACAAAAATTACAAGGCGGGTCAAAACTGGCATTAAAGTCTTTCAAAAGTTGTCCATCTCTTTAAGGCGGTTTGTTTGAGATGGTGGTCCAATGGAGTTGTCACTCAAATGTTTTTATCTCGTGTTGATAGGACTTCTGATATTCAGCCTGCTCTTCTAAAACATTAGCATAGGTTGTAGTGGTGCATTAGGGATCTTTTTATGTTCAATTTATTGACAATATAATTTAGTGGTTATAATTTTACACAACATTAGAAATAATATTATGGAAAGGAAATTTTGTTTAAATATTTTAAAAATTAGTAGTTATTTTAAAAGTGTAAGTTATGTTAAGAAGGGTGTTATTTGATATTTTGGTGAAGGGAAAATTTGTAAATCGAAACAATGGAAATTGATAGTCGTACTTCAATCGAAATTCATAACAGTTGGCTTTGTCTCATTTTTTGTGTGCATAGCGTTATGTTAGGAACGGTAAAAATATTTCAAGAATCTTAAGATCTGAAGAGTTAGCAACAAATAACATCATAATAGAAGCTGCAGATATGATATGCAAGAACAAGACAGATTATATATTATTCAGAATAAGACATGCTAGTACAATAAGAAGCCCTTGCATAAGTAGGCAAGGCAAAACTAGAAACTAGCCTAACTAAGTAATGTGGGGTAAATCCTCACATAAGACAAACTAGGAAAATGATGAAATACCTAGCTAAAGCCTAACAAATATGGGAAATACATACTCTAACACATGTGAAGCTAGGGGCTAAAAATAGTCAAAAAAGAAATAGTGGCATATCTACAGTATAAGTCCCATCAACTAGGCCTGATAAGGTACTCATGTAAAATATGTATCCATGAAATGAAGAAGGAAGATGTTCTCACAAACACCCTCTAAAGACAACTTCTGAAACCTCAAACATGTCATGTAACTAAAAGAAATGAGGTGATGCAAAAGGCTTCGTGAAGATGTCTGTAACCTGCTTCTGAGTCGAAATATACTCCAAGCTAAAAACTCTATCATGAATGTGATGACGAATGAAGTGCATATGTACCTCAATGTGCTTGGTCCATTGATGCTCAACTAGGTTGTGGGATATGTGAATTGCATTATGTTTGTTACACCAAAGTATAGTCGGTAAAGCCTGCATGAAGCCAAACTCTATCAATAACAAACAAAGCCAAAGAATCTACTGACTTGTTATAACTCAACCTCTATAGATGAGAGTTTAATAACTTGTTTCTTGTAAAACCAAGCAATAGGTGAAGAGCCAAGACAAAATATGTATCTAAAAGTAGAATGTCTGTCATCAAGAAAACTTGCCCAATATGAATCACTATACCCAACCAACTGAGTATATCCCCTAGTGTAGTGTAATATAAAATGAGTAGTGCCTCGTAGATATCATAAAATCCTCTTGGTAGCCTACCAATGATTATCATGATTGGCATGTGAAAACTTAGATTCAAGTCCAACTGTGATTGAAATATCAAGGTGAGTATCGGTCAAATACATAAGACTCACAACTATATGCCTATACAATGTAGGATCACAAATGGAGTAGTGCAAGTGGTAGTGAGAGTCACTCTAGACTAAAAAGGAAGACTTAGCTCATAATTAGCTATGCAAAAATGCTGAAGAAGTTCAAGAGCGTACTTCTGTTGACTCAAATAAATCCCTATATTTGACTGTGAAATTTGTAAACCAAGGATGAAGTGCAAAGACCAAGATCTATCATATCAAACTATGTTGAAAGTGCCTGCTAAATAGCTTAAATCTAAGAAGAGGCGGTTCTTGTGAGAAGCAGATTGTCAACATATAAGACCAGTATCACAATGTCCTCTCCCATACACTGGATATACACTATGGGATCAGAGTGGCAATGAACAAATATAGTAGAGAGAAGAAAAGAATCCATCTTCTCATACCAAACCTGAGGGGCCTATTTGAGACTATAAAGACACCTCTTAAGTCAACAAATAAGAGAAGAATCATGAACAAACTCAACAAGCTATTCCATATAGATTTTTTCTTGCAAATCTCCATGCAAGAAGGCACTCATAACATCCATCTGATACACTAACCAACTCTATGATGCAACAAAAGAAAGTACAAGGTGAACAAAATCCATCTTGGTAATGGTGCAAAAGTCTCATAGTAGTTAATACTTTCGATCTATGAGAACCCCTTTGCAACAAGATGTGCCTTATAATTATCAATGGACTCATCATATGCATACTTGGTGAGATATAACCATTTGATGCACCTAACTAACTTTCTTCCTTTAGGAAGAGTAACTAAATCTCAAGTGTAATTTTTCATCAAAAAAGAATACTCATCTATCATCACATCATCCCACTCCTGTATTCCATGAGCCTGTGAAAAAGACTGTGGATCCCCAAAGAATGCCTAACACAAAACTCTAGTACTTTTAAAATGTGTATGATGATGTTGAGTGGGTGGAAGATCCCATATAAAAGGTGTTACATAAAAAACTATAGTACAAACCCATAATGGCATAGTCACAACATCAATGAGAATATAATCCTCAACCTCTATAACCTCTTTAGGGACCTCTTGAACTGACTCCTCAAAGAATGAATATGCAAGAGGAGGTGATGAATCATCAAAAGAAGAAGAAGACATAGAAGAAGATGAAGAGTCATGAGATTTCAAGTGATCATCAAATTATACATGTGTTCAAAAATGAACATCATGAGTATCAGGATCTAAAAGATGATAAACTCTCATGTCCTCGTAATACCTTACAAAAATCAAAAGTTTTCTCTTCTTATCCAATGCTTTATTTTTCTTCTTTGGTACAAATGCCCAAGCATGGTTTTCAAAGACTCAAAAAAATGAGACATTAGGCTTGGTTCTAAACCAAGCCTCCTCTAAAGTCAAATGCTCAAGTGTCCTATGTGGTGTGTAGTTCTGAATGTAGTTCACATAATTAACTTATTCCACCTAATAGATAGGAGGTAAATCCCATAAATACATCATGCAGTTAGTCATTTCCTTCAAAGTTAGGTTCTTACGTTCTACTAAGCCATTCTATTATGAAGTATGAACAACAGAATGCTAGTGAACAATACCATGAATGGCCAAAAAATTAGATAACTCTGAAATTATGTACTCCCCCCATTATATGTATGAATATTCTTAATGCAACTAAAATATGCCCATTTAAGAACTAAAACCCTGCATTGAGATCTACAGGTCTGAGCCCAAATAGACCTCTTCCCCTTAGGTTTCAAATACAAACCATGTTTCATTATTGAATGGTTTGATATGGTCTAAAACAAAATTCATGACCTAGGGGTCAGTTAGAGGATAAAATATTATGTTTTAAGTCCGAAAACACCTATAGGTATGCCTAAATAAGAGGTTATTTAGCTACATCTAGGGGTCAAAATCCACATCACCCATGGTAAGGTCCTAAGCATTGGAGATATCAACTTGGGCTAATGGTGAAGGTGAAATTTATAATTTAAAATATCATCTAGAAGAGTTGAATGGTGATGTTATAAGCTGCAACATGCACCTAAATGTGTCCCATTATGCCAAATGCTAACCTACAGCCAAATGTAGATGACTGTCTTAGGGAGTGAACAAAAGGGTGATGATTCTGAGTGATTGGTATATTCCCAAACATAAGTGGATAGCTCCAAATCATTTATAGAATATATTGGAAGGTTTTAAGATGTCCATACAATATTTTCAAGCCTATTCCTTCCTAAACCACTTATAGGTATAGTGCCATGCACATAGAATAAAGTCAAAAGTCACACTCATACTTAACTAGTCAAAGTGTGAAGAAAAGACATAGGAGGTTGAAGTGATAGGCAAGATTAAACAAATTAATCATGACCAAAATATACTCATGAAACTCTCATAGTGGATGTTTAACAAAGAAAGGATTCATATCAAGCAAGGCACAATCCATGTCTTGAAACCCTGAATAGTCTGCCTTTTTTACAAGTATGTTTTGGGTTTTTGGAGAGGTTGGAAGGCCTAATGACCTGATCAAATGATAATTTTTTGTGTATAGGATAATTATGAATTTTTTAAGCCCATCCAAACTTCATATTATTTTATTAAATAGGGGAATTACCCTCTATTTTATCTCAGACAAAGGGTACTTCCCTTTATGAACAAACTAGCAATTTTAGGGAATGGATATAAAATGAATCTTTAGGAGATTTTTTATAATTTAGGAGGTGTATGAATTTAGGTGACACCTAGGAAAACATGAATAACCAATAATATAAGGATGGAACTAAATAGGGTAATCTAAACCTTAAGGTTGCAATCAAGTCTAGTTGGGCAGGGTTTTGGCCTAGTGCCCAAATGAAAGGTCATTTTCATTCCTAGATGTAGGTGGACATTCTAACTTGTTAAAGCATGTTTGTGGGATAATTATAGAGGTGTTTAATATTATGGAATGCAAATAAGTACAATTAAATGGCCTAGAACACCAAGGTTGTAGGCAAGCCTATTGGACATGGATAGGCCTAAAGCCAAATGGAGAACCATTTTCACTTCTATCATGAGATAAGATTTCCAACCTATTGGAGCATGTGTATAAGGTAATTTAAGATTTGTAAAAGTCTCAAGAATGTAGAGGAAGCACAAGGAGGTCATCTTTTGGATTCAAAATCAAATCAAGCCTATGTAAATCAAGGAGAAAAATGTGAGAGGTCAAATTGAAGAGCTCATAACTATATGGTCTTGGTGAATGGGAACTCAAACGCTTTGGAAAAGTTTATAGGAGTCTTGAGATTCATTATTGTGAATTTTTTTTTCAACTTCAACATCCCATTTTTATGAACAAAGCCTATGAGGGTAAAATAGGCTAAACCCTTGCTAAATCCTTAGAAAGCCCTGATAAAGGAAATGAAGCTAGAAAGTTGCTCTAATGGCCTAGTTTGACCATGAAAGTGATTAGACCTTAGAACTTGCATAGGACTCACTTAGGCTTCCTACCATCAGGATGATTTATATGGAATTGTACACATGGAGTAAAAAATAAGATATTTTTTAATGTTTTAAGCATTCCATAGGTTATAGGAGGTATCAAGAGATGAAATCAACTTTGGGAGGAATATTAAGACTTAAGATAAATACCCATGTAAATTTCATGCTTTGAAAAAACTCTTGAGTGCATCAACTGACTGCTTCATCTTAGCCAGTCAAAACTGACATAGTGAGCATGATGGTGATAAGTGTGAAAACTTCAAGTGGATGGATTTTTAAGGATTACTTGAGTAGTCTAAGGCCATAGAGGGTAATACCAAGTTTCATTCACTCCTTCCTATATATTTTCATGGAAAAATGAAGTAAATTTTGAGGCCAAGTGTGAAAGGTCACTGAAAAAGGAGTTTTTTAGAATGCAGGTAGTGATGGCTCACTTCTAAGAGATTCTAGATGAGTAGATCTACAACCAATGCTTGAAAAGGCATGTCTGAAATACTTATCTCTCATTATAATCATCAGACCTATCATTAATTAGTTTTAAGATGTTCAAATAATGATAAATCATGAAGGTAGTTTTTTGAGCCAGTAAAAAGAATTTTATGCCACTTTTCAAGAGTTTCACGCCTTGTATGGATACTTATGCTTTCTTACCTTGCATGGTCCATTCTAAACTATAGTCCCATGCAAAATTAACTCATTTTTGAAACTTTACAAGTGTCCTTGTGACCTTTGGACTTCTCTCTTATCCTCTCTCTCTCTCAAGTTCTATAAGAACTAGCTATTTTGGCCTTTGTAAACTGTGCTCTACCTAAGTATGGAGAAGCCCTACTCATTTGCATACCATGCATCAAAAAAGACGACTGATTTTTACCTCTTCTATGAATATTCATAGTGTGTTTTATGTGGATGATTAATCTTTCTTAGTGATAACTCTTATTTCCTTAGCATGTTGTCTCATTCTCTCATATATTTGAGTTTGAAAAGCTTCATCTTGCAAGTCATGTGAATTATTCTATTGATGTGTCAAGGTTGAGCGAGTTAGCTTATTAAAAAAGTGCCATACTAGGCCTCTTGTTTAGTTCTCCTAGCCTAAACATTCATCACAACCTCATAATGAAATATTGATGTGAGAAGATGTAGATTGGGGAAGTGTATGTTTGGTTAGTCCCTTGTTCTCATGTGTAACATGCAACTGGTTGGAAGTCATCAATATAATTTAGTGTATCACCTTCTTTAAGATAGTTTGGTTTTAATTTTATTTTTCCCTTCCCCCCCTCCCAATTTTAGGTGTAGTAGTGATTTACAAGTGGTACATCAAGGGAGCTAGCCATATATAGAAAATCACCTCATTCTTAGGCTCAACCACAACCTAGAAGTTTTTCCATTATGCCACTTGGATGAGGAGAGTTGAAACATCTCCTCAAAGGGTGCAAATCCAAGTGACAAAAATACTATAATTGGTCGATATGAGATGCCATATGAAAAAATGGATACCTATATTTTTAGGATTTTTTCATTTTCATTCTCAATAACACTAACACCATCTATTGTATTCATAATAGTAGTGATCAATTATCTTTATTCATTGAATAGAGGAAAGATAAAACTATTGATGTGGCCATGAACATTCCTAATTTTTGGTGGTCCTTTTTACCTATGTTATAATCTCTATTGATCTCTACATACTCTCTCCAAGTGCTATGGTGGTTTGTGATGTATCTCAAAGTAGACACCACCTCAGCTATTATAGCTTCCTTTGTGGAGGTTGCCACTACCATAGTGAAGAGTGTACGTTAACTAGAAAGGGATGTAATTTTTTCATAAAGCAAGGTTTTATAAAGCAAAAGAGTGCAAATTGGTAGTCTTACCTCACTTAAAATCCATGACCACTAACCCTATCTCACATTTGTGCATGAAGTGTTAGTGAAAAATAATTTGATATTTTTGGGGGATGTGAAAGTGGAAAATGAGGTTGTGTATTTCTCCATATGACATGGCAATGCATTGTACAAGGAAAAGATGTTTCATTTCATAGTGAGCTTGAGCAATGATGAAGTATTGGGGATTGAAAAGGCCATACAAAAGATGCAAATATTGAAAGATGTCAAGGTGACCTGAGTAGTGATGGTATATATATCAATATATGAATATATATTGATATATATTGCATAATATTATAATAATATATTATTGGTAATAATATTAAAAAATTATATATTATGATATATATTGTATATTAATGATATATATATATATATAATTTGTATAATATATAGTCGATTAATAATATAATAATAATAATAATAATAATAAATATATATATATATATGTGTGTGTGTGTATATGTGCGCACGTGCACGCGCACACGCATCGACCCTGCCCCCCCACCCACACACACACACACACACACACACACACATGCATGCACACACACACACACACACACACACACACACACACACACACACACACACACACACACACACACACACACACACACACACACACACACACACATTCTCACATGCACGCACGTCCGCATGCGCGCGCCCACACACACACACACACACACACACACACACACATGCATGCACACACGTACACACGCACGCACACACACACGCACACATCCCTATGAGTAATTTTTTTTACTTGAAGTAATTAACCGCTTAAGCCCAGAAAATTTAATATATCATCGCTCTTAATATTCTCTAAGACTGCTCTCAATTTGCATTCCAACTCCACAATTCATCCATTCATGAAGTTATCATTGTTATGGGGTTGTGGTTGTAACACACCCTAATCATCATGCCACAAAACACCACAAACTTTATATATATATATATATTTGAGATTGAATGCAAAGCTTTATATATATATAAATTATGCTCAATGATGTTTATGTAATATGGCATTTGATACAAACAATTATTCTTATTAAAAATGATCTAGCTTGTATTAAAATGGATTATGAACATTGCTTTGGAATTTTTATATCTGAGATTGAATGCAAAGTTGTATATACCATCATAAGGTTAATAAATACAATTTAAGTCTATGTTTAAGCTAGTATTCCTGATAGTAATGTAACCAAGTTGGGGTTTTAGTGAAAATTTATAGACATAAAGTTACAAATATTTTTTTATGAAATATTAAGTATAACATCACTCTGGACCAAAATAATTCCAATTGTATCGAGAGAATATCAAGATGATCACAACATTTGGAAAATCCAAAGCACTCTTAAGATTTTCTTTCAAGTACAAGTTATACACTAGCTCAAAAACATTTTATCTAAAGTCAAAGGAGTTTTATCTCTCTCCCAAAAATTATTGTAATGACAAAATTACAATAATTGATTATAAGAGTCCCAAAACTCAAGGTATAACAATTTGATGTGTCAAAAATTGAGCACTTCACATATTCTAATGGGGATACAGGTACCACCTATGGGTAAGTGCAGAGAAGTAGGGGGTCAAAAAGGTGTCTTAAATGGACATGTTTTTCTTAAAATATATGAAAAGTCAACTTGTACTAATTATCTAAGATATCTACACTCACAATTTGAAGATGTCATAGGAAGATGAATTGTAGAATTTTGAGTTTAGTTTTTAAACTAATATTTTTTTTTGAAATGGTTTAGTATAAGTAGGTCAAACATCATAAATTCAAAGAGGTGGTACTTTTTTTTAGAAAACTCATACTAGATAGTTGTCTGTGTGCACCACCATTTTTTGAGTATCATTTGCTTTTCATTTAAACCCCTTGGTACAATGCTAGGTAAGATCATATAGTTTGCAAACTATATTTTAAAAAAATTAATCAATGGTTTCTTTAACTAATTTCACAAGTCACTATACTATTAAATATGATAAAAATGTATATCTGACCATGAGAACCCCCTAACTACCTCAAAAAATATCAAAAATTAATTAATTTTTAATGTGTATATAATTAGGTCTAGTTTGCAACCACATGTTTTTTTTATTTGGATCAATGAATCAAAATATACATAAAAAAATATGAACATGAATAATCACAACATATAATGCTAAAAGAGACATACTTAGTTAATAAATATAAATAACAATATTAAAGCAATAAAAATATAAAAAAATCATATATATAGAAAGATGAAACTTAGTCAATGTTGCATTATTATTTTCAAGGACATTTTCTATAAAATGGATAGTGTCTAGCATGGGTGAAGTTACATTTTTTTATTTTTGGTAGAAAACATGCATTCATTTGTGTGTGTTACAGGTCCATTCTTGAGGCTTTGGAATCCAAGCCATTCTCGAGCCTTAAGGCATGTGCTTGAAATGTCATGGTAAGAAAATACATATTGAAACTTCTAATTTAGAGCTTAGGGTATATAGGGTTTAGGTTTTAGGGTATAAGGTCCAATCAAAAATACAATAGGGCATAATATAAATGTTGTTTTATTGGGGATAAAATGATTTATTTAGAGTTTTAAGAGTTTATGATTTAGGGTTTAGGGATTTAGGCTTAGATTTTAAGGATTATGGTATATGATTTATGTTTTAAGGTACATTAGGTGTAATGATAAAGTAAACTGGGGACAAATTAAGCTCTTTGAGCCTATTTGTAACTACCAAATATGATTTTGGGCTCAATTTGCCCCTACGTCACCACTGATTGAGCGAATTAGTCAATTGGGGTAATGAGTAATGTGATTTAGGCCAAATTGAGCCTTGTGAAAATAATTGAACATTATTATAAAGGATTTTAATTGTTTATAAATCATTTGGTTTAGGGTTTAAAATTTAGGGATTAGAGTTTTATATATATAGGAGATAGGGTTTAGGGTTTAGAGTCTAATTATTAAAGTAATTGAGGATAATTTGAGCTGATTGAACTTAGATTTATGACCACAATATATTTTTGGGCATAGGTTTTATGTTTTTAGATGCATTAGGTCTAATCACAAAATAAATTGTGGCTTATTTGAGCTCTTTGAACCTATTTTTGATTACATAAAGTGATTTTAGGATCAATTATTAGGAACCTGTGTGACCCATTCTTTTTAATTTGTTAGTATATTAGTTGTTATGGATGCATATGCTTTATAAGTGATCCTGTGAGCATTATGTTTTATCCCAAATTCATGGGAATTAGTAGTTACTTAGATTAGACTTAGTATATAAGTAAGTGGTGAGGCCAAGGAAAACATCCACAAATTTATTGTATTGAGCTTGCTCAAAGTAGGTTGCCCCCTCGAAGTGGCCTACGATCAATATAACCTTTTCAGTGATTCTGATCATTTTATAATTTTTTATTTCATGTATTTTTAATAACTTGTTTTAGGATGTTCCTCTCATTTGGTATCAGAGTGCTTTCCAGGGCCAAATTTTTTTCCTTCAACTAGTCTTCACTCTATTCTTCTGCATAATTTCTTAAATATTTTTTAGAAATAACTTTGTTCTGATACATAATTTATTTAAGTATTTTCATGTAAAGCAACAATATATTTTGGATCAGGGTTAAAACTTGACCACATAACTGTGAGAAGTACTTGGGTGAAAGCCCTAAAAATCATTGTGAGGAGTATCATAGGAACCCCAAAGTAGTTGGCACATTGAGAGGACCTATCAGTGAAATGAGCAATGGCCCCTTCTCGATTGAGTAGTTACCATCCATGAGGAAAACCAAGACCTATTGTTGAGAGATAAATCGGTGGCCAAAAAATCTAGAGAGCAGTACTCGCTTAGACAACATTGGTAGCTAGAATGATCTCATTAAACCCTTAGGCAATGATTAAAATTTAGGGCCCATATCTATCAGTTCAACATGTTACAAGTAGAGTATTAGAAAATTATATTATCAATTCTTCAGTAGAGTATCAAATGACTTGCCATACCATTTTTAACATATTACTAGCAGAGTATCAAAAACTTGTCATATCAGATCTGCAGACCTATTCTTAGTGACTATCACAAAATATATAAAAAAGTTGATATTGTAAAAAAAAATTATTCTTTTACAATATCTCTCCATTTGTAGCCCCATTGATACTCAAAATTTATTTGAACAGCTGAAATTCCATTCTCCACATTTTTTTCATTGAGGTCCCATATCCCAATTCCACTCCTAATTCTTGTAAATCTCAATTTTCTCTTTTTTCATGTTTTTCCATAACTTATATTATTGTCCATTTGCCTCAAAAAAATTGCATAGTGTTCATATCCCCATTCTGATCCTTTGTCCTTCTTTGACAAATTTTATATTTTTTCCATTGTCCCTCCTAAAATTACCCTCACCTTCGTCAATCCTACTCCTATTATGCAAAAAAATTAGTAAAATTCCCTTTAGCCCTTTCGATTTCACCCAAATTTAAAACTTCCCTTACTAAACATGTCTTAACTCTAGTTTTCTTACCCATTCCAAAAAAATCTTTTGTTCTGGTCATGGTAGTGACCCGAATAGGGGGAAAAAATATTAAAAATGAAATTGTTGCCCTCAAGACCCACATCAAACATCTTGATGAAAATATTATCAACCTTAGTCTTCAACATACCACAATGAGCAATAAATGGTATACGAATTCCTCTTCAAACATAGGGTTTTATTCTTCTAGCATTTTTCATGGGCAAAAGCTTAATTTTCCTTGATTCAATGGTGCAAATTTGATCAAATGTATCTATTAAGCAGAATAATATTTTAGTCTGCATAATAATTTTGATGCCATTAAGGTCCCACTTACATCCTTTCACTTCAAACATGAATCCCTTCAATGGTATTAGTAGTATATCAAGGCTCATGATGATCCCATATGGACTAATTTTTGCACCCTCATTTTGTAATGGTTTGGCCCTAGTAATTTTGATGACTTCAATAGAGCACTCACTAAACTTTACCAGATAGGAACCATGAGAGAATATCAAATAAAATTTGAAAATTTGGCCAATCACACATAGGGATTATCTGATGAATTCTTCAGGAGTTGTTTTATCAGTATACTGAAGGATACAATTCGATCAAAGGTCAAAATGTTCTAGCCCAACATAATGATGGAATCCCTAGGGTTGGCTAAGTTGGTAGAGGAAAAGATCACATCTCAACAATGATTCAAATCCAATTTTACTCCATTTAGAAACACAAATCCACAATGATCTCAAAAAATGACAACCCCAAAACCACTCCTATCAAGCATTTAACTAAAGTAGAGATGCGAGCCCATAAAAAAAAGGATTATGTTATAATTGTGATGAAAAATTCACTCAAGGACATAAATATGTCAAGGAAAAGCTCTACCTATTGGATGTGGATTCTCCACCCAAAACTAAAGTTTTTGAAGATTCTTAGGATATAGCAGATGATCCAGAAGAATATCCATCGATTATGGAACCTACTTTTCAGGAAGACCACCTAAAGATCTCTCTCCATGCTTTAGTCAGAGTCACCACCCCAAAAAACATGTGGGTTAGGGGTTACTTCAAGAATCTCCCTCTCACAATACTCATTGATTCAATTACCACTCATAACTTCATTACCCCTCGGATCACCAAATAGGTTAATTATTTTATCCATCCTTGCTCCAACTTTGAAGTCATTATTACCAATGGGGGAACATTACCTTACAAAGGAAGGTGTCATAATGTGCATATTTCTATTGGAGATTATAACTTGTGTTTTGACATGTTTTCCTTGCCCTTAGGTGGATGTGATGTTATTTTGGGACCCTAATGGTTATGCACAATTGGACCCATCTTATGGGATTTTTTTGAACTTTGGATGTATTTTTTAGATAATAAGCAAAAACACACATTAAAAGGCTTACAACTAGGGTCTCTTAGTATCATCAGTTCACATCGCATGGAAAAACTTCTTAAGAATAATTCACATGACGTCATTTCCCATCTCCATTCCATTCAAATATAGCCATCATCGGTCTCCACTCCTAATCTACAAACCATTCTATAGAGGTATGTGTTGTCTCCAAATATTGCACCCTAGAAGAGGGCATTTAGGCCTCCTCCATATTTGGGTAATGTTGGGACATTTCTGGGCATGTGGGTGTGCCTATAGGTGAAAATTAATATCTAGGTTTGAAGGGTTAGCTCCCTGAATATGTCTCTGCAAAACAACCTATGTTTAAACTAGCCTACTGAGAAGAAAAGGGTTAGAAAACTATAGAAAAGTAAAATCTATTCCAAGTGTGGTGATACACCAAAATTATCTTCCACATGAATGCCACATCCTAGTACACAATACAACAAAAGACACAAGGCATTTCCGAGCTCTAAAAATCTAACACAAGTATTTCATCATAAAGGTGATATGTGAAAAGTAACACAAGGTAAATTAATCTAAAATGGAAAGTGTTTATACATTCCAAAACAATAATACTCATGTAGGATTTCAACACATTCAGACACACAGTATGTGATCTGTTAGTCCTAAGATTATTGATCAGATGTGAAGGGAGAAGAATATAAGGATGAAAATCATCACATACTATTAGTGTGCATCTCTTACACACTCAGAGCATTCTCCAAAAACTTCAAAGTGAAAGACTTATGCTAATGTTTAAGGGTAGAGCATGGTAGAATTCTAGTAGGGCTTCACCATACTATCTATGGATTTATTTTTTACTATCCAAGGGGCTATATATATATAGAAAAAATTAAGAGATAAGGGGAGGCCTTTAGTGCCAAGGAAAGGAATCAATTCTATTGGAAGTCATCATCTTCAATTGCAACTAATTTTTCCAATGATGCTCATTATGGCATTTTGATTGATCCATGTCACCCTCTTGAATGACCTTGGCTTGCCCTCTTGGAGATACCTTTTCAATAGCAACTTAACAAAATAAAGCTATGTGGAGATGTCACAAAAAATGGTTGCTACTAATAGAGCCACCTATTGGAGATTTGTTTAAGTGCCCAACTACTTCTTGTTGGCTTGTTGTGATGCATAATGGCATGGAGAGAAGTTATTTTTATTCTACTTGGCTTTGTCTTTCCTTTTTGATTGGTCCTCAAAGAATGACTCATATTGGTGATTTTGATTCATTGATCTGTTGGGCATAGATGCTTGTGGATCATCCTCCATCTATCTCTATCTCATGCCACATGGTAACTTCTCATTTGCCTTATCATGACTTATAAATTTTGATTCTTCACCTTTAGAGAGCTCGGTTCACACTATCCACTAGTAATTTAGCTTCATAAACCCAAATTACTTCTACTCATAAAACCCCTGGAAGACAAGCATTGATAGAAACCTAATTTGCACTTGTATTCTCTTTAAGTCTTTAGGCTTTCTGAGGCTCCTTAATTTGGGTTTTTATGCTCCAAGTCTTCAATATTTTCAAGCCTGATTACTTCCAATGGCTAGTTCCTTGCTTTGAAATTTACGTCCCTTGGCCCGTCACTAGATATTGGCACAATTCCTTTAGGAATGTTGCAGCTCTTTTCCTTCAAACTTCTTGCTTGTCTTGGCTTTCAGAAAGTGACCCTTTAGATTTTTTTGAAGGGCACTGACTAAATAAAGTGACCTTCAAATTTTTTTTTGAAGGGCACTTGGATAAATAAAGCGATTTTCAAAAAAAAATTGAAGGGCACTTGGAGAGAGAAAGTGGCCCTTTGAAATTTTTTCAAATTCAAAGGGCACTTTGGGAGAAAGTGACCCTTCGAAAAAGTCTAAAGGGAACTTGGGAGATGAAGTGTCCCTTTAGAACTTTTTCAAAGGGCACTTTGAAGAAAAGTGTCCCTTCAGAAAAGTTTGAAGGGCACTTGGAGGAGAGAGAAGGCCCTTTAGAAAAGTCCAAAGGGCACTTTGGGAAAAGTGACCCTTTGGAAAAGTTTGAAGGGCACTTTGGAAAGGGAAAGTGTCCCTTTGGATTTTTTTGAAGGGCACTTTGGAAAGAGAAAGAAGCATTTAGAACAATTTTGAAGTGCAAACATGAAGGAAAGTGACCCTTTGGACTTTTTCAAACCGCACTTGGGAGACGAAGTGTCCCTTCAAAACTTTTTCAAAGGGCACTTTAAAGAAAAGTGTCCCTTTGAAAAAAAATTGAAGGGTACTTAGAAGAAGATAAGTGTCCCTTTAGAAAATTTTGAAGGGCACTTTGAAAGAAGGAAGGAGGAAGAAAAGCTTTGAAGAGTTGCTTCGAGAAAGACTTGAGGAAGGATTCTTTTAGACTTTTTGTCTGAAACAAAGGTCTGAGACAAAAATGCTGAATGAATTCAAAGGTTGGGGAGAGACAAGGAAGGCTTCCTATAAAGGCTGGATAAAAACTTGAAATGAGAGAAAGACTTTGAGGAAGGAATCCTTGGGAAGGGGATAAATGGATAAAAATATTGTACTTAGCCAATTTTTGAGGGTGCAAAAATTGGCTAACATTCTTGGTGATTCCTAGGGGAGGCATGCTTGCTATGCCTAAGACTAGTAGTCTTAATCCTTCCATTAGGCATGGAGTCATGTATATAGGCTAGAAAGGGAAATGAACAAGCTTTGGCTCAAGAGCACACAACTGGGTGAACAAACACAAAAGGCAAAGATGCTCACCAAACAAGAGGAAGGAAAGACAACACTCATGCAATAATGCACTTAGGAAAATAACATACAACAAAACAAAGGAAGCACACAGCCAACAAAACAAAGGAAACACACCTAAACTAGTATTTACAAGGAGACAAGCAAGAGCTAGTAGCATGATTTCAAGTGTATCCCATTTACAGGGATGGGAAAATCTTTCCCATTCATCTTGGACATTTGGAAGGAGTTGCTTTGCTTTCACTTGGTGATGATGTAAGGGCCACTCCACAATGTATCAAACTTTGTATGCCTACTTGGCTTTGCCATGTCTTTATCCCATTTCAAGACCAAGTCACCCTCTTTGAACACTCTTACACTTGTCATTTTGTCAAAGGACCTCTTCATGAGCACTTGATGGTGTTCCATAGATTTATGTGCATCATCCCTCACCTATTGCAGCTACATTAGTTCAGTCAACTTAACCTCTATTGGGAATTTTCAAGTAATTTTAGCTAATGTGCAAGTTCTAGGGCAGGGAGCTCTTGGGATATAGATAACCTAGCTTTTCTCCCATAAACAAGTATAAAGAGAGAATTACCAATTGAATTCTTAGGAGTAATCTTGTCTGCCCATAAATCTATTTTCTACTTGTTGTGCTAGGCTCTTTGATTATGCTTTAATGTTCTCTTAATGATTTTGATGAGGTTCTTGTTGGTAGACTCAACTAATCCAATACCTTAAGGGTAATAATTGGATGAGGTACTCAAATGAAATCCATTTATACCTACCCAATCAAACATTTTGGCACTTATAAAAGCAAATGCATTGCTTGAGATGATGACATGAGGAAATATGAACCTCGTAATGATGCCTTCGTAGAACTCCAAGATGGCATTTTCAGTTACTTCCTCCAATGCAATAGATTCTACCCACCTTGTGAAGTAGTCAATGACAGTCAATATCCATTTGTGCCCAGCACTTGATGGAGGATTGATCATGCCAATGAAGTCGAGACCCCATTGAATGAAAGGCTGGTCCACTTGGATAGGTTTTAGTGGAAGGGATGCAAGTTTCTACTTGCCTACAAAGAAGGCACATTGAGGACACTTACTAACCCACTGGTAAAAATATTTAAAAAGACTAGGCCAATAGTAACCATCCCTCATTATTTTTACAACTACCATCTTCTAGGAGAAATGACCTCCATCTACACCATCATGGAACTTCTCTAGTAACATATCAAACTAATCATTGTTAACACATCTTAGAAGCACACTATTTACGTCCTTTATAAAAAGGACACCATCCACAAGGTCGTAAAGGATGGTCTACAATCTAAAATATCTCCTTTGAGACTTATTCAAGATATTGGGACACTCACCATTTTGAAGAAAACTGATGATGTCTTGTGTCCAACTTTGAGCTTGCATTTGATTAACTAGTTGAGGTTGAACTTGGTTGGCCAAGACTTCCTCCTTTGGATATTGAAGGTCTAAAGCTAGATGCTCACACAATCCTCTTCCTCTTACCAAGTTCATCACTTTAATTTCCACATCATACTCCATCACCTTTGTAATCCATCCAACTCTCTTCTCATTGAGGTCCTTACTTAGGAGAAACTCCTTGGTCCTGGGATGAGAAATCATGACATTTATCTTATTGTTGGAAACCATGTGCCTAAATTTCTTCAGCCCTCTAATCACTGTTAGACCTTGATTCTCAACAAAAGAATACCTAACCTCATAATCCTCTAACCCTTGGTTGAAGAATACAATTGGCTGCTCAACCTCTTCATCATTCTTCTACATAAGTATAGATGAGATCATATCAAGGTTAGCAAAGGTGTAAAGTATGAAATCCTTGGAAAATTTTGGGTTTAGGAGAGGAGGAGATTCTACAATTACTCTATTGATTTTCTCAAAACTGATCCTACCTTCTTTTATCTAAGCAAATGCTTGGTTCTTCTTGAGCATGGATGTGATAGGCTTTACCATAGTTGCAAAGCCTAGAATAAACCTCACAAATTTTATTTTACCCAAGAAGCTTTATAGTCCCTTCTTGTGCTAAGGCAAAGACAAGCCTAGGATATCCTCAATCCTTTTAAGGTCAATAGAATCCTTCCTTTGAAATGATATGACCCAAAAGCTTGCTTTCATGGATAAAAAAGATACAGTTCTTCGGATTAAGGGATATTCCATACTCCCTGCATTTCTCAAACCCCTACCTTGTTAATCAAACCTTTGAAAGCCATGTCCATCACTCTTTGAAACATGGCTCTAGTGTTTGATAAACCAAAATGCATCTTGTTATAAGTAAAGGTCCCCCATTTCATAGTGAAGGCTATCTTGAACTGATCTTCTTTATTGACCAATATCTGGTTATAGCCTGAATAACCATCAAGAAGTGAGAAGCATTTTGAACCTGAAACAAATTGCAAAATTTCCTCCATGGAAGGCAGTGGATAATGATCCTTAAGAGACACTCTATTAAGATCTCAAAAATCCACACACACTCTAATTTATCTATTCTTCTTGTATACAAATACAAGATTAGCTACCCAATTCAAGTGCTTGATAGGAAATATAATCCTAGACTCAATCAGCTTGGTTAGCTCCTTCCTCATTAGTTCTTCTATCTTAGGATTGATAGGCCTTTACTTCTACCTCCAGGTTCTAGCTCAATGGTGTGAGGAGCTAGACTTGGATCAAACCCTTTCTAGTCTTTGTATTCCCAAGCAAATATATCATGGATCTCTTTGCATAGTTCAACAAAGTCCTGCCTTTTAGACAAAGAATAAAGCATGCCAATCTTTAGGAGCTTGTCTTTGTAAATCATGAATCTCTCATAATTCTCTTCTTTTGTGGACATGCTCACTCTTTCCTTCTTCTTTTGATCATATTCATTGAAGACATTCTCCAAGGTAATCAACCCCTTGGGTATCTTGTTTGTCTTTAGCTGTATAATTTGTTCTTCATAATGATCATGCAATATCCTTTGGTTTTTTGAGGAGAAACCTGCCTTATTTTACAAGAAGTGTGCAATGTGTTCATCACTTTCAAACACTTTCCATGACATTTAATTATCTAAGATAGAGGGTCTCACAATGATCTTGATATGAGATTGATCTTTCTCTTGTTTCACATCAACAATTGTATCAAACTGTGCACTTATGGCAGCCAATCTATCATCATGTTTATTAGAATCCCTTGGTATGGGCTGTATGTTGAAGGCATCAAAGTCTTCAAATAGGTCCCATACCGTATGCTTGTAGGATTTAAGCAAGGAGTTCTTGGCTATAGCTTGATTTCTTACTTAGTGGATGACCAACTCATTATCTCCATAAACCTTTAAATTCTTGATCCCTTTCTTCTTTGCCCATTAGAGGCCATGAACTAGGCCTTCATATTTTGCCACATTGTAGGTGTAGTTGAAATGGAATCTATAGGAGGAGTAGTATTGATTATTTGATGGATAAATAATCATGAAGCCATCTCTTGCACCCACTTTACCCCTTGAACCATCAAAAAACATTTCCCACATCCCTTCAAGCTCATGATCTTCATTAATGAGTGAAGGGGTCAAAACATCCTTTTCATGCATACATTAAACTCCAAAATTAGTCTCTTCTATGAATGTGTAAGGATCAAGTCCATGTGTTTCAGTGCTATATTTATCAAGTAAAAGATCAGAAATACCTTCAAGGGGGTAAGTTGTTTTACCATCTATGACAATTTCTTCTTCTTTGCTGATTAGATAATTCTGATTTGAATTTATCTCCATGTATGGCTCAATATGAAACCTTGCTAAGGGATAAGTCTTTATAGTCACATTGGTCCCATATCTTATTTTTAAATCTAGAAAAGACTAGTCAGTAGAAAGGTATCCTCTTATCTTTTTCGTGAAGTGTCTTGACGAATAAATAGCAAAATGTGTTGGAAGGTTTACCATAATAACATCTTGAATGATGGGGAAACTTGGGCAGCCATAAAGAAAGACATTCAAAGCTTTGACAAAACCCATTATCTTAGTTGGTGTCTCATCTAGTTGCAATACACCTTTGCTATGTGGTTAATATTTCAACCCTAACTTGTTAGCCACCACTTTAGGCATGGCAATGGTACTTGATCCACTATCCATAATGCAATTGTGAACCAACTTGTCTCCCATAATGAGTATGAGGTAAAAAGGTGGAGGATTTTCAAATTTGGTAGAGGGTTCTAAAATATGATTTGGGGAATTAGTAAGGGCCATACCACTATGCTTAGAAAGTTGAGGGGTTATATGAATATTTGCAAACTGTTCTTGTAAGAGCTCTTTTTGACCAGACATCTGCAAGACTCCCATAGAGATATGCTTATCTTGGAATTCTTCAATGAATCAAAAATGTTTAGAGGGGGAGTATTTATCTTCTCTTGCATTCTTGAAGGTAGTGAGGGAGTTTGAACCAGATGCACTACAGGCTTGACAACCCCACTTGCATTCTAATTTTGCTGAGGAACATGACTGGTAGTAGGTGTTGTGATAGAATTCATAGCTTATGGTCTTGGAGAGGCATCACTTGGAGTCACATGTACTCTTAAAACATCTCCTAGAGCTCTCTTTTTGGCTCTTGTGTTGGTTGTAGATGACATGATTTGATTTAACACATAATCATCTCTTACTTGGAAGTTCATCATGCCTACACTTTGGCTACTACCTTCTCCATGATTATCCTTTGCATAAGTTCTGCTTCTTCTAAAGTTACATAAGGAGTAGTTTCCTCTTGTTACACCAAATATTAGCTAACTTCATCATCATGCATAAAGTGGCCTTGAGGTTATCTCCATTGGTCCAAATGATTCTCTCGTTGGACTAGATTAGTATGTACTAAAACAATAGCCTTCACTAGATGATTAGAATTAGGATTATAGGCATTGGGCTGCCTATTGTAACCTTGCTGATTCTATCATCTTCCTTGGTAGTTGTAATGGGGTGGAGCTTGATATCCATGTTGAGGATAATATTAATGATTAGGTGGAGCACTTATCTAACACTGATCGGATCTCTTCATCTTTGTCCATAACATCATCCACCTTCTTGGGAAAGGGTCTTGACTTCACATTGGTGTTAGGAACTTGTGATCCATTTGGAGCTTCAATGTAATTATGAGACAACAAAGGCATTGAAAATATTAGAGGGAGCTTTCCAACCTATATTAAGTTATTCTCAGCTTCAATGGCTAGCTCATATATGCCTGGCAGAGTGAAACCTCCTGTATTAAGTTATTCTTAGCTTCAATGGATAGCTCATATGTGCCTAGCAGAGTGAAACCTCCCATTGATTATAACATAATAGCCACATCAATCCTAATA
>JARHVA010007370.1:0-25000 GCA_037957365.1 Torreya grandis
TAACTCATACATGTGAACTAATATGGAATAGTGAATCATTACTCCCACTTCCCTAGATTCCTAGACAAGGTTAGTCACCCATGTAACTCCAACATTGGCGTTCCACCTTCACATATGTAAGCAAATCTAGATTAGTGCACTCTTGTCTACTTTTTCCATGTGACCCCAAAGATTCCCAGACAAGATATAATCAGCCTTTTAACCCCTTCAAAATGTATTCACATGCCAAAACACTATTCCACCGAAGGGTATAACCTGAAATATTCCTCCCAAACTTATCTTTACTTAGCATGTGAGTTACATGTGAGTTACAAAATACAAACAATTATGTCACCAAGTGGAGTACTATGTATTACCTCTTCACATGATTTAGATTTTCATTCAGGTCATGCCACATCACTCCACAAGTCATCTCCTTTATTGTATCATTAGTTGCATCACTCTCCACATCACCTACCATGTCACCATGAATAATGACATGTGAATAGTGTCAATGAATAGTACCTTGTGAATAGTGACCCACACTAAAATTCCCATACAACACCCAACTAAGTCCATGGGAAATTAAACATGATAGTGGTATTTTTCAAATGTATTATTCAAAAAATGGGGACATTATAGTCCTCCCTTCCCAAAATTAGATGTCCTCAAGAAATTTCAAACCAATATGCTCAAAATTTATAGTGCTATTGTGATGAATCCATATGTAATGCTCATGTTGTCTGGTTCCTATCCTTCTCAAGTGAGTCAAATTTTGCAAGAGTGTAATACAAGATATAATATATTTGAAATTCATGTCATCCTTTTACAAATCATATAATCTAATCAAATCTTTGAAAACTAACTTATCCTCAGATAAATGTGCATGACTCATAACTTTTCTAATGAAAAACTTTAGGAAACCCACAAAGAAATGAATGATTAGACTTTTACATATCTGGTTTAGAATAAGAAATGAAAACCTAATTGTGCTAATTTATCTAATCTAAACATTACTAGGATCCTAAACAAATCTCAAAATCTTTTTTCCATGTGTCCACTGCACCATTTTGATTAAAATTAGAGTACTATCATGCCAAGTCTACATTCTCCTTTCATGAAACCCAAATAATAACTTGTCCTCAAGATCTAAACTGGAATACTTGTAATGACTAGATTCTATATCATAGAATATTTCATGCCAAATAATCTCAACATAATCAACATTTATAATTCTATTATTTATCATGATCTTAGGTAACAAAAAAATTAATTTGTTAAACAAGAAAACATGATTCTTAGCATAGCTCATCATGGTATCCCAAAAATGATGCAGATTAAACTTAGTTAGTTAGATGATATAACTGATGAAAATAGTGTTAAAATGTAAATTTGAATTCATATATATCTTGAGAATGCTTCTATTGTCATAAACTTATAGTACCTTGTCAACACTCAATCTTTGAGTGTTACAAAGGTAGCCCTAAGCACACCATCCCAAAAAACTAATTGTAATCTTTACTGTAATATCTAAAAATACAAGGTTATCAGCATAAAGTGATTTAAAAAACAAATTTTCACCCATGTGGAAGTTAGAAATAGCCAAACCATGTCTAAAAAATTTCCCATAATATGCTACCATAAGACCTCTACCAATCAACTCCAACCAAAAAAACTCCAATTATGATTCCTTATGAACTTTCATTGGATGTATAAAATGAATAACTTATCAACCATATTGAAATTGAGGCCGCTAACATCCATCTTGGCATATTTCCCATGATGATCATAATTAAGAGATAAAAATAGAACTAGAAGATCTCCATACCTTGGCTTGAGATTATCATGATTGTATCTCTTTGCCAACACAACATCTTTATCCTTATAATTGGCCTCTCTCACTTCATGAGTATGCTTATCAATGTGAAAGGAGGAAATTATGGGTCCATCCTGCATACCTTGGATCTTGACCAAAAAATAGTCATATCCAATCACCAAAACTTGTGCATGCTATCCACGATGACAAAAATATAGTGATGACATAAGTGGAAGCCATAAATCTAATTCTTTGCATACCTATGGATATCATTATAAATCTCATCATCCCTTTTTGAATACTCCCAAACTTGTGAATACCACATTTTCAAAATAAGCATCTTATTTTTGTATGTCAATCTTCCAATGTTAACTTGTGCATGACTCTCTTCCTCCATACCCCGAATAATTCTAATTCTTTCCTTATTCCCATGGAATCAGCTATAAAGAATTTAAAATCAGAATTGTATACTTATTTAAAACTCAAAAATTGCTAGGATCCCATACTTTTATTTGTAGAACATTTTGAAAAATAAAAGGATCCTTATATACTTTCTTTTAGGTTATGACTTTCATCTTATCTCCACTCATAGAGTGTTTCTCATGACAAAAAAAATGAAATGGCATATTAGGAAACAACAAATATGAAATATGACTTTCCTTCTCATACCATGGGCTATAATCAAATTGCGTACCTCCCACAACTTATTTCAAACTTATGAAATTATTATCACAATGAATTATCTTCCCTAAAGGCATCCTCTTGGTATCCATGATCAACTCTTCAATAAGATGTAACCAATTCAAATTCAACATTCTATCTAGATCCATGGTAGCAAAATATTTACGTACCTTCTCTTATTTGAGCTGAAAACTCCTCCAAAAAGTAACTAAAAATCATCTTTCTTATGTTCCAATTCGAAAGTGAATTCTCCCACAGAATGCACACCATGCAAACTCCATATTCCATTGACTCCTTCAAGACTTATGATATGGAAGTATATGCACATCTATTTATTACCGATAAGTATGAATAAGTGTATTCACTTCATGATACTAAGAATTTGTAGTACCTTCTCCTTCATGTGTCATGTAAATTTCTTATATCTTGATACCCAAAGCACCATAAGAAACTTAGTCACAAAATTTTGAACATTAAAAAGGCACTTAATTTTATTACCCACATCTAGCACCAAGATTACCATAGGGACTTTCTTCATTTGTTCATCACCTATGATCTTGTTTTCAATTGTGGTACTTGGTTCCCAAAAGTGATATATAAACCATGAGAATTGATCTTTTACAATGTGGTTAAAAATAAAAAACAAACATTTGTAATTCCCCATAGACTTCCTTTCATTCCAATTGAAATATCTAGATAACTCAACAATAATACCAATGCATCTACCTAATTTTACCCTCAAGAGACTACCTGGATCCCATATGAAAGAACAATTTGGAAATTGAAACAAATAATCCACATGCCCTATACTACAAGTTGTAGTTCTTACTCTATCACCTCTCTTTGTATGCTTTCCATAATGACAAATTTTTTGTAGATCTCTCCCCTCACATGGAGTTACTATGCCCACATGGAGTGTGGCACCATTGTCCTCTCTCTATCCTCATATTCTCTCTCCTCTCCTCTTTTCATTATAAATTCTATAAATTACGAGCGCTCCCCCATTGTAAAATATGCTTTAATTTTTTTAAACAACCTTTGAGTTAGGATCTATTATTACTTTTAATTACAAGAGCTTATCAAACGAAAATGAATTTTTGAAATCATATCATGATTTATGATACTAATTTACAACTTTAGTAGCATCTCATTCATAGTTTTGTACCCTTGTCATCACCTCTTGTATAGGATCTATGTATTATTTCTCTAGTAAGAACTTTAGAAAATAAATCCACTCCATGTTCCCTGTAACTCTATCAATAAAAATCCACAACATAAAAATCATCACATGATGGTAGGATACATAGCTCTGATACCACTAAAATATCCCAAAGTGGGATATTTACCAAAACGCCTAAAAATATAAAATCCAAACCTACTACACTAAGCTTTGATACCACTATAATGTCCCCTAACTAATAATAATATGACCTCCTAAAGAACCTATGAAACTATAAATTTCATATTTCTATAACCATGATTAACAATGACAATTTACATACAACATTACTACTCCAAGGAATACATTCATAGAAAATGTTGTATAATAATGAATCACAACTAATTTATTCATTTAGATCATATAATGGATTACAAAAGATAACAATGGTGGGTACAAAGAACACACTACTCCCAGCACTTCCTACTACAATAGATTAAAAATACTCTTACAAATAGATAACATAAAACTATGACAAACCAACAACCATTACAACACCAAATGAGGCATGCTCTAATGAAGTCCAGATATGGTTCCTGAATGAAATTATCAATAGCCAACTAGGGAGGAATCTTCCACCACCAAAACTAGTAACCTTGTGAAGATCTATCTTCTAAGATTTTAAGAAGTTGAACCAATGTTCAAGATCATAAAAAGGAGAGGTTATATTTTACAAAAGACCTATTTATAAAGGGAGAAGCGTGATTATATATAAAATAATGGAAGAGAAGAAACATGAGGAGAGATAGAGAATTGTGCCACATTTCCATGTGGGAAACTATTGGGCATGTGACCCAATATGCAAGGGTCAAGGGTGGATCACATGACCACCTCTTTCTTTGTCTTTTGGTATCCTACTTTTTCATGTGCTTCTAAATTGTCATCCTCACTCACACATGTGAGCTAATCTAGAATAGTGTATCATGCATCCTACTTCCCCATATTCCCAGATAAGGTTAGTCACCCATGTGACTCAAACATTGGCATCCCACCTTCACATATGTAAGCAAATCTAGAATAGTGCAGTCTTGTAATCTTTTTCCATGTGACCCCACAAATTCTTAAACAAGATATAATCATAATTTTAACCACTTTAAAATGTATTCACATGCCAAAAAACTATTCCATCAAAGGGTTGTGCCTAAATTATTCCTCCTTGTCTTTACATAACATGTGAGTTACAAAAGATAAACAATTGTGTCATCAAGTGGAGTACTATGCTCCAACTCTTCACATGCCTTAGATTCTCATGTGGGTCATGCCACATCACTCCACAAGTCACCTCCTTTGTAGCATCATTAGCTACATCAATATCTACATCACCCACCATGTCACCATGAATAGTGACATGTAAATAGTGTCAGTTAATAGTACTAATGAATAGTACCTTCTAAATAGTGACCCACACTAAAATTACCATACAACACCCAACTAATCCCATGGGAATTAAATAGGCTAGTGGTATTATTCAAATGTCTTATTCAAAAAATAGGGACATTACACTTGCATAATAAGACAACACCTCATATGGAGTTACTATGCCCACATGGAGTGTGGTGCCATTTTCCTTTTAGTATTTAGTTTTAGATTTATTCCTCTCGAGAATTATAGTTGTGATTTAAATTTGTGATCAAATTTATAATTGTTGTTATATTACAAAGTTTTAATATATTATCGATATTTCCTTTTAGTATTGAGTTTTAGATTTATTTTTGGGTGGTTTTAGTAAATATAATTATCTGAGATATTTTAGTGGTATGAGAGCTTAGTGTTTTAGGTTTGGATTTTATATTTGTAAGTATTTTAGTAAATATCCCACTTTGGGATATTTTAGTGGTATCAGAGCTATGTATCCTTCCAACCTGTGAGGATTCTTGTGTTGTGTATTTTTATTAATAGAGTTGAAGGGAACATGGAGTGGACTCGGATTCCAATGTTATTAATGGAGAAAGAATACATAGATCTTATTTGAGAGGTGATGATGAGGATACATAACTATGAATAAGATGTTGCCAAAGTTCTAAATTAGTATCATAAATCATCAAAATATTTTAAAAATGAACTTTCCTTTGATAATTTCTTGGAATTAAGAGTAATATTAGATCCTAACTCAAAGGGTATTAAAAACTAAATAATACGGTCAAGGAAAAAAGAGGAGGAGATGGAAGCTTCCAAGTATCTAGAATTGAATAAAAAATTATTAAAATTAAGAGAAGCATTTTCAAGAGAAGAAAAGAGTCCTATAGTGGTGAAAGAGAAAACTATCAACAAAAATGAGCTTAGAAGAAACACTGTTTGCTTCTCATACAAGGAATCTTGGGAGCCTAGTCACACATGTGAGAATAATAAAAAAGATGAAATAGTGACTTCTAGTTCATGTTTATTCTAACATAATGTTGATGAGCCCAAGGAAGAGCTTGTTGATTTTAAAGATCATATTGATAAAGAACTAGGAGAAGTGTTGGTTGTAGTAGAATCTCCTAGGAAAGAGGAAGAATTCACAAGGCTACTAGATGACAATCAATTTGAAGAAAAATAAAAATTTATTTCCCATAATGTGTTTGTTCAATATGCAGGTCCATCATCGGGTGAGTGTCTTCAAGTTGAAATGAAGACAAAAGAGGACATTAGAGCATGGGAACAAGCTTGTTCAAAAGAATATTTTGAGGTGAATTTTTTCTTGAAGGAAGAAAGAGTTGAACCAGAGCTTGAGAGGAAGAAACCCATGGTGTAATCTACTTTCCAAGAGGAAGAAAATTTTGAAATTTTTTCTAAAAAATAAAATGTCTTATTTCAAGAAGCATGCATGGCAGAGTCCCAAAATGAAGATGAAATCTTTGAGAATCCAAACCTTGACATGAAGCATCCTTGTAGTGTGGATGAATTGGAGAAGTTGAATTTAACATCATCTCAATTATGTGATGTTGTATATGTTATAGTTTTTATGGAGAAAGTGTTTTCTATAGAAACACTTGGTGTGTTGTTTTCATTCCTTGTTAATATCACAGTAGTGAAGTAGATACATGGTGAAGCCATTTTATCACAAAGAGTTTTGATAATGGGGAATTTAAAATTCCCAGAAATGGTTTGGGATTATTGTATTTAGAACTAAGATGTTAATTAGAATTACTTAAGGAGAAGCAATCTTTTAGAAGGGAAGATTTTTAATGTCTCCTTTTTCCAAATGTGACATTTATAGAATAACACTTGACTATTTAATTCATATGGTCTAAGTTGGGTGTTATAAAGGAATAAATGTATGTCAGTCACTATTCACTCAGTACTATTCATATATTAGTGTTCATTATCACTATTCATGGGATGTGGTAGGTGATGTAGTGGTGACTATATAGTTGAGGTGTTTCCTAAGTGATGTGGCATGACCCACTAATGGGATCTTCCATGAGAATATAAGGCATGTGATGGAGTGGTATGTACCAATCCACTTTGGGATAAGTTTTATTATTTTAAAATACACATGATTTGTATTTTGGTGATAATGGAAGATAAGGAATATATAGGATGCCACCATAGGTAGGTTCATGTTTTGGAGTGATGTGGAGAAGTCAAAATATTATTATATCTTGTTTTAAAATATTTTAAAGTGGGAGACATGATGCACTATTCTTAATTTCTCACATGTGTGAAGGTGGGGCACCCAAGTTGGAGTCACATGGGTGACTAATGTTATCTCTATCCTTTTTTACTATCTTTAAAAATAGGAAAACACCTCACATGTAGTTACTATGCCCACATGGAGTGTGGCACCATGTTCCTATCTCACCTCATATTCTTTCTCATTTCCTTTATTCATTGTAAATTATATATATTAAGAGCTTTCACCCATTGTAAAATATGCTTGAATATTTTTTAAACCCCCTTTGTAAGGTTTGAACTTGTTGTTCATAATTATTCCTCTCCTTGGATGAAAATCAATTAGAGTTTTGAAATCTTAGATGATGAAAACCCTCTTAAGATAACTAGTTTTAATCTTGTAAGATTTCCCCCTCATTGGTTTAGGTAATTACACTCAGGAATTAGAGTTGTGATCATATTTTTAAGTTCTTGTATTATTATAGAGTTGTAATATATTACCAGTATTTCCTTTTAGTTTTGAGTGTTGGATTTCATATTTATGGGTCTTTTTAGCAAATATCATTTTCCAAGATATTTTAGTGGTATAATATCTTAGTGTTGTAGGTTTGGATTTTATATATATATATATATATATATATATATATATATATATATATATATATTAGGTGTTTTAGTAAATATCCTACTTTGGGATATTTCACTCTGTGTCTGATAACATCAACATGTTATGAAGCAAGGGTAGACTGAGTTTCCAATCTTGCATGCAAAATCATACAAAATTTCAATCTAAATTATTTTAATCCTAACACAGTAGAGAAGAAGATAACCACTATTACCTCAGATCCACCCTTGACATCCACATAAATTTTCTGTAAGTTAATTGACTTAATTTTGGAGACATAGATAAGGAACCATCAAATATTTCCAATCAAAGAGGGTCTCCTATAAGAGGATAGGGTCACTCATCTATACAATAAGATTCAAGTCAATATTGATCCATTGAAAAAGTAGATATAAATTCTTATTTCTAAAGTTTAACCTAATTATTTAAAATTAGTTTCAACCTTGAAGACTCTGGGATCCATTCTCTCAAGGGTATTAAAATAATATAATAAAAATCTGACCTCATTCTTTAGGCATCAGTAGGAGATGAGAAAGGAGTTGAAATATAAATATATGCATAAAAATGAACTTTATGCTTATATGGTAAAACCCATAAATTTATTGTTTCTCTACCTGAACTAGTTTTTAAAGAGTCATCAAATTCAACATTTTATCCATAGTTATTTCCAACTCAAGATTTAAACTACTCATCATAGATAATCACTATAGAAAAAAATAATACTTTTCTTGAAATAAGGGAGATATATACACCCCTAAAACTTAACAATAGAAGGTCTATTGCCAATCCCATTATCATTATTGACCACCACTAAAGCTTATGATGGGATAGGCCAAACATTAAATCACATAGTTATTATTCAAACTCAATATTATCAAAGATCTTTAAAATTAAGGATAAGAGATTCAACCATCACATCAAGGTCCTTGGTTTTATAGGAAAGGTTATAAGTTCTTTTTTAAGGGATGCAAACACTTAAGTTCACTCTTTACTTATGATTTAATCAAGTTTGGGGTCCAAAAACCATAGGCATTTATTTTCATAATTAATTCAAGTGTGATACAACTATGCAATATTATGTAAGGGTTATAATATTATCTCATATATTGCTCATGATAATTCAATTATTTATTATGAGAAGGAAAGTAACCCTTAAACTTGAATACCATTAGTTACTTTTCAACATGTGTGACACAATAATACCTTTCCAAACTATTTACCTAACACAAGTTAAATTTCAACGAACTATTTACATTAAAAAGGTATAATGATTATCCAATACATATATAACAATGATAAATAGTTCTATACAATTAAAATAGCCATGGAATGTTTGAATACCTTATTTTATGACAAGTAGGAGACTACAACCCCTAGTTTTGATTATCATTACATAACACACACATATGATATATTAATAGCGGTTATTTTCTTAAAGCATAATCTACTCGAAGACTAAAATGCTCCAAAAAAATATTACCAAGGATCACCGAGAAATGAGAATGATTTTAAATCATGAGAATAGGACATCAACATAAAAGTGATTTACAGTTTGTGATTTCATTTCCCTAATAACAAACTAATATTAAATAACCAAGAAAAGAGACACAACAAAAGTTACATTTATAGGATGTTCCATAAAAGCAATGTACTTATATTTTTTATTACCTACATTTTGATATGATAGACAAATGGATCATCAATGATGGCACATTTTTCCTTTTCCATAAAAACAATTCATTTATTAAATCAACCTCAAACAAATTAAGCTCGAGAAAAGACTAACTTTTCAAGGTAAAATTCATACAACCTATCCTGATTATAAACTAAGCAACAATACTCATATCTTATTGTTAATAATGAAGATCAATATAAAAAATATTAACAATCTTAATCAACATCAAGTATTTTCAATAATAGATTAAAAATGAGTAACATATATCAACAATTTACCCACTACTAAGAAAAATAAGCCATATAATGCACATTCATCCTGAATACCAATAGTATTAGGATTTATAAATTCAAACACATTTCATAAACAATCCTAATTAATACACACACACACATCCTAGATGTTACAACAAGCCTTTAAAGTCCTTCCAAACACAAACCAACCTAGTTGAAACAATTACTTAATTAAGTTAAAGCTCTATTATGGGGTTCATGCCTTTAAAATACAATATCTAAAATAAAATTCAAATAATGTGAAACTCAAATATTTCATGTTGTTAAATGCAATACATAAATTAAATAATTTATAAGTATACTTATTTACCAACACCTACCCAAAATTTCTCTCTACTCAAAAAACTATTTAACATAATAGCATTACAACAGTAAGCAATCTAAATCAATAACTCATACTAGTAACCATTTGATAGATCATAAGGAAGCAATCACAATTTGGGCAAAATGAACTTCATATACAATTAATATAGATAGTTGTTAAATATGTATTTACCCCTACAAGTAATAGCATGTTCATTTCTATTTAACTCTATTCAACCATAATATCATACTTTACAAGAAGAACATATCAGAAATTAATGAAAAAATTATATCATAAGCTATCCTTTAACACTAATTTACATATTTCAAACACTTTCAAAACATGGTGATATTAAGAACATTTCCCCCTAGATATATGTTATTACTACCATCACAATATAAGTAAACATCTTATGAACTTAATAAGTAGTTTATATTATCTTGGGTTAATTTACATATAATAGATTAATGTATTAACACCTAGGAGACAACATATAATATAAAGCATGTAGAACATAGTGATTATTAATGGATATATAATCCATGAACAAATATTTAATTAGAGTAGACTACCATCCTAGAAACCATTATTTACATTTATATTTATATAACTAAAATGTCTACAATCGAATCAAGACACAATTCCTTATACCAAGTATGCATAATTGTTTTAGTTAGTCTTTATAATAGTTTTAACATACAACAAAGGTAAAACACTAGAATAATGCACAATACAAAAATCAGTATTCACTATCACATGAGGATAATAAATGAAAGTCATCCAATTCACACATTCCATTTTTGTATATGCATAATCATAATGGGTAGAGGATTTATCAACTTAAGCATATAATCAAAACCATACACTAATACACATGAATTATACAATTACATAGGTGAAACTGTACCTTTTTATCTAAGGTAAAAGCAAAATCATGAAATTATAAAAATATACACATGTCCAACTACTCAACACACAATTCTTAAATCAATATAGTAATTCATTTCATTCAACTTCTATTTTAAAGTTATGTCCAACTCATACATAGAATCAATTTAATAAAAAAAAAACCTATAAAATTAGTCAGGTGTCTATACTAACAAAATTGATGTTGCACAACTCAAGATTTTATAAATAATTCTTCTCATCAAAATAATCATACGTAACTAATAACAAAGCTATCATATTTCTTCATATATCTAGGGCATGTTTAATTTATGCAAGATAAGTGTACAATTTTAGATATTTTGTAACTAAAAATAAATTCCTTCAAGTAAGACATCAGTTAGATTGTTTACCATCTACATCAAACCCTTATTTATGCATGTTTTCCATCACAAAAGAAAATAATATATACAACAACTAAAAAAACCATGGTGTAATAAATAATATAAATAAAGAATTATCAATAGAGGATAAGCATATAAAAACCCCTAAATTAGTTTTGTTATCAGCATTCGAAGATACCCAACTAGGTTCATCATCCACCAACTAGGGTATTTCCCTTTATAACATTCACAATCTACGCAAGGTTGTAATAAAGAACAAAATTAGCATAAATTTCATACACATAGCTTAACATCTACTCCCACATGTATGAAAATATACCATTGATAGTGGTAAAAGGATAAACACCAAACCAAGCATTTCTAACCTAACAATGGAAAAATAAAAAACTATACACTTTTACCTAGCCATGACATGGGATTGTATGGGTATAACTATATATGCCCATACAGATATATTACTCAGTTAAGTAGACTATTCAAGTGATTAAATTAATTAATGGAGATATAAACACAAATTATAAACTAAAATAGAGATAACATTCCTATTTATAACTAGGTTGACATCTCTAGAAGTAGGTTCCTACAATTTTCACCAATTTGATCAAGCCTTCCCAACGTTGTGGCAAGAAAATGTGAGCTTCATGCCTCTTAAAACCCTATTGCATGGGCCATATATTAGTGTTGAAATGAAAATGGATCTAAGGTCTTATATGCCATTGACTATTATTTTATTCTCATAGATCATTTTATAGGCTTAGCATCATAATTTGTTTCCAATCAAATAACCTTTTAAATAATTAGATTTTTGGACAATGTCAAATGTAGATTTAATCATAACTAATTACTTAACTTTGACCATGATGAATTCCCATGTCCACCATCCATGATAGGACTAAATGTAAGGATATGTATTTCTTTATCAATATTTGGATTATGATGAGATTAAGGCATAATTGGCCTAGTTCCAATGTTAGGCCAATGTTGACTTCTTGTCAACCCCAAAACACCATAGTTATTTATGCAATATTCATACCCCAATCATAATTATAAGTTAATTAAATATAAATACCAATATAATCTTTCATTTTAAAAGAATTTTAAGTTGAAAAATATATAAATTGTATAATTTTTACCTTAACAGTTACATGACAATGCATTCCCGGCAGGTTTTATTGACACTAGATAGCTATATTAACATGGGTCAGAGAAACACTCAAGAAAACCACATTCTAAAAAACTCATAATAACCATGCATTAAATTATCTATAACAAGTAATGATAATGATAATATGATATTCATAACCATTTAATGATATTGAGATTCAATATCTTAGGCCTCGCTCTTGGGCCCCAATTGCTCCTGCTTGAAATCATAACCATCTTATTTAAAGAACACATTCTTTGAAATTTGGTGAGAGAAAACAAATATAATATGATGATGGCTACATAATTAAGATAACAAAAATTTAGCATGATAGAGAAAAGGAAATTCCTTTATAATTTACAATAGGGCTTTACTAGAAATAATAGAGTCAACATTATAATAGATACAACTAATCGTGAAAAAATCAAGAAGTAGATAATAATTATATCAGTTATTCCACACAACTATTAGTTAGCATGATAACAAAAATTAATCAAAACATATAAATCATATCAACAGATCGATCCCTAATTATATAAAATTACTATTAGTAATGTTTTATGGTGTTGATCACTAAAAATTTACCTCACTTCATCATAGGCAAAATGGGATGTAACATCATCCCACTCGACCCCCTCCCCAAAGAAGACATTATCTCAATGCCTTTTTCTTCTTATGAGTGATTAGAGATACAAGTAAAAAATCTTGGATAATTTTCCAACTATATTGTTGATTAGGTAGTAATTTTAGAACTTGAGTTTTTTGCAAAATTTTAATGCATCCTTTCCATTTGACTTTTTGTCAATAGAAACCAAATAATATTATATTTAAAAATCTTATTCATATTTTATTTAGTCCAAATTATTACCCTTTCACTACAAAACTTGATTGATTTTTATGTTTGTTTACTTTAAATGCTCATGTTTACAAAGTCTTATCCTTATTATGAGTATAAAACATGCACATGAGATAATCACAAAAGCCAAAAAGTGGCTCTAGAGAGTTCTACCAGTCATCCCTTAGGCCTACCAAACCTATTGATCTCTAAAAAAAAGTGTGCATTACTCAATACATCATAAAATCATTCCATAAACAATGGTCACATCATTTCTAGTATTGATCCAGCTAAACATCAATTGTTTATAATGATGTAAAAAATTTACATGAAAACACATAAATGTAGTTTAAGAGTATAGCAACACAATAATTCAACCTGAAAATATAACAATGTGATTCCATAAGCAATAAATATAGCTAACTATTATGGTTCCATATAAAGTATAAGGAATGTTAATTTATACGTAGTTGCTAATACTTTTACTATTTAGTACAATTATGTCTACTTACACCAATAATAATAGAGCCTTCATACTTATAGTATTGTCAACCATTATTGAATAGTTCAATACTACATAATAATATGATGTAGGAGCATCAAGAGAACATCAATTTAAATATTTAAATTATGATAAATAAGATATTAGAGGTTATGTAGAAAGTCAATAAGAAAACTTGAGGATATGTTTGTACTAAAATAGGCTAAATTAGTATAGTAGAATGGATTTATAAGGCCTAGTAACATATATAAATTACATATTTACCTTATGTAAATCCTTCTAGACCTAGCTTACATTGAAAAGGATAAAGAAGGAAAATAACTTGAGAGAATCTTGAAGGTGTGTTTATCTTGAACCATTGGATAAGTCTTATCACACTTAGTTAGGAGTCTAATTTAACAAAAAGACAAGTATAAGGTTTAATGAATTAGTCTTTAATGAATAGAGAGAGTGAGGGGTGGAATAAGGAGGGAGAAGGCCTCTAGGCCTACACTTCTATAAATAAAATTGTTTGTTCAATAAAAGAAAGGTTATTTTTGTGTCTTTAGATATTTAAATATTGTTTAAGGATGAGTAAGACAAGTAATATTTTTAGGTATTGATGTAAAAAGAGTTGAAAGGATGCGTCCAGGTTATATGAGAAATAATACCTATTAAAGATGGTGAAATTCATATTCCTTTTAATAATATTTCTCTTTAAATAATGATACGTACATCAGATACATGAGTTTAAATTCTAAATGTTCATAATTGTCAATGGCATCAATACATCATTTGACTATTTTGTCAAATCCTTTAAATCCGTAGATGGAATTTTTAATTATGGTGGTCAAAAATATAATAGTGCTTATGCCATTTTAGTAACCTTACTACATGATAAAGGGAATGAGTATTTGTGATGATCTTTGAGTTTGAGAAATGTTTAAAAACCTATCCTCCAATATCTAACCCAATTACCATTAGTTGTGGAGATATTTTGAATCTAACATTTTTTTAATGGACCTAAGAAATTTAAATGTCTGAGAAATTTAAATGTTTGAGTCAAATCAATACTATATCATAAGAAAATTAAACTACTATATTGTTATTCTATTATTCCATGATCTGAATTCAAACTATAGCTCTCAGCTAGGATTGTTGAAACTAAAAAAACTAGGGTTTTTCATGACTAAAAATCATTTTCTTGGAGAAATATCCAATGAAAAATGTTGAAATGTTTACATTAGGTACATTTTTTAATTATGAATCCAATGAATCTAATTATAAATTGATTGGTTGGATATCTAGGGAGATATATCAAAAATACAATTGGCTACTAGGATAATTTTAATTAAAATCTTGGAGAACTATGTTTGCTTAAATTGAATGCCAAATTTGGAAAGATTTTTTATAAATGATGAATTGATTTTTAATTGTATAATTTAGATAAAAAATGAATAAAGCATGTAACATAAGGTGTTCTTTAAAAGGTCTAGATTGCTATCATTTTTTGGTATTAGAGCTAGTATAATCTCTTAAGATCAGATTTGCAAGAAGATTGCTAGTTACAGTTGTGCTTATGTTTTATGCTCTGAGTGTGGAATTAGAGTTTGAAATGATGAAAATGATAGGTAAAAGATCTTAGATCATTTTTAATGAAGGTTATTTATTACAGACATGTAGTGAAAGTTGTAGGGAAAATAGTGATTGATAATTGCAAGTGTTTAAAAAGGAGTAAGAGGAAAAAAATGTATGAGATTGTTTACAAGGTTTTGTTTAAAAAAATATAGATTGTAGTGATTGTGATAGAGAGGTAGAGTGAGAGGTTTTGTCAAATATCTATAGCCATTAAGGCTTTAAATATTGGATAGAGTTGTGAAAATCTCAAAGGTAAGCTCAAGGAGAGCTTAAAGAAGAAGTTGAAATGTCTAAGGGAAGGGACTATAAGGTTACCAAAAGACTAGGGTGAAAAATACTTAGTTGAGGTATTAGTGTTGGGAATCAAGTAAGACAAGCTTGTTAAGAGAAGATAGGTCTAGTGAGGCCTAAAAGAAAGATGGAGTGAAAAGAGATAGATGGAGGGATTATAAAATGTAAGTTACCATAGGAAGATGAGAGAGATGGCTATATAAAAATAAATTACAGAGATGATAATGGTCTTAGAAGCCATGATGGAAGTCTTGGAGGAATCAAGACAAAAGTTTGTTGTAAGGATCAAAAGAAGGATCAAGTGGCCTATAAAAAATATCCTTGAAAATAAGAAGCAAAAGAGATTGCTAACAAGGCAATTCAAGGAGAAAAATAAAGAGGTAAGCAAGCCTCAATTTTTTAAAACTAATAATTTATTTGTATGTGTGCATGCTGGTAAAAAGATAGATGGAAAAAGAGTCCAATTTGAGGGATTAAATAAAATGTTGGTAGTAAAGGAAAAATATGAGAAACATGTGTATACTATGAAAGAAGAGAACATGCTATTGAAGCATGAGACAGTGTTTTGTCATCCAAAAGAAGGAGAATTGTTTGAAGACATGGAACAAGGAAAATATCTTCAAGAAGATATCATCAGTGATGCAGAGTTGATTCAAGAAAAGCATGAAGTGGATAAAAATTATTTAAAAAAAAAAATAAGGATGGTGATGTATTGCAAGAAAAAGGATATGAAACAAATGTTGAGCCTATATATGGGCTTATTCAAAGTAGATGTAAATAAAAAGAAACATTTGTTTTTCCTTCTAGTATTGTATTTGATAGTGGAATTATAAACTTTCAAGAAGATGTTTTGTATGAGCAAACAATTGAATTACTAGATATATTCATGAAAGTTGAATGTAAAGATAAATCACATATTGAAGTGCTTATTGAATATACAATTCAAAAAAAAAAGTGAAAAAAGATAAAGTATTTTTTAAAGAAGAAGACAAAATTAAAAAAGAGAAGGTGAGATACATTGAAGAAGAGGAAATGATTTGGTAGCAAATCATGCAAGGACCAGATGATTTGGATCTCATAAGAGATGAGAAAGCAAAAGGAATTTGAGTTATCGATGTTAAAAATATTTAATCAAGAAGATGATATTAAAGGTTTTTAATAACAAGCACTAAAGGAGATGACAAAAAGTAAAGAGGTAATGATGCCTCAAATTTTGAAATCTGATTTTGCTTTTAGTTTTGCATGTGCAGGAGAAGAGATGGAGTCCTATATACTAGATTTCATTGAAGAAGCTGAAGTGAAGAATGAGCCACTTGGGTTTATAAAAATAAGAAATAATAAGAAAGTCTTGAAGAATTGAAAGAGAACAAAGAAGAATACATTACATTTGAGTAGGAGCTCAAATTTTTCCCACTCGGGGAGTTTGATGTAGGAGAACATCAATGTAAATATGTAAATTATGATAAAAAAGATATTAGAGGTTATGTATAAAGTCAATAAGAAAGATTTGAGGATACATTTGTACTAGAATAGGCTAAATTAGTATAATAGAATGGATTTACAATGCCTAGTATATATATATATATATATATATATATATATATATATATATATATATATATATATATATATATATATATATATATATATATATATATATATATATATATATTACATATTTACCTTATGTAAATCCTTATAGACCTAGCTTACATTGAAAAGGATAAAGAAGGAAAATAAGTTGAGAGAATATTGAAGGTGTGTTTATCTTAAACCACTGGATAATTATTCTCACACTTAGTTAGGAATCTAATTTAGAAAAAGGCAAGTATAAGGCTAAATGAATTAGTATTGAAAGAATAGAGAGAGTGAGGGGTGGAAAAAGGATGGAGAAGGCCTTTAGGCCTACACTTCTATAAATAAAACTATTGTTCAATAAAAAAAGGTTATTTTTGTGTCTTATATATTTAAATATTGTTTAAGGATGAGTAAGATAAGTAATATTTTTAGGTTTTGATGTAAAAGGAGTTGAAAGGATACAACTTGGTCATATGACAAATAATCCCTATTGAAGATGGTGAAATTAATATTCCTTTTAATAATATTTATCTCTCAAGAATGGTACATACATCAAATACATGAGTTTAAATTCTGATTGTTTCATTATTATTAATGGCATCAATACATCATTTGACTATTCTATCAAATCCTTTAAATCTATAGATGGAATTTTAATTGTAATGGTCAAAAATATAATAGTGCTTATGTATTTTTAGAAACCTACCCACATGATAAAGGGAAAGAGTATTTGTGATGATCTTTGAGTCTGATAAATTTTTAAAAACCCATCCTCCAATATCTATCCTAGTTACCATTTGTTGTGGAGATATTTTGAATATGACATTTTTAATAATGGACCTAGGAAATTTAAATTTTTGAGTCATATCAATACTATATCATAAGAAAATTGAATTACTATATTGTTGTTCTATTAGTCCATGATCCAAAGTCAAATTATATCTCTTAGCTATGACTGTTAAAACTTAGAAAACCATGGTTTTCATGGCTTAAATGATTTTCCCAAAGAAATATCAAATGAAAAATGTTTAAATTTTAAAATTAGGTGCATTTTTTAATTATGAATCTAATGAATCCAATTAGATATTGATTGGTTAGATATTAAGGGATATATATCCAAAGTAAAATCTTGGAGATTTGTGTCTGTTTAAATTGAATGCCAAGTTTGGAATGATATTTGGTAAATGATGAATTGATTTTGAATTATATAAGTCAGATTAGAAATGAATAAAACATGTAATGTAAGGTGTTCTTGAAAAGTTTCCGATTGCTATCATACTACATCAATGTGATCAACTAATACTAAATAATATAACTATGCTATCAACCACTACTGAACAATACAATTTATGTTATCAACCACTACTAAATAATAAAATTATGTTTATTAATTCAATGAAAGACTAACTCTAAAATAGATATGAGTATGAAACTATTTTTATTTCTAATGGGTTATTATAGTGGAAAGAGTCATCATTTAGCCATTTCCTCTAGCTTCATCCTCCCACTGGGAGTGATTCTTCCCCTCACAAAGGTCTAGATGTAGATATTGGAGTAATGTGTTGTAAAATCACTATCATATGTAATAATCATACAAAAAATGGACACATCATATGTCTATTGTTACATCGTGCATGCATGTAAACTATAAGGTATAATGGATGGACAATATATATAATTATAAGATTACATTAGCCAAAGTTTTCATTATAGTTATCAAATTTTTATTGAGTAAATATCCACACATACGCATAATTTATTATAAATACATCAACCTACACATTAAATGATAATTATTAATTTATGTAAAGGATTCCCACCTTTCCTTACTCATTATCCTATAACATGGAGGATGCCTCATAAACCAATCATACAAAATAAAATAAATATACATAGGAATACATCCCAAATAGTTTAAATAACCATATCGGTCCTTCAAAAAGGATCCAAAAGCATAATAAATTCAATATGGAAAGAACAACTACCACCAAATAGTTCATTAAGGAACTCTAAACATATACCATACATTTTATGTATGCAATTTTACCAAACTTATGTATTCAGGCACTATAAGATACCATGAGTATGCCTCACTACAATACTTGGCTATATTAATCATAATTACACATCAAGTAATCTCTCTCTCTCTCTCTCTCACACACACACACACACACACACACACACACACACACACACACCACACACACACACACACACACTAGTATGACTTACTTCAGGAAGTGAGGTTTGGTTTTGTTATGCATCCAAATGTGTAATCTGATATGCAACTTCAAAAAAAGAAAAAAAATGGGGTTATTTCAAATACTATTGGGTATAAATAACATGAAGTCATAGTAACATATATATATATATATATATATATATATATATATATATATATATATATATATATATATATATATATATATATATATATATATATATATATATATATATATCATGTTATTTATACCCAATAGTATTTGAAACAAACCCCATTTTTTATTTTTTATTTTTTTGGATTTGCATATCAGAGTACACATTTGGATGCATAACAAAAACAAACCTCACTTCCTGAAGTGTGTGTGTGTGTGTCTATATATATATATATATATATATATATATATATATATATATATATATATATATATATATAGACTCTCTCTCTCTCTCTCTCTCTCTCTCTCTCTCTCTCTCTCTCTCTCTCTCTCTCTCTCTCTCTCTCTCTCTCTCTTCCTACTATGACTTCATGTTATTTATACCCAATAGGATTTGAAACAACCCCCATTTTTTATTTATTTGAATTTGCATATCAGAGTACACATTTAGATGCATAATAGAACCAAACCTCACTTGTTGAAGTAAGTGATACTAGTGTATAATACCCACATACTCTTAAACAATAAGGTTAATCTTAACCCTATAAGTCATTAATTGTCACCACAATAACACAACATGGAAATCAAAATAACATTATCCCTAAAGACAATTAGGCATAATATGCAACCTTCTAAACATATATAGCACCCTACTATCAGCTTAAGTACAAATGGACTAAGATAAATATCTTTAAGTGTGAAATAAAATATCAATTACATAAGAGATTATAATCAAATTACATTCATAGGTTTTGAAATCTAAAAAGATGGAAGAAGATATGGTCATGCCTTACTACATCATCAACAAGTAATGATATAGTGGCATCTAATCTCTGAGTCATTATAATTTATTCTAAATTGGTAAATAGCCAATGTGATACCATAATTAAGGGGAGATAAAAACACCCCAAGTACATGGTAGCTTAAACATATAAGGTCTAATAAATAGAGTGTTATACCAACTGATGATTTGGGTAGGGAAGGCATAATAGCCATTACAACTCACACATGAACTTTGGTCATTTTTGCCATAAAGGTAATCATGACTTATTAGGCATAAATTAACTCTTAAGTCATCAAACTCTCATATAACCAAGGATTTTGATAAGGAATAAATCCAAACATCATTCTAATAACATACTAATCAAATTCAACATGATGTGGTAATTGCATCATCCATAAGAACAACTACAAGGTAACCATGTATACATCTATTTATCCATCATACCCAAAAGGGTAGAATAGTAGCATTCTTACATGCACATAATAGGTTGTTCACTCATACAAAAGGTTCCATCAGGAAGTAATTTATTAACTACATAAGCATCAAGGTTTACGTATGGTTATTTACACATACCAAAATCATACCAACAACCATGCTTACATAATGATAAAATTTCAACCATCTAAGGGATAAAATAATAGTCATACTTAGCAATATAATTAGGTAAGCGAGGAAAAGTAAAATGTGGCAATACTATTTACTTCACATTATAAGTGGTTTAAGATTACTTTATACATCCATGAATTAGTAATTTGTTCACATATTAAAATTTACATACTCTCATAATACCACTTATAATTTGGAACACCCAATGAGTCTCTATACTTTACACACAAATTAAAAACCAAATACAAGTAATTCTATATTCTTATATTAGATCAAGAGAAATTATAGTGAGTATAATAAGGGAATGAGCATAAACATAAGTATACAACAGTAGTAATTAGATATCTCTCATAAGTTATCATCCAATTTAAGATTCTAACTTACTAGTGATCCTAGCCAACATACTTAAGTATGTCAAAACATCCAATTACATAAAATCCATTTCCCTAAGCAATCTCTACATCAACATTATCATTATGGTTTAAGTTGAGAGACTATATATATGTTTTTATAAAACCTACATAAATAATGCATGCCACACTCAAACATGCATAACATTAGTCACTGATTCTAGCATAGGAGTGGTTCCAATGTATATGAATGGAAATGGATCATAAGCATATAAATATATATCCCAAGGAAATAATTTGATATCTCTCAATAATTATCATTCAAATTAATATTTCTAGCTTTACTAATAATTTAAGCTAGCACAAACAAATATGACTAACACCACATGGGTAATTTCTTGCTTAAGCAAATCACTACCCAAGTTACCATAACAATTTATATCAAGTGATCATAATGAAGTTATATAAAATGGCATAATGAATTATTAATACACTAAGTGTGTTAGAACCAATTACAAGTTACTATCACAAGAGTGATTACCCAACTATTATAATAAAGAATCAATCATGATAACCATATGGTGTATAACTATGACATTGGCAAGGAATAACCAATTAACCATCTAAGAAAAAATTCAAGTATATATAAAGGATTGAACTTGAAACTGAAAGTAACATCCACATAGTATCACACATTCAACATTATATACTTGTGTTTCTCATCTCTGAAGGGTCCCTATCTACATAAAATTTTAGCATTGCATAAAACTAAAGTAATTAAACCGAAATCCAATGGAAATAATTACAACTGCATCCACTAATCATGCTAGATGAATTTAATATACACCTAAGCTAGTAAAGAGATAAACAACATGTAAGGAACACTATAAAGTACATCATACCTATCCATACATCATCTAGGAATGGTGCAATAGAAAATAATTAGGAAAATCCATCCCAACCATCTCTATGATCCCAACCATCGGTGGCCCTTACCACCCCAACCATCAACTAGATAGTAGTTTTCGCAAATAGGATCAAGGAGGGAGTTTTGAGTAGGTTGGATTCTAGACTAAAATAAATCACAACATAGTGACATAGCACCAACACAAGGAATAATCACCATCATGGGTACACTTCACGTAGTCATGAAGTATAAAAGGAAGTACCACATATATCCTAATAGTTATACTCATCCATGTCAAGGACTGATGATAAGATCAACCAAACATGACAATCTGTCAACTTAGCCATACAACATTCCTAAGGCAATGATTAAGGAACCCAAAAATCAATCAAAACCATAATCGACTATAAATATTAATTGGTTCAAAACTCAAACATGCACATAGACACTTATTCCATGCATTCATTTTAAATTCCAATAATGCCAACAAGTTTTTGAAAATAAATCAATTAATACAATAGGCATTCAATAATAAAACAATTTTTAAGTCAATGACTAATAAGCAAAATTTAGGGAATCACCATGAAATATCATGACCTCATACGATCCCCGAATATTAAAATTAGGTCAATGTGAGTAAATGGGACTACATGCCTTTTAAATGGTTTAAATTAAAAATAGAGACCATAAATAGGGAATTTTAACTAAATTGATCTTATAAAAAGTACCACAATTAAATCCATTTTATGAGAGGGTCAAGCCAAAACTGAAAACATATCAAGTGAAAAACACAAAAATAATCACCCAAAATCACATTCATATATTTAACTCATCGAGCTAATTCAAGGGAACGTGAATAAATAGCTAGTCTTGGGAGGAAATCAACAATGCTTCATATATATATATATATATAATCATTTAATAAAATAAATAGAACCTGAATTCCTCTTAATTCCAAAGCTTATCTAAATATTTAAAATGTGTTATTTAATATGCACTCACACATCTAGCTTACAAAAAGTTCCTAACCAATTTCAATTCAAGAAACATGTTACAAGGAATATAAACTCAGACCTATTAGTTTTAAGTGACCCAAATCAATCTCAAATGAATATTAATAAATATGAAGACAATCCAAAATCCCTAATTCTCATAATAACACAACCCCCTTTTTTCTAATATCACAAACTTGAATTTATTCCCATTCAAAATAGGGGAAAGTATAATGGTAATCCAAAATATAATTTAAGATTAAATGTGCCTTGGGTTGATTTAGATTCTTTTTAAATTTTATAATGAAAATTAAATCATCCAATAAAAGATTAAAAAGAAACCCCAAGACTGAATGTCCCAATCAGACATAAATAATGCAACCAAAAAACTTTAAATGAAAATATATAGGGTTAGTATAGGGGTCCATGATGCATTATACATATGCAATGATTTATACAAAGGACACATGGCATAATATATAGCCACATCATGGTATAGATAGATTTAATAAATCTAGGTGCACACACATGACAATATAAATTGCTCAATTATAGCCACCTCAATAGTTAGGCATCCCAATCATGGTATATATATGTACAGGTTGAAATACTATTAAGAAATTATAGTGACTTGAGCATGTTAAAACAAAGTGTGGGGTTTTAAAGGAAACCATTCAATTAATTATTAACAACATAAAATAGAAAGGATGGCCCAATTAAATGCTTTGATATTCCTAAAAAGAAGAAAAATGAGGGATCCCCAACTCACATAGTCAAATAAACCAATAATAGGTTTTAATTTTAATTTTTATAGATCTTAGTATCATCAATACTAAGATTAATGAAGATGAAAATCCTAAATCTACCCACAATACATATTAACCATGGTTAAGAATGAAATAAAACAACACTAGTAATTTCTAAATTTTAAAATCGATCTCTATAGCATTCATATCCATTCTAATGAACATAACTAGTTTCAAATTTTGAGATATCTTACTGGGTGGGATGTAAAAGAGAGGCAATCTACTTAATGCCAACATGATTATAAATTAAATAATGATACATATTTCTAGTAATGAGTCGATCCAACACTCAAAAGTCAATGTATAGGGTTAAAGCTAGCCCAAATAACTCTTTCCTAGTGTATTTATTTCTTCTTACATCCTTGCCACGTTCTTTTTTCTTCTACCACTATGCATGTCTTCCCCTCTTCCCTATGTGTCCAACACTATTTTTCCTTTCATTATTTCATGCATTTTTCTTTCTCCAATTACTCCTGCATTCTCCCGTATTTTCTTACTTCATGCCCATGTCTATATTTTTATTTCCTCCTTTTTCCCAATACATCTCATTCATATGCATTCTTCTCTTTTCTTCTCCTTACCTCTATGCATACTCTATCTGCATTCATTTTCTTACCTTATTCTCTATGCCACACACTTACTCTTCTTTGCCCACCATCACTTATTTTCCTTCTTTTATGTCCTTTCCACTCCTCTTCCTCTTTTTCCACACACCCTTATTTCCCCTGTTGCGTT
>JARHVA010007370.1:30000-167500 GCA_037957365.1 Torreya grandis
AGGCCTTACATGCTACCCAAAGGTTTACTGCATGCTCTCCAAACATTTTTTGAGCTCACATGATGGTTACAATAATCACAATTCCACCATCATACTATACTTACCTCATAGTAGCAATAGAGAAACAAAAGAAAGATAGGTACCCTGGAATACAAAATGCCCCTAATCAGGACATATAATGATCATTTTGAACCCAAAACTAGAATGTTATCTAGTCATGCATAGAATAATATAGACATATATTTATACTAAAATATATATACATCATGTATAACAAGGTAATACCTCAATCATATGATGTCCACACGCACATGCAAACACACGCATACATTTAAGCAAGTGCCTCCTTATTGATTTGCATAAATGCCCATAATGTAAGACCAATTAGTTCTTCACAAGGCTTACATATTGAAATTCCACATAAGTTTTTTTAGAAACAACCTTTGAGAGGAGGCTAAAGGAATTATAAACTATAAGACAACCACTATGGAGGAGGTTCCCATGGTAAATATGTGGCTCAAGTAGTGCACACCCTAAACAAATCAGATAGATACCTTGTGTAAAGGGGTGGAGTGGGTTTTTAGATTATGAGAAACTCCACTCTCTAACTCATACCCAATCTAAACCATTACAAAAATAGTATTTCTTTACCCTCAACCTCATACTTGCATCGATGTTTAAAATTAGAACATCGATGTAAGAACAAAATACATCACAACACTATACCTTGACAGCCTAACAAGAGACTCAGCTTCCAACAAGGGAGTTATAAAATGTAAGTGCTTAGATTCACAAACATAGTTAGACAACATAAGGTCACACATACACACATATCATAACTAGGACACCAGGATATCTAACTTGATAGCACAAAATGTTCACACATTTCATGAGGTTAATCACTTTCACAACTTACTAAGATTATATATATATATATATATATATATATATATATATATATATATATATATATATATAATAGCAACATACATGAGTGAAAGCACAATGCAAGAACAATGCAAGATTTTGTATAGGTAACTATGCCAAGGTATTTTTCCATATTACAATGGTCAAACACATAGGTGTGAGAAGCACTAGGATCCATGAATCTACATCAGTCCACCTAATGTGTAGATGCCATGCAAAAGGCATCAGATACCCATTAATATTATCACATAATTAGATCCCAAACTCTTAACTTTCTCACACAAGTTAGTCAAAATCACCCCCATCAGGCCCTCTAGGCTTGAGTTTTACCCTTGTTCTTCCCAATATATCATACATTAGTCTCAATAGATGACTTTCTCATGCAAGCAATCAATAGATATCTAGGCATTATCTTAAAATTTTAGCACAAGATCATATCATGATTCAACCGATTGACTTAATCTAACATGTCAAAATTCAAATGGGGATGCTTATTTTAATGAAACATTAAATTGGGCTAGGGTGAGCATAGCCAAGGCTCAAGGAGAGTAGTAAAACACTACTATGGGAGTCATAATTGCCCACAATCATTAGGGTAAAATGGAACTTAAAATAAACATCCTCATGGATGCAAGACATATCCAATGTCTCAATAGACATCCTCATAGGTGCCAAGATGAATTCAAGTCTAAATAGGCATCCCCATGGATGTATAACCTAGACAGAATCAATCAAAATACATATAGAATCAATTATATACATGAACAAAACATATGTCATAGCTGTAACACTGAACCATGATCTCAATAATGATGCCAAAACTAGTTAGCTTCACCCCCTTTTTGGAGTTACAAAGCTATCTGCTTCATCAAATTAACCCAAAAGAGGCTAACTAATCCTAACTTAGCTTAAATGCATAAGTTTTTTAGTGCTATAATATTTTGCCTATTTTAAGTGTGCATAACTACTATCACTCAACTAATTAGGTAATATAATAAACAAAACCTCTTTGGTTTACTAAAAATTCTAATACATAGGATGAGCCAATGCCTCCTAAGCATTGTCATCATATTAAAAATTATGGTATCATTTCCCCCAGTCACTTATAGTGACACCCAAGTTAAGCCAAAATTTATGGCTATTTACCCTAGCTGTTACTATAAATTCATTACGTGAATTTTTTTGCATAGCAACTTGTTATAATCAAAAAAAGAGGTAGGCAAGCCTTGTTATTTTCAAGTAACTCACCCCATGGAGATGTGTCCAATCCACTAAAACTATCCATATCATGACCATTGACTAGCATACCCATGTAGTTTCATAGGTTACCAATAGCTCAAAGTAATCCTTTCCATGAGTGGAGAGCTCAAACTTTGTTGACTTACTCAATAAATTTAGTGATTTTTGTACCCTATTTATGTCTTCCAAGTTTAAGTTGAACCCTTGATCTTCCCTAGGTCATAATGTTATAAGTATCTGAGGAATTCTCAACCATACAAGATGACCATAAATATCTAAACATCATTCCCATGATTCTAAGAATGAAGCCTTTATCACTTAACTCCCATTGACTTACCCATACAAGTCAATGGTTGACAGGTGAGACTTTCCTTGATGCAACTAGATTCAAGAAGGGTTAACCCAAACCAAGGCTAGGGATGATAACAACTGACATAAGAGAAAAACTAGATTCCTTGGAAATCATTTCTTCCAAGTGATACACGGAGTATAACAACAACAAGTAAAAATAACATAACACCTTAACCTTCAGCACGAAAGTTAAGTGCCTTGTGAATCTCTTCATAATTCTATCTGATTAGAACAAATCAATAGTCACCAAATAGTAATCTACCAATCCTAGAGGTCCCTAGATTAGAAACCACCACTCTGATACAAGATGAAATAACCCTAATTTTTTTTGAAGTTGTATAGCAAAGTATGCATCTGGATGTGTAACAGACCCAAACCTCACTTACTAAAGTAAAATATACTAGCATAGTGTACCTACATACACAAAACTAGTAAGTTTAATCTTAACCCTATAAGTCATTAATGGTCACCATAATAACATGAAATAGAAATAAAAACAACATTCACCCTAAATATAATCAAGCATAATATCTAACCTTTCAAACACACATAACAACCCACTATCAGCTTAAGTACAAGCAAACTAAGATAAGTCTCTTTAAGCATGCAACAAAATATCAATTACATAAGATATTATAATCAAATTATATGCATGATTTCCACAATCTAAAAATATGGAAGAAGATATGGTCAATCCTTACTACATCATCTAATAAGTAATGATATACTAGTAGCCAATGTTTAAATCTTTATAATCGATTCCAAATTGGTAAATAGCCAATGTGATACCATAATTATGGGGAGATCAAAACATCCCCAAGGACATGATAGCTTAAATTTATAAGTTCCAATAAATATAGTGTTCTATCAACTGATGATTTGGGTAGGGAAGGCATAATAGCCATTACAATTCACACATAAACTTTGATCATTTTGGTCATGTTATGCCCTTAACCATTGGTGTGTCTAGTGATATATGTGTGGCTGATTTTTGGTTTACATACCTCTTTTATTTACTTGTTACATTTTTATATATTCTTAGATAGGTCAGCCTATGGAATAACCTTGGCTAAGTAGACTATATATAGGAGGTAGTGGTCAGTCTTTAATCATCATGTGAAGTATTATACATATTCTACTATTAGTGCATTATTGTGAAGGTTTCCCCCTTGAAGTGGCTTTGCTATATTATCTAGTATTCTGTTCTGCTGTCAATTATCACTGTGTAATCTCTCATATTTTCTTATTTTGTGTAATATAAAATAATTTTATGTGAATATCTAAGTAATTTCATTACAAGTGGTATCAGAGCTTCAATTTGGGCAAGTTTCCTATGATGTTTTTTTTAGATCTGGTGAGGCATGGCTTCTAGGAGTAGTGAAAGTGAAAAAACATAACTTACAATCTAGGAAGAATTAATTTTTTCCATCAGTGAAATATTACTCGAAACGCTTTTTTGAAAAAAAATATTAAAAAAAAGTCTAGAATTTCTTTTCCCCTTGCACACTTATAGTCATTGTATTTATCTTGGTAATATGATCACAAAGGTATATTCTATCATTATACTTTTTTGGTATCAAAATTTTTAATCTAGTGCATAAAGGTAATAATTGGATTCATCTTGACAAGGTGATCACAATGGCACCATTTCCTGGTACACTTTTTTTTGGGGGTCAAAACCCTCCTAGGGTTTGTTTATGGTAGGTCCTTAAACTTAGGGAAGAAAAGGGGCACCTTAAACTCCTAAGACTCCTTATGTTGATGATATGGAATCTGGAACTTTAAATCTAGTGATTTTTTAACTTTAAGATGACATAAAAAACTTGGTGAGACATGATGACTTTGTTGCAGTCCAAGCTGATGTTTTAGGGATCCAAAGAGAGATTATTGGATGTCATAGTGAATTGTAATATATCACTATGAATTGGCTACCCTCACATCTTAGTTTCATCCTAACAACCCTCCACTTTAGCATTCATGTCCTCCTCTCAACAACTCCCATACTATTATGAAATCGATGTTGACAAAAGTGGACATGTATTAGTTTGATGATAAGGATCCTCTCACTTGGATTAACCAAATTAAGAATTTATCTAAGCTACATCAAACCCCTTATTCTCAAAGGGTGATGGTGGCATCCCTATATATAGAACTTGATCAATTCATTTGGTATCACTAGTTATGTGCTGAATAGAAAAAGAATGGTAATCCTATTACATGGACTATTTTTATTGAGGAGTTGATAGCTCATTTTTAGAATAATATCTCTGAGAACTATTTCAGTCAATTAGCCAAGCTGTGGCAAACATGACCTATGAAGGATTATATTCAGTAATTTTAGAAACTCTCTTTATGGATGGAAAATGTCATTGAGATAAATTTGATGGATCTATTTTTGGGTGGCCTCAAATATATAATCCAATACAAGGTTTTAATTTTTAGACCAACATTTGTATTATAAGTTATCCCTAAGGCACACATGATAGAAGAAAAAGAGATGGTCAAAAGTAAAAATTTCACTACTAGTCATGATTGTAACTTTCTAGCACCATCATTTCCACAACCTACCAGATTAACACAATGACAAATTGAGGAGAAGTGAGCCAAAGGGTTGTGATATGGTTGTGATATAAATTGGAGCAAAGACCATCATTGTGCTGAAAAGAAGTTATTTTACATTGCAGGTGCCAATGATGATGAAGATGATGTAGAAGTATATGATGTGAAGGCAAAAGTTACTGAGAAGGAATCTAAAGACTCTCAGCCTACTATTTCATGCCATGCCCTATCAGGTATTATTACTCCCCAAAATCTTAAGGTGATGGGTTTCCTTAAGAAATAAAATGCCACTGTCTTGATTGATTCTGGGAGCACACATAACTTCATCCATAGTAAGTTGGTTGCTCGTTTGAACTATTTCATTTATCTAGCTCCAAAATTTTAGGTTATGATTGTAGATGGTGGTACTATCAACTATTTAAGAAAATGTCATAGTTTTAAGTTGGCCATGGGAATCTACTTATTGGATTATCTTATGTTTGCTATTTTGATGGGTGGAGCTGATATTGTTTTGGGAGTCCAGTGGCTCACCACTTTGGGCACTATTGAGATTAATTTTCAAGAATTATTCATGCATTTTCATTCTGAAGAAAGGATATTTGAGATAAGAATATTAAAGGCTAAATCTCCCCAACTTGTTATCTCCCATCAAATGACAAATATTCTTTATAAGGGTTCTAAGGGATTTGTAGGCCACTTGTTTTCTATAGAAGTATAACCAACTCAGCCATCTCCACCTCTTGATCTATACCAAATAATTGATTCTCATTCTATTGTTTTTGGAGACATGCCAAAAGTACTTCCACCTATCTGCATGTATGATCATGCTATCACACTTATTCCTGGCAATACACCACCCAACATCAGGTGATACAGGTATCCCTATGCCCAAAAAAGTGAAATTAAAAAGATGGTATAAGAAATATTGGATGTAGGAATCATTCACCATATCTAAAGTGAATACTCTTCACCAATTTTCATGATGATAAAGATGACACTTGGAGGATGTGCCCTGACTACAGAGAACTCAATAAATACACTATCAAAGATAAGTTTCCAATTCATGTCATTAATGATTTAATTGATGAATAGAATGGTTCTCTTTATTTTACCAAGTTAGATCTATGTTCTAGGTATCATTAAATCAAGATATATGATGAAGACATACCCAAAACCACTTTCAAGACTCATGAGGGCCATTATGAGTTTTTGGTTATGCATTTTGTCTTAACAAATGCACCATCTACTTTTTAGAGTTTGATGAATATTGTTTTTAAGCCATTTTTGAGGAATTTTTTTTTGGTATTCTTTGATGATATCCTAATTTATACTAAAAATTGGGAAAACCATTTTTAAGATGTGAAATAGGTACTCTCCATTTTGGAGAAAATAAATTGTATGCCAAACCTTCCAAATGTACTTTTGGGGCTGGTGAGGTGGAATATTTGGGTCATTTGGTGTCTTATGAAGGAGTGAAAGTGGATCCTAAAAAAATCCAAGCAATGGTGGACTGGCCAATTCCTAAGACACTCAAACAAATTTAGGGATTTTTGAGGCTTACTAGTTACTATCATAGATTTGTCAAAAGTTATGGTAGTATTACAACAACACTTACCTATTTGTTAAAGATAGACTCCTTTTAGTGGACTGATGCAGCTACCTAAGCATTTGAATAATTGAAATTGGCTATGTGCACTACTCCAGTATTGGTCATTCCTAATTTTTCTAAGACTTTTGTGGTTGAATGTGATGCATCTAGGTATGGTATGGGTGTTGTACTCATGAAAGAAGGTAGACCACTAACATTTGAAAGTCATCAACTCAAGGGTAAAAATCAACACAAACCCATCTATGAGAAGGAAATGATGGTCATTTTGCATGTAGTCAAATAATGAAGACCTTATTTAATGGGTCGTCACTTTTAGGTAAAAATTGATCATAATAGTCTTAAATATTTTTTAGAGCAAAGGTTTTCATTTAAAGAATAATAGAAATAGGTAACTAAGATTCTAGGCTATGATTTTGAAATACTCTACAAAAATGGTAAGGACAATGTGGTGGGAAATGCACTATCTAGAAAATATGAATCAATTGAGGCATTGTCATGTGCCATAACCATTTTGTAGGCAGATTGGCTAGAGGGAGCACGATCAGAATGGAAACATGATAGTACTGCTCATGATTTGATTCAAAATCTTCTACAAGGTTTAGATGGATTTGAAAAATTCACATGGAAAGGTAATGCATTATGGTAAAAAAATAGATTATACCTATGTAAGAATTCTCTTCTTAAACAAAAAATCCTTTAATAATTTCATGCAACTCCAATTGGGGGTCATTCAAGATTTTTGAAAACCTATTACAGGATCAAGTAGGATTTTTTTTAGGAAGGTCTCAAGGGGGATGTCCAAAAATATGTGGCTGAATGTATGATCTATCAACAAAATAAAGGCAAAACCATCAAAACTTCAAGTCTTTTACGGCCTTTATCTATCCCTAGCCAGCATTGGGAAGAGGCTATGGATTTCATTACAGGGTTGCCAAGATCTAATGGTCAAAATTTTATCATGGTTGTTGTATATCATCTCATTAAGTATTCTCATTTTTATTCATTATCCTATCCATTTATTACTAGTACAATAGAATTTTCTTTTCTCAATATAGTTCAAAAACTACATGGGACCCCTAAGATCATTGTCAGTGATAGAGATCCCATCTTCACTAGTAATTTTTGTACTAATTTATTTACATGCTTAGGCACTCAATGGGCTCATAGTTTATCCTATCATCCTCAATCTAATGGACAAATTGAGGTAGTCAAAAAATATATAAAAGGATATCTTTGATGTTTTATTTATGATAAACAAGATAAATGGGTTCATTGGCTGCCACTTGTTGAATGGTGGTATAATACTTCTATTCATAGTTCTTCCAAAATGTCTCCTTTTGTGGTAGTATATGGATACCACACTCCATCCATCACTTCAACCTTGAAGGTCCATCCTAAGGTTCATGCAGTTGAAGAACATATTCACCATCAACAGGAGGTCCTTGCAAGTTTGCATGAAAATTTAGCTATAGCCCATAATCACATGAAGCAACAAGCAGATCAACATAGAAGTGAGAGGCATTTTTATATTGGTGATTGGGTCTTTATTCGCTTACAACCATACAAATAGATTTCATTAAAGCAACAAAAAAGGATAACAAGTTATCCCTTAAGTATTATGGGCCTTATCAGATCTTGCAAAAAATTGGCAATGTGGCCTACAAGTTAGATTTTCCTTCATCCACTCACATATATCTAGTATTTCATGTATCATGCCTGAAGAAAGTCATTAGAGATAGAGTTACCATTGAAATAGAATTACCAAAATTGGATGAGGAAGGTAGAGTTATTATTTATCCTAAAGTGATCCTTCAATGGTGTACCAAAAAATTGTGTTCTATAGCAATTATATAATACCTGATCAAATGGAAGAATCTACCATGTGAAGATGCCACTTGGGAGGATGAAGAATTTGTGCAACAACATCCAAAGTTTCCAAAACATTGAGGATAACATTGTTTTGAAGGGGAAGGGATTGTTATGCCCTTGCCCATTGGTGTGTTTAGGGATATGTGTGGCCGACTTGTGGCTTATATACCTCTTTTATTTACTTGTTACATTTATCTATATTCTTAGATAGGTCAACCTATGCAATAACCTTGGTTAAGTAGACTATATATAGGAGGTAGTGGTTAGTCTTTAATCATCATGTGAAGTATTATGCTATTAGTAGATTATTGTGGAGGTTTCCCCCTTGAAGTGGCTTTGCTATATTATCTAGTATTATGTTCTACTATTAATTATCACTATGTAATATCTTATATTTTCTTATTCTATGCAATATAAAATCATTTTGTGTAAATTTATAAGTAATTTCATTACAGGTCATAGAGGTAATCATGACTTATTAAGCATAATTAACTCTTAAGTCATCAAACTCTCTTACAACCAAGGAGTTTGGTAGGGAATAAATCTAAACAACATACTAAGAAAAATCAAAATGATGTGGTAATTACATTATCCATAAGAATAACTACAAGGTAACCATGCATACATCCATTTATCCATCATACCTAATAGGGTAGAATAGTAGGGTTCTTACATGCACTAGAATAGGTTTTTCACTCATACAATAGGTACCATCAGGAACCAATTTATTAACTACATAAGCATCAAGGTTTATGTATGGTTATATACACATACCAAAATCATACCAGCAACTATGCTTACATACTGAGAAAATTTCAACCATCTAGGGGATAAAATAATAGTCATACTCAACAATATAATCAGGTAAGTGAGGTAAAGTAACATGTGGCAATGCCATTTACTTCACATTATAATTGGTTTAAGATTATTTTCTACATCCATGAACTGGAAATTTGTTCACATATTAAAATGTACATAATCTCATAATACCACATACAATTTGGAACACCCAAGGAGTCTATATACTCCACACACAAACTTAAACCCAAATACAAGTAGTTCTATATCTTATGTTAGATCAAGAGAAATTATAATGAGTATAACAAGTGAATTAGCATAAACATAAGTATACAAAAGTAATAATTAGAGAAATCTCATAATTTATCATCTAATTTAAGATTCCAACTTACTTGTGATCCTAACCAACATACTCAAGCATGTCAAAACATCCAATTACATAAAATCCATTTGCCTAAGCAATCTATACGTCAACCTTATCATGATGGTTCAAGCCAATAGAATATATAGAATTTTTTACAAAACTTGCATAAAGAATACATGCCACACTCAAAGATGAATAACATTATTCACTTATGCTAACATAGTAATGGTTCCAATGTATATGAAATAAAATGGATCATAAGCATATAAATATATATCTCAAGGAAATAATTTGATATCTCTCAACAATTATCATTCAAATTAAGAATTCCAACTTTAATAATAATCTAAGTTAACATAAACAAATATACATAACACCACATAGGTAATTCCTTGCTTAAGCAAATCACTACCCAAGTTACCATAACAATTTATATCAAGTGATCATAATAAAGTTCTATAAAATGGAATAATGAATTATTAATACACTAAGTGTGTTGGAGCCAATTATAGGTTACTACCACAAGAATGATTTAAAAATTAGTATAATAAAGAATCAATCATGATAACCACATGGTGTATTACTATGTCATTGTCAAGGAATAACCAATTAAGCATCCACGATAAAACTCAAGTATAAAGATTGAACTCAGAACTAGAAGTAATATCCACATAATATCACACATTCAACATTATATACTTGTTTTTCTCATCTCTGAAGGGTCCCTATCCACATACAATGATAGCATGCCACAAAACTAAAGTAATTAAACTGAAATCCAATGGAAATAATTATAACTACATCCACTAGTCATGTTAGATTAACGTAATATACACCTAAGTTAGTAAAGAAATAAACATGTAAATAATATTGTAAATTACATCATACCTATCCATGGATCATCTAGGAATGGAGCAACAAAAAATAATCAGGACAAGCCCTCCCAACCAGCCCTATGATCCCAACCATTGATGGCCCTTACCACCCCAACCATCTGTTAGATGGTGGTTTTGATAAATAATATCAAGGGCAGAGTTTTGAGTAGGTTGGATTCTGAACCAAATTACATCAAAACACAATGACATAACACCAACACAAGGTACAATCACCATCATGAGTACACTTCACATAGTCATGAAGAAGAAAAGGAAGCACCACATATATCCTAATAGTTATACTCAGCCATGTTAAGACCCATGATAAGATTAACCAAGCATGACAATCTGGCAACTCAGCCATATATCATTCCTAAGGCAATGATTAAGGAACCCAAAAATAAATTAAATCCATAATCAATTATAAATCTTAACTGGTTTAGAACCCAAATAGGTAACATAAACACTTGGTCCACACATTCATTTTGATTTCCAACAATGCCAACAAGTTTCTAAAAAGTAATCAATTAATACAATATGCATTCAACAATAAAATAATTTTTAAGTCAATGACCGATAAGGGAAATTCATGGGATCATCATGAGGTCTCATGGCCTCATACAATCCTCAAATATTAAAATCAATTCAATATGAGTAAATGGGACTACAAGCCATTTAAATGGTTTAAATTAAAAATTGAAACCATAAACTGGCAATTTTAACTAAATTGATCTTATGGAAAGTACCACAATTAAATCCATTCAATGAGAGGGTCAAGGCAAAATCAAAATCATTCCAATCAAAAAACACATGGAAATATTCACCAATAATCAAATTAATATATTTAACACATCGAGCTCAATCAAGGGATTGTGAATAAATAGCTAGTCAAGGGAGGAAACCAACAATGCTTCATATATATATATATAATCATTTAATAAAATTATTTGAAGGTGAATTCCTCTTCGTTCCAAAGCTTATCTAAATATCTGAAATGTCTTATATAGTATGCACTCACACAGCTAGCTCAAGAAAAAAATTTAGCCACTTTTGATTCAAGAAACATGTTACAAGGAATACAAACTCAAACCTATTAGTTTTAAGTGACCCAAATCAATCTAAAATTAATATTAAGAATTATGAATACAATCCAAAATCCCTAATTCTCATAATAACACAATCCCCCCTCCCACTATTTAACATCAAAAACTCAAATTGATTCCCATTCAAAATAGGGGCAAGTATAATGGTAATCTAAAATCTGATTTAGGATTAAATGTTCCTTGGGTCGATTAGATTCATTTCAAAGTTTATACCAAAAATTAAATCATCTAATAAAAGATTAAAAAGAAACCCTCAGACTGAATATCCCAATTGAACATAAATAATACAACCAAAAAACTTTAAATGTAAATATACAAGGTTGGTATAGGGGCCAGGACGCATTATACATATGTGAAGATTTATATAAAGGAAATAGGGCATGATATACAGCCACATCATGGCATACACAAATTTAATATAGCCATGTGCATACACATGACAATATTAATTACCCAATTACATCCAATTCAATAGTTTGACATCCCAAATAGGGTAAATATATGTGCAAGTTGAAATACTATTAATAAATTACAATGATTTAAGAGTGTTAAAACAAAGCATGATGTTTTAGAGGAAACCATTCCATTAATTAGTAACAATATAAAATAGAAAGGATGGCCCAATTAAATTCTCTGATATTCCAAAAAATAATAAAAGTGAGGGATCCCCAACTCACACAGTAAAATAAACCAAAATCAAGTTTTAATTTTAATTTTTATAGATCCTAGTTTCTGTAATACTAAGATGAAAGAAGAGTAAAATACTAACTCTACCCATATTATGTATTTACCATTGCCAAGAATGAAATAGAATAACACTAGTAATTTCCCTTTCAAAATTGATCTTTATAATATTCATTATCCATTCCAATGAACATAACTAGTTTAAGGTTTTGGAAATATCTTACTAGGTGGGATGTAGAGGAGAGGCAATCCACTTAATGCTAATGTAATTAGCAATCAAAAAATGATACCTCTTTCCAATAATGAGTTGATCCAGCACTCAAAATTTAATTTATAGGGTCAAATCCAACCAAAATAACTCTTTCCCATCTTATTTATTTCTTCTTGCACCCCTGTTGCATTATTTTTTCTTCTACCACTACATATGTCTTCCCCTCTTCCCTACACATCCTCCAATATTTTTCCTTTCCTTGTTTTATGCATTTTTCTTTCTCCCATTACTCCTACATTTTCTTACTCCTTGCCCTTGCCTACATTTTTCCTCCCTCTTTTTTCCCAATGTGCCCCATCATCCCTATGCATTCTTCTCTTTTCTTATCCTTACCTATATGCATCCTCTTCCTACATTCATTTTATTACCTTATTCTCTATGCCAAACACTTACTCTTCTCTACCCAACATTGCTTCTTTTCCTTCTTCATTTTACTTTCCACTCATATTCCTCTTTTTCCACATGCCCTTCTCTCCCCTACTATGTTCTATTTTTCTTTCCATCCATGCGTTCTACCCACTCGCTTATGCCATGCTCTTTTTTCTATGTTCCTTTCTCCTCCCATTCCTCATCCTTTTTTGCATTCCATTTCTAGCTTGCATTTTCTCTTTTCCCATGCCACACTCTTACTCCCCTTCGCCATGTCCTCCTACCCATTCCCTTGAATTCTCCCTTTCCCACATGCCATCCTCTCAATTCATTCAACATATTACTTCCCCCTTCCAAAAACCATCAACTCATTCCATCCTTTGACCATCATGCCAACTCACTAGGTCATTAATGGCTTATTCAAATTTTAAGACAAAAGCCAATGAAATAATAGGCATTATTAATAATAATTTAAATAATAAAGACACACACACACACACACACACACACACACACACACACACACACACACAATTTAAAATTCCATTTAGTGTCTAAAAGCCACAAATAGTATAGGCAAATAATAACAATTAAATAATAAGAATAGATATTATCTTAAGTGTTATTAAATGTCCAAATGCCACAATGTTCAATTAACCAAACCATTGTTAATTGTAAGTTCACCCATGAAATAAATCATGTAGATAGAGTGTCATTGGGGAATAGGCCTAGGTAGGTCATTAGGTAGTCTGAGTTAAATGAGGCGAGTCAAGTGGAGCCAAGGTCGTGAAGAGGGTGTAGAGGAGAGAGATAAAATGAGAAGTCTAAATGGACAAATGGAATATAATAATATGAAAGGAAAAATAATAACATGACAAGATGTAGAAGTGAAAAGTGATAAGGCATAATAAAATATGACTACACAAATAAATATCACAATGATCTAAAGGCACTAACCAGAAACACCAAGTTTCCTGTTAGAATTCATCCAACTACTCATAACCACTCCACTACCCCAAAAGTTGATGCTAGCATCCAACTTAACCCATTATTAGCACCTAAAACCACTAAATCAATACATTAGTAGCATCTGATCCAAGAATTAATAAAATGATAAAGTAGAAATGAACTAAAACCAAGTATCAAATAACCCATATATCACCAATGCCAGATTATAACATGATAAATACATCATCAAGTGTAGAATAATAAACATGATAAATACATCACCTTAGTCAAGTATCACAACATCAAACTTAATACATAGTCTATCTAAATAAATAATATATATAGATAAATTGAATGTATGCCAAATCAACCTTAAAAAAATCAAGTCAAGGTACATAAAGGTGGGATCATGACATCCTCCCCCTCTTAGAGATGAGTCATCTTGGTGACCATATCAACAATTGAGGACATGACTGTCCTTGAGGACTTAATCACTCTTTATACAATATTTCATATACTCAATCATAAAATTAATTAGAAAAATAATTAGCTTACATAACAGTAAACAAGAGGATGTAATACTCTATCTAGGTAAAAACCCATTTGTTATTCCCAACATAAATCTTAATTGTAGCGATAATAAAGTTTTATTGACTCATGTGTCATTGTAAAACACTAGGAGAATAATAGGGAGCTTATTATAAGTCTTTATAACAATAAATGCTCACATACACATCTCAACTCAAGATACAATCCAAGTTTATGATGCACAAGTCATTTAATAGTAGCCAAAATAGATAATCATAACCTCAAAAATGGTCTAATAGCTCTAATTTTGTTCTTATTTAACATAAATACCAATGGTATACCAACGTATTAACATAGTTCTAAGAAAACTATACAATTTTAGTCACCCATGTAGGTGTGACTTTCTGAGCAAAACAACAATACCAATCGTGGGAATAAATTTTCCTAACTCAAAAAAGGCCAACCAAAGCTTTTATTGCCTTCTAAGCACACCTCTATTAGCTAAAAACTTGTGAAAGATAGGCAACTTTAATAAAATTTTGACTATAGAGTTCAAAAATTTGCTAGATAACCAAGAAAAGTTAGACATCCCTCTTATCAAGAGGAGAAAGTAACACAAAAAATTTATAACTTTTAAGACTGATTTTATAATTAAATTATGCATAAGGCATAATGTGTGTTGGTAATAACATAAAAATGTACATGATTGAAGGAGTAACATAAGATAAATGCACAATCAGGTATAGATAACTATGCCAAGGTGTTTTTCCACATTATAATGGATAAACACATAGATATATGAAGCATAGGGGTCCATGAATCTACACTGGTCCATCCAATGTGTAGATGCCATATAGAAGGCATTAAATACCTGATAATGGTATCACATAATCAGATCCCAAAATCTTAACTTACACAAGTTAGTCACACTCACCCCATTAGGCTCTCCAAGCTTGAGCCATACCCTTGGTCTTCTCAAGATATCATACCTCAATCTCAATGGATGGCTTGCTCATGCAAGCAATCAATGGACATCTAGGTATTATCTTAAAATTCCAACACAAGCTCATATCATGATTCAACTAATTAAATTAATCCAACACATCAAAGGTTGAATAGGGATGCTTGATTTAATGTAACATCAAATTAAGATAGGGTGAGCATAACCAAGGCTCAAGAAGAGTACTATAGCACTACTATGGGAATCACAATTCCCCATAATCAATAGGTTCAAATGAAACTTCCAATAAGCATCCTCATAGATGCAAGACATATCTAATGTCTCAATAGACATTATCATAGGTGCCAAGATGAAGTCAAGTCTCAATAGGCATCTACATGGGTGTATAACCTAGCTAGGATCAATCAACATACATATGGAATTAAGTATATCCATGAATCAAACATATGTCATAAATGTAAAATTGATCCATGATCATAGTAATTATGCCAAAACTAGTTAGCTTCACCCATTTTTAGAGTTATGAAGCCACTTACTTTATCAAATTAACCTAAAAGAGGCTAACAAAACCAAGCCTAACTTAGCTAAAATGCATAAGTTTTTTAACACTATAAAGGTTTCCCTATTCAGGGTGCATAATAGCTATCACTTAGCCAATCAGTCAAAATAATAAATAACAAAGCCTCCTTGGTTTACTAAAAAGTCCTATACATAAGATGAGCCAATGCCTCTCAATCATCACCACCATAATAAAAACTATGGTATCACTACCCCTAGTCACTTATAGAGACACAAAGGATAAGCCAAAATCTATGGCTATTTGTAACTATTATCACAAAGTTATTGCATGAATATTTTTGCATAACAACTTGTTATAATTAGAAAATGAGGTGGGGAAACATTGTTATCCATAAGAAACTCACCTCATGGAGACATGCGCACTCCACTAAAACCATCCATAGTATGAACACTGGATAGAACACCCATGCAAGTTTATAGGTTACCAATAGCTCAAGGCAATCCTTTCCATGAGCATAGAGCTCAAACTTTACTAACTTACTTAATAAATTTAGTCCAATTCACACCCTATCATGCCCTTTAGGTTTAATTTGAAGCCTTAGTCTTCCATAAGTCATAATGTTGAAAGTATCTAAGGAAGGATCACCCATACAAGCTGACCATAGATATTCTTACATCATTCCCCTTATTTTAAGAGTGAAGCCTATATCAATTAACTCCCATTGACCCATCCATACAATTCAATGGTTGATAGGTGAGACTTGACCTGATGCAACTAGATTTAGGAAGGGTTAACCCAAACCAAGGCTAGGGGGTGCTAACAACTTACATAAGAGAAAAACCAAACTCCATGGAAATCATTTATTCTAAGTGATGCATAGAGTATAATAAGTAAAAATAACACAACACCTTAACCTTGAGATTGAAAGCTAAGTGTCTCATGAATCACTTCATAATTCCATCTGATTATAATAACTCAATGATCACCAAATAACAATTCTACCAACCCCAGAGGTCCCTAGAGTAGAAACCAGTGCTCTGATACCAAATGAAACTACCCTAATTTTTTTTAAGTTGCATATCAGAGTACATATTTAGATTCATAATAGACCCAAACCTCACTTTCTGAATCAAGTGATACTAATGTTTCATACCCACGTATGCACAACTATAAAGGTTAATCTTAACCTTATAATTCATTAATGTTCACCACAAAATCATAACTAGGAAATCAAAAGAACATTATCCATAAAGATAATCAAGCATAATATTTATCCTTTTAAACACATATAGTAACATGTTATCAGCTTAAGTACAAATGGACTAAGCTAAGTCTCTTTAAGCATGTAGTAATATATCAATTGTGTAAGAGATTATAATCAAATTATATGCATTCTTACCATAATCTAAAAATATGGAAGAAGATATGGTCATGCCTTACTACATCATCTAACAAGTAATGATAAAGTGGTGGCCAATCTCTGAATCATTATAATCAATTACAAATTGGAAAATAGCCAATGTGATACCATACTTAAGGGGAGATCAAAACACCCCCAAGTACATGGCATCTTAAACATATAAGGTCAAATAAATAGATTTATCTATCAACTGATAATTTGGGTAGGTAAATCATAATATCCATTCTAAATCAAACATGAACTTTGATCATTTTAGTTATAAAGGTAATCATGATTTATTAAGCATAATTAACTCTTAAGTCATCAAACTCTCTTACGACCAAGGAGTTTGGTAAGGAATAAATCACGACATCATTCCAAAAATAGTCTAATAAAATTCAACATGATGTGTAATTACATTATCCATAAGAACAACTACAAGGTAACCATGCATACATTCATTTATCTATCATACCCAACATGGTAGAATAGTAGGGTTGTTACACACACCATAATAAGTTGTTCAATCATACAATAGGTTCCATAAGGAACCAATTTATTAACCACATAAGCATCGAGGTTTACATATGGTTATTTACATATACCAAAATCATACCAACAACCATGCTTACATAATGAGAAAATTCCAACCATCTGGGGAATAAAACAATAGTCATACTCAGTAATATAATTAGGTAAGCAAGGAAAAGTAACATGTGGCAATACCATTTACTTCACATTATAAGTGGTTTAAGATTACTTTCTACATCCATGAACTAACAATTTATTCCCATATTAAAATGTACATAGTCTCATTATACCACATACAAGTTGGAACACCCAAGGAGTCTCTATACTCTACACACATTAAAAAACAATTACAAGTAGTTCTATATTCCTATGTTAGGTCAAGATAAATTCCAATGAGTATAATAAGGGAATCAATGTAAACATAAGTATACAAAAACAATAATTAGATAGTTTTAACAAGTTATCATCCAATTTAAGATTCCAACTAACTAGTGATCCTAACCAAAATATTCAAGCATGTCAAAACATCCAATTACATAAAATCTATTTGACTAAGCAATCTCTACATCAACATTATTGTGATGGTTTAAGTTGAGAGACTATTTTTTTTTCAAAACTTACATAAAGAATACATGCCAGAGTCAAACATGCATAACATCATTCACTCATGCTACCATAGGAGTGGTTTCAATGTATATAAAGGAAAATGGATCATAAGCATATAAATATAGATCCCAAGGAAATAATTTGATATCTCTCAATAATTATCTTTCAAATTAAGATTTCCAGTTTTACTAATAATCTAATCTAGCACAAATAAAAATTCCTAACACCACATAGGTAGTTCACTGCTTAATCAAATCACTACCCAAGTTACCATAACAATTTATATCAAGTAATTATAATGAAGTTATATAAAATGGCATAATGAATTATTAATACACTAAGTGTGTCATAACCAATTATAGGTTACTACCACAAGAATGATGAGCCAATTAGTATAATAAATAATCAATAATGATAACTGTATGGTGTATTGCTATGGCATTGGCAAGGAATAACCAATTAACCATCCAAGATAAAACTCAAGTATATATAAAGGATTAAACTCAGAACTAGAAGTAACATACACATAATTCAACATTATATACTTTTGTTTCTCATCTTCTAAGGGACCATATCCACATAAAATGTTATCATGCCACAAAACTAAAGTAATTAAACCAAAATCTAATGGAAATAGTTATAACCATATTCACTAGTCATTCTGTATGAACCTAATATACACTTAAGCTATTAAAGAGATAGACAACATGTAAAGAACATTGTAAAGTACATCATACCTATCCACATGTCATCCATGAACTGAGCAACATAAAATAATCAAGACAATTCCTCCCAACCAGCCCTATGAGGCCAACCATTGGTGGCCCTTACCACCCCAACCATCAGCTAGATGTTGGTTTTGAAAAATAGGATCAAGGAGGGATTTCTGAGAAGGTTGGATTCTGAACTAAAGTACATCACAAGACAATGACATATCACCAACATAAGCAACAATCACCATCAGGGGTACACTTCATGCAGTCATGAAGTAGAAAAAGAAGTACCACATATATCTTAACAGTTATACTTAGCCATGTCAAGGACGCACAATAAGATCAGCCAAGCATGACAATTTGGTAACTTAGCCATACAAAATTCTTGAACAAATGATTAAGGAACCCAACAATCAATTAAAACCATAATCGATTATAAATCTTAACTAGTTCAAAACCTAAATATGTAACATAGACACTTGATACATGCATTCATTTTGAATTCCAATAATACCAACAAGTTTTCAAAAAGTAATCAATTAATACAATATACATTCAATAAAAAAATAATTTTTACGTCAATAACCAATAAGGGAAATTCAAGGGATTATCATGAGGTCTCACGACCTCATATGATCCCCAAATATTAAAATTGGGTCAATATGAGTAAATAGGATTAGATGTCATTTAAATTAAAAATCAAAACCATAAACAGGGAATTCTAATTAAATTGATCTTATGTAAATTACCAAAATTAAATCCATTTGATGAAAGGGTCAGTACAAAACCAAAATCATGCCAATAAAAAAACACATAGAAATATTTTCCCCAAAACCACATTCATATATTTAACTCATCTATCTCAATCAAGGGAACATGAATAAACATCTACTTAAGGGAGGAAATTGGAAAAGCTACACACACACACACACACACACACACACACACACACACACACACACACACACACACACACACACACACACACACACACACACACACACACACACACACACACACACACACACACACACACACACACACACACACACACACACACACACATCAAATCATTTAATATAATGAATTAAACTTGAATTCCTCTTAATTCTAAATCTTATCTAAATATAAGAAACATGTTATTTAGTATGCACTCACACATCTAGATTAGGAAAAATTCCCAACCAATTTCAATTCAAGAAAAATGTTATGAGGAGTACAAAATCAGACCTCTTGGTCTTAAGTGACCCAAATTAATTGCAAATAAATATTAAGAATTATGAAGACAATCCAAAATCCCTAATTCTCATAATAACATAGCCCCCCTTTTTTAAATCAAAAACTCAAATTAATTCCCATTCAAAATATGGGAAAGTATAATGGTAATCCAAAATCTAATTTAGGATTAAATGTGCCCTAGGTTGATTTATATTCCTTTTGAAGTTTATACTAAAAATTGAATGATCCAAAAATAGATTAAAAATAAATGCCTAGACCAAATATCCCAATGAGACAAATAATGCAACCAAAAAACTTTAAATGTAAATATACAAGGTTGGTATAGGGGGTCAGGACATATTATACATATCTAGGGATTTATAAAAAGGACATAGGGCATAATATATAGCCACATCATGGCATACAAAGATTTAATAAATCCAAATGCACACATATGACAATATGAATTGCTCAATTACAACCAATTCAATAGTTCAGCTTCCTAAACAGGGTATATATATATATATATATATATATATATATATATATATATATATATATATATATATATATATATATATATATATATATATATATATATATATATATATATATATATATATATATATATATATATATATATATATGTACAAGTCAAAATACTATTAAGATTAAGAGTGTTAAAATAAGGCATGGGGTTTTAAAGGAAACCATTCTATTAATTAATAACAATAGAAAATAGAATGGATGGCCCAATTAAATGCTACAATATTTTGAAAAGGAATAAAAGTGAGGGATCCCCAACTCACATAATCAAATAAACCAAAAGCAAGTTTTAATTTTAATTTTTCCAGATCTGAGTATCTACAATACTAAGATGAAAGAAGAGGAAAAGCCTAACTCTACCCATAGTACGCATTCACCATGGCCAAGAATGAAATAGAATAGCACTATTAGTTTCCATATTTTAAAATTGATCTTTATAATATTTAGTATCCATTCTAATGAACATAGCTAGTTTAAGGTTTTATATATATCTTACTAGGTGGGATACAGAGGAGAAGCAATCCACTTAATGCTAGCATGATTAGCATTTATAAAATGATACCTCTTTCCAGCAATGCATTGATCTAGCACTCAAAAGTTAATGTCCAGGGTCAAAGCTAGCCAAACTAACTCTTTCCTAGTGCATTTCTTTCTTCCTGTACCCCTACCACATTCTTTTTTCTTCTACCACAGTGTATGTCTTCCTGTCCTCCTTATGTATCCTCCATTCTTTTTCATTTCCTTATTTCATGCATTTTTTCTCCCATGACTTTTGCATTCTCCTATATTTTCTTACCCCAACCTACATTTTTCCTTCCTCCTTTTACTTAATGCATCCCATCCCTACACATTATTATCTTTTCTTATCCTTACCTCTACATGTCCTTCACCTCCATTCATTTTCTTACCTTATTCTTTGAGCCACATACTTACTCTTCTCTACACACCATCGGTTCTTTTCCTTCTCTATTATCCTTTCCGCTCATATGCGTCTTTTTCCACTGCCCTTCTCTCCCCTATTACATTCTATTTTTATTTCCATCCACACATTCTACCCACTCCCTTACTCCATGCTCTTTTTTCTATGTTCCTCTCTCCTTCCATTCTTCATCCTTTCTTGCATTCCATTGCATTTTCTCTTTTCCCATGCCACACTCTTACTCCCCTTTTACATGTCCTCCTACCCACCCCCCTAACTTCTCCTTTTCCCACATGCCATGATCTCAACCCATTTGACATACTCCTCCCCCCTTAAAATCATTGACCCATTCCATCCCATGACCCCCATGCCAACTCACCAAGTCATTAATGTCTTATTCAAATTTTGAAACAAAAGATAATGAAATAATAGGCATCATATATATATATATATATATATATATATATATATAAAATTTGAAATTCCATTTAATGTCTAAAAGCCACAAATAGTATAGGAAAATAATAACAATTAAATAATAAAAAATAGATATTATCTTAAGTGTTATTAAATGTCCAAATGCCACAATGGTCAATTAACTAGACCATTATTAATTGTAACATCACCTATGAAATAAATCATGTGGGTAGGGTGTCATGGGGGAATAGGCCTAGGTAGGTCCTTAGGGAGTAAATGTTAAGTGAGGTGAGTCAAGTGGAGTTATGGTGGTGAACAGGGTGTAGAGGAGAGATAGAAAATGAGAAGTTGAAATGTGCAGATACAACACAATAACACAAAGGTAACAATAATAACATGATAAGATGTAGAAGTTAAAAGTGACAAGGCATAATAAAATAGGACTGCATAAACAAATATCACAATGGTCTAAAGTCACTAACTAAAAAAACCAAGTTACCTATATAAATTCATCCAATTTCTTAGAACCACTCTGCTACCCCAAAAGCTGATGCCAACATTCACCCTAGCCCATAGTCAGCACCTACAACCACTAAATGAATCCATCAGTAGTATCTGATCTAAAAATTAGTAAAATGATAAAGTAGTAATGAATTAAAACTAAGTATCAATTGCATCAAATACTCCATCTATCACCCATGTAGGATTATAACATGATAAATACATCATCAAGTACATAATCATAAACATGATAATTATATCACCACAATCAAGTATCACAACATCGGACTCAATACATAGTCTAGCTAAATAAGGGACATGTAGAGATCAGATAATTGTATGCCAAATCAACCTTTAAATATTCAATTCAAGGTGCACAAAGGTAGGATCGTGAAATTATTAAATAGAATAATGACTTCTAGATGTTCTTTTAGCATGTTTTAGGTAAGCGAGTATGCAAGCTAAAATTTTTAAAATTATAATCCTATCATGAGCATGTATATTAATGAGAAGGTACACCCACTCATGCTTAATAATACTTCTAGCATAGAAATAAACTAATCTTTAATGGATTATATCAACACTCATAGATAACCCTCTTACTTGGGTGATACCACCATAGAGGTAAAAAGTTTACAAAAGAAAATTATCTCATAAAAATGAGACACCAATAAGTTTTACACAATGATATAAAAAATCAAAGTGACCACATGTATCAATACCACATTAGACAAGGTGAATAAAATAAATAATACACTTATTTGTATATGGATAGATTTTACATGGAACCCCATAAGGCTCTTGATCCCATTTGTACAATTTAGTCATTTAAACTAAAGATGCCTTAGTTTTAATTTCATTGAGTTATATCTTCAAAATATGTTTACTCAATTACTATGTATCAGAGAATCAAGAATGAACACATTAGGATAAATTTTTGAACCTTGGCTCTAATACCACATGTAACAACCCTTTGATCGGGTACTGGAAAAACTCACTAAATGTTTTTAGACTCATTGATCACCATAACAAAGAGAGGGTTAAATAATCACACTTACACCATTAGATGTATATTTCAAATTGATTAATCTAAACACTATATCTAAAACCTACCCACAACTTGAGTCCATTTGATCAAACATGAAGACAAATTGCTCATAATAGCTTGAATACTCTTATTAACTTCAAGGTGAATACAAATTTGGTACCTTTATGTCTAAGAACATCAACATGATATGAGGAAAGGATAGATTAACCTACCAATATTTTGTGTGAAATAATATAACTTTACACTTTAAATTCTTTCAATCCCAACACATCAAGGAAGAAGATAAGCACTATTACCTCATCTCCACCCTAGACTTCTAGATTTTTTAAAAAGTGAATTGACTTATTTCTAGAGTCACAGATAGGACCCATTCAATATTTCCAATTAAGGAGGGCCTTCATATAATAGGATAAGGTAACTAATATATACAATAAGTGTCAAGTCAATATTGATCCTTCCACAAAGTTGATACAAACTATTATTTCTAAAGTTTCCCCCATTTATTTAAAATTAGTTTCAACCTTGAAGGCTCTAGGATCCATTCTCTCAAGGGTATTAAAATAATATCATAATAATTTGATCTCATTCATTGGGAATCAATATGATATGAGTAATTATTTGAAATAACAATCTATAAATACAAATGAACATCACTCTTATATGGTAAACCCCACAAGATCAGTATTTCTCTACATGAATCAAATAATATAAAGTGATCAAATGTGGCATTTCATCCGTAGTTATTTCTAACTCAATATGTAGACTACTCATCATAAAATGATCACTTTAGATCAAAGAATACCTTTCTTAAAATAAGGTATATAGCTCCACCCTTATGGCTTAACAACAGAAGGCCAATCCCATTTTCATTATTAACCATCACTTAAGCCTATGATGGGGTAGGTAAATAATTATAAATCACACAATAATTATTTTCCAAACCATTTACCCAACACAAGTGACATTTCAACCATCTATTTACATTATAAAAGTATAGCAATCATCTAATACATATATAACAATGATAAATAGTTATATACAAGTAAAATAGCCATGGAAGGTCTGAAAACCTTATTTTATGATAGCTGGGAGACTACAATCTCTAGTCTTGGTCCTCATTACATAATGCATTCATGTGATACATCAATAGTGGTAATTTATGAAAGGACAATCTACTCAAAGACTCAAATTTTCCATAAAAGTATTACTAAGGATCACCAAGAAAGGGGAATGATATTGTATCACTAGAATAAGACATGGACATAAAATTGGTTTGTAGTTTTTGATTTCATTTCTTTGGGAACCAGTTAATATCAAATAACTAATAAAAGAGGCACAACCCAAGTTACATTTATAGGGTGTTCCACAATAGCAAGTCACTCAAATTATTTTATTACCTACATTCTATAATGATATCAAAATGGATCAACAATACAAGCATGTTAATAATTTGTAGACAATATTTCATTGATTAAATCAACCTCAAATAAATTAATATCAAGAAAAGACAAAATTTTCAAGGTAAAATTCATCCAACCTATCCTTATTATAAACCAAGCAACAGTACTCATTCTACATTAATAACCAGGATCAACATAAACAAAATTACCAAACTTAATCAACATCAAGTATTTTCACCAATAGTTTACAAATGAATAACATATAGATCAATGTTTTACACACTTCTCAACACAATAAACCATATAATGAACATTCATCCTGAAAACCAATAGTATTAGGATTTGCCAACTGAAACACATGGCATAAAAAACCCTAATAAACATACACACATATAGCTTAGCCATTATAACAAGCCTTTAAATTAATTCCAAACACAAACTATCCTAGTTCAAACCATTACTTAGCTGATTTAAGGCCCCATTATGGGGTTCATGCCTTTAGAATACAATATCTGAAATAGAAGTCAGATATTATGCAAGTAAACTATTTCATCCTATTAAATATAATACACAAATTAAAAAATCTCTAAGAGTACCTATTTACCAACATGAACACAACCTTTCTCATTACTCAAAAAAACTATTTGTGATAATAAAATTACAATAGTAAACATTTCAAACCAACCACTCATGCCAGTAACCATTTTATACATCATAAAAAAGTAGTCAAAACTTTAATAAAATCAAGTTCATATATGATTAATAGAGACATTTTTTCAATATATATTCACCTCTAAAATTACTAATAAATTAATTTGGATATAGCTCTATTCAACCATGATATCATACCTTACAAGAAGAACATGTTAAACATTGATACAAAAATAATATTATAATATATCCTTTATCACTAATTTACATATGTCAAACACTTTCAAAACATGGTGATATTAAGAGCATTTTCCCCTACACAAAGGTCAATATTACTATCACGATATAGGTAAACATCCTACTAACTTAATAAGTGGTTTCTACTATCTTGGGTTAGTTTTCATATAATGTATTAATTTATTAACACCCAGGAGACAACATATAATATAAAGTATGAAGAATTTAGTGTTTATTATTGGATATATAATCCATGCATATAACTACATTTAATTAGATTATACTACCAACCTAACAAGCATTGTTTATAATTGTATTTGTATAACCAAAACCCCTACAATTGAATCAAGTGATAATTCCTTATACCAAGTATGCATAACCACTTTTGGTTAGTATTTTTAATAGTTTTAGCATAAAATATAGGTAAGACACTAGAATAATGAACAATATGGAGATCACTATTCATTGTCACATTACACTAATAAAGTGTAGTCAACCAATGCACGCATTCCATTTTCATGTATGCAAAATCATAATGGGTAGAGGATATTACAACTTAAGCATACCCAAAAAACCATAAAATTATACCCAATAATTAGATAATAACATAGGTGCAATTGTACCTTATCATCCAAGGTACAAACAAAAGAATGAAATTATATAAACTTACACCTATCCAACTACTAACTCAATTAGATTCAGGTTCAACACAATTCTTGAATCAATATATTAAATCAATTCATTTTGCTTCCACTCTAAAGTTACATTAATCCCATACTTATAATCAATTTAAAAAACAAATCAAACTAAAAAATTAACCATAAGTCTATACTAACCATACCAATTTTGCACAACTCAAAGTTTTAGAAATAATTCATTCTCATCAAAATAATCATACATAACCAATAATAAATCTATCATATTTCTGCATATATCTAGGGCATGCTTACTCTATGAAATAAAATCACACTATTTTAGATATTTTGTAATTGAAAATAAATACCTTCATGTAAATCACCTCTTAGACTATTTATCATATACATTGTACCCTTATTTGTGCATACATTCCATCATAAAAGAAAACAATATATCCAACAATTATAAAAACTATGGCATAATATAAATCAATAATGAATGATTAATAATAGAGGATAATCACAAAAAAAGCCCTAAATTAATTTTTCCATCAACATTCAAAGATACCGAACCAAGTTCCTTAGAAACTAACTAAGGTTTAACCCTTAATAATGTTCATAGTCTATACGATCTGCTCTATGCCATAATAAAAAACAAATTAAGAATAAATTCCATGCACAAAGCTTAACATATATTGCCACAAGAATGTAAATATGCCCTAATAGGCTGTTGTTATACCTTTCATTTAACCAATAAATGGATTGGTGTTATTTTCAACCAAGGTAGTGTCTTATGGCTATTTGTAATGAGATTTTTTGATATTGTAATTGTATAGTTCACTATTTGGGGGGTTTTACTTTTGTTGTGATTTCTAAATCCTAAAAAAAAAATGAAAATATAACTTTAGTTTTCAAGAAAGTAAACTTAAGTTGTTTGTTAATTAAAGATATCCTATTAGCATTCACACCATCAACATCTATAACTTAAACATCTGGGCATAAGACATATAATATCCTAACTCGAGTTGCCTAGCTGGGTAGGATAGCATGATGTTTCAAATCTGAGAATGTTATTTAATGTCACTTAAATGGTTTCTAATAAATTTTTAATATGAGATAAATTAACAAGCTTAATCTAGTTTGAAAAAAAATGCAATCTTGATTAAAATAAATATGCTTGTATTGAATTGGAATAACTCTTACATGTAGATAAAACACTATTGCATTAAAGGAAATTCACACTTGCTTTTTGGAAAGTTAAATTCACACTTGCATTTAAAAATAATCACTCTTTTATTTAAAGGTAAATCACTCTGCATTTAAAATAAATCACTCTTGTGATTAAAAGGTAATTACAATCTACAGTGAATAAAGTATATATGAATTAAAGTGCTTCTAAACTATTAAACTAAAAAGTATCAATTTATTCTAATCCTTGGAGAGAAGTGGGCCCTTGTTCCTTCCTCAGAAGAGGAATTGATTTACTCAAAAATAAATGGAAATGTTGATCTCTATTTCATTGAAAATAACATATAAAAATATGAAATGTTAAACTTGGTTTCCAACTTCTTCTAACTTCTCTTCAACACCATCAACTTTCTCAATTATCTAGAATGAGAAGGAGATGTGTATTTAAAAATATCTCAACATCAATTTATATAGTAAAACATCTTGGTGATCTTAATACGCAAATCTATTTATTTAAAATATATACAATCTAGGAGTCGAATCCCATTCTTCTAGGAAGGTATTGGAACCAACTGAACTAACTATAGATAGAAAATAACTAACATATACTAAAGATAATTATCTAGTTTTTCAAAATAAATATATCTAAACTATTTTAAGCCATTACCATGAATAGTAATGTCTAAAATAAGACATCTAAATATATAAAGTCTACTTACAAATATATGTAGAATTACTATCTTGAATATAGAAAGTCTTCGGAGCATGTCTAGGTATCTTTAGAGCATCCTATATAGGTCTTTGGATCACCCTGTATAGGTCTTTAGAGCACACCTAGACTTATTTAGAGCATCTTATGTATGTCTTTGGAGCACACCCAGAGCATATTTGAAGCACTTTTGGAGCATCTTTGGAGTGTATTTATAGTGTTGGATCTTTGGAGCTCGCTTGTCAAATCCTCAAAAATGTAACCAAAAAGAGTTTCCAAAATTACATTTTTCCTTCTCAAAATTACCCCATCATTGGGATGTGTTATCGTACTCAAAATTGTGCTATTCATCCAGCTTAGACACAATGACAAGGTAAATAATTAGTAATAAATTACATACAAATAAAGAAAAAATTGCATTCATTTCTTACTTAGTTCAGACTTTAACTATTAAATATAATATAATATATAACCAAAGGCAACACTTTATCAATAGTTTATATAGATATGATGAGTTATATGAGATGTTCATCATTTCTACCTAAAACTTTACCTTTTTAAAGTCCTCTTTCAATTAAGTGGGACGACTAGTCTTTAATCCAAATTTCCTAATTCAAACCTCTAACTAAGATCATAAACTTGAAAATGATGGCCCTAATCACAATGGTCTCTAGGTAAGAATCCAAAATCTTTGACAGCTGTATGTAACCAAGCTTTAAACTCAACTTATGTTTTAGTAATCCAACCCTTCCATGGATATATATGACACAAAATTAGTAGAAGTTGTAATCTCATACCAATCCATACATCCAAACCTCTTTCCTCTAAGAGCCAAGTGTTAATCTAGGAAATTGCTTTGGGTCCTCTTAGACTCCATCTAATATTGGTGGGGCTCAAAACTTCCCTGCACTTCAACTCAATAGGTAAGGTCTCCCACCTAGCAAGACTAGCATTGATGACATTAGTAGAATGGTGGTTTATAAAATCTCTAAAACTGGCAATATTGGATCTCAATAGCTCATGATACTTATTCTTCATATACATATAATACAGTGGTTGAAAAGTAGAAATAAGTTTCTTTGCTTCTAGAAATTATGGTCTCATGCATAACCTAGTGGTGCTTTATAATTCTATAAATATATTATTGGCTTGCTTCCATGTTGCTTGGTTCTTCAAAGTGGAGAGAAAGGCATGTAATTGTGTGTCTCTAACAAATAGATTTATCATAAAACTAGATTGATAGTCTAACAACAAATTAAAAGTATAAAATTCACAATGATATTTTGACTTTCTTTAATGCTCTTTAAAAAAATGTCCATAAACACATGTTCATCTATAATAATATGTGAAAAATCAAGGAAAATTAACTGAATATGCCATTTACAAAATTGCTCATGTAGAAAAAGAACATAAACTGATGAAGGCTGCCTACATGTTATTAATTTCTTAGAAATAACACAAATGTGTTGGATGGAAGCTTGTGTTTTTTGTAATTACTATTAGGACTCTACTAATTTTTTCTAAGATTCCTCCTTAAGCTTAGAATTTTCATTTTTTAACTTCTAAATTTCCTTTTAGGTGTTGTGCTAGACTAAGATTATTTCATGTAATGGAACAAGGAAAGAGGGAACAACTCTAGTCAATCCCTTTATTTGAACTGTAATATCTCATGTTTCTCTATGCATTGCTCGAATAGAGGCTTGTAACTCATAATTCAAAGTGGTGAGATATTTTATTCTATAATTATATTCAATAGCCACTATATTTATATCATAAATAATCTCTCTCAAATTATTAATCTTATTACACTTATCAACATTGGCATTTTTCAAATTAGTAATCTAAGTGTCCTTGAAAGCAAGAGAATTCTACAAATTACTCAACTGTTGATTCTATGAAAACATCACATTATGGACCCTAGTTTGTTCATCTTGTATTATTTGAAGAATTATCTCTTGTTCCCTAGTTATAATAATAGATTCCTCCCACATTTGTTCTAAATTATAAATAAATAGGTCCTTACCTTTCAAATTTGAATGAAGAACATCTAATTTTGCTTGTTGCTACCTGATTGTTTCCTTATGGCATGATAAATCCATGACATGTTACAGTTATTTTTATTCATTAACATAATAAGGAGAAGATGGACCTTATACAATAAAGGGTGCCTTACCATTATAAGTTGTAGAAGGTATAGGTCACTCTACTTCTTGAGTTACAACTTTGGTTACAAGGGTTTCTTATGGAAACATAATTTCTTGTTGTTGGGGTTCTTCTGCTTCAACATCTATAATATCACTATGGGAGCTTAGGCTTCCTAGAGTCTCTATAGCCTACACATCTTCTTCTTATTCTTACAAAATAAGTTGATGACTGTGTCAGAGCTTAGTTGGATGAGAATGAGGGTTATCAAAAGAAACTCCCATTTATCTCTTTAATATTTGGCATAATATCTTCAGATCCAAGGGAAACAAAGATGGTCATTCTTTAATCTAGACTATGGTAGGAAGAGAGGAAAGTCATGATGTTTTCTTGATAGAAACTGAAGAGAAATTTTGGAAGGAGGACAAGGCTTTTTCATCCCTTGGTTTACTGAGAAAATAATGCTGACAAATAAATATGACCAACCCATGATGTTAGGTAGACCTAGTATCTCTTCTTAACTTATGAAAAACATTAATTATATCAATATGAATGAAATAGGAAAGATTTAACATATATTTTTATCTAATAGATCCTTTCCTCAAGTGAAGGAGTCTCATATCATCTCCACCCAGTACTATAAATTAAACATCACAAGTTATATATTTCATTATCCAAAATACAATATTTTATCAGGGTTGAGGAACACTTACTCTCATGATTCCCATGACCACTCCTTGTGGGGATTTATCCATTCTAGGGTAAGGCTCATTTCCTTCAATAAACATAGAAATTAGGTTAGAAAAATTGATCTTATCAATAGCAATGGCCCCCTCTTCAAGAATCCTAGAGAGAGCATTGCTTATAGAGGGATTCACTAGAATGTTCTTCCCTTTAATAGAAACATGATCTTCATCAAAATTCTCATAGAATTATTGCACAATTTATTAATGGAATCCATGAAACATTTTTAATAAATTCAACCAACCTATTGATTCAAAGAAGTCACTGGATGCCTCATCTTATAGCAATGCATTGGAGGATTCTAGTTCAATTTTCTTTTTTCTTCTATCCATCTTTGGAGCAAATACTATTTAGTTGAAAATATAATTATGATGTAAAGACATAGAGCTTGGATTTGTATAGGAAATAGGGGAAGACAATAGGTTATGGATATGATACAAGTGATGGTAGAAATAATACATAAACAATAGAAAATTAGGGTTTATTATATGATTATGACAAAATATTATGGTGGAAATTATGGCTATCTCTTCAAAGAATGTGAGATATAATGGGAAGGTGATTTTATCTGATCAGTACTAATGATTTGTTATAAAGGTCATTATTGGTAATACTTAGAACAATAATTTTAATGAATTATGCATCATATCAAATATTTTTGAAAGACCCTTTATTTAAAACATAGTCACATCAAATATATTTTAAAAACTATTTGGAAATGGCATCACATCAAATCTATTAGAGAATATATTTTGAAAATATCATCACATTAATTTATAGAATGTGAAGATGATTTTACTGACTCATCATACCCTCGTGACTTTACTAAAATGTGTCCATATGAAAAGTGTTGATTGCCTAATGATTACACATTTACAACATAAAATATAAAAATGCCTAATCCTTTGGGAAAATAAATTTAATCGTACCTTATCATATGAATATAAGCCTATCTTCTATAGATTCCATGTGTCCTCCAAGGATAAATAAATTGGAATAGATAGGTTAATTGATAGAAATTTTATTTTATTACAAAAAATTTCTTCTAAAAAATGTCATTTATTAGTTTCCACCTTTCAATATTTTTATAATTTTTTTTAAAAAAAAATTTTTTTATACCTTTTTTTTTACTTCTTATATTTTATTTTTTTGAATTTTGAAGGGAGGAGAACCGTCATTTTCTGGTTTCAACACTCTTCCTTTATTATATGTCTATTGTAAAGAACATTTATCCTTAGTGGAAAAACTAGGTCCTTCTACAAGGTCACCTTGATCTTGATTCTACTCAATAAATTCTTCATTATAGAGAGGTCTTATGTACACTTTAAGCCTATGACCATTGACCAAAAGTGTCTATTGGTCACCATTAATGGGTTGAATCTAGACAGATCCATTGCTGAGAATGGTTTTGATTAGGTATGGTCCCAACCATCTTGTCCTTAGCTTACACTAGAAGTTTTGAAATTTAGAATCAAATAGGAGTGTCTAATCACCCAATTGAAACTATCTCTCTATGATGTGAGTATCATGCTACTACTTTATCTACTTGTGAATCATGTTGGGCTGAGTGATTGCATCCATTCTCAATTCATCTAGCACATTTAGTGTTACTATTTGTTTTGTGATTCATCAAGACCAATTCCCATGTTATTTTTTGTCTTCAATGTATTTAATTCAAATTCTATAGGCATCAAAGGTTTCTTTCCATACACAAGTTCATATGGAGAGAATCCTATAGTTTTCTTCTAGGTTATATTATATGCCCACACTGTTTAGGTAATTTTTTTGCCTAATCTTTTCTATTGTTGTTCACAATCTTGGTTAAGATGTTTTTCATCTCTCTATTAATGACTTCCACTTGTCCATTGGCTTAGGGATGATATGGTGAAGATTTTATATGATTAATTTGGTACAAATCTATAAAATCTTTGACCATGTTGGACATGAATTGGGGTCTTTGATCTAAAACAATAGATCTAGGAGCTCCAAATCTTAACATGATCTTATGGTATAGAAAATTAGAAACTATTTCTTCCCTAGAAAATGAGAGTGCCTACACTTCAACCCACTTAGTAATATATTCAGTGCACACTAATAAATATTCATTTCCTTGAGATGGTGGTTGATTGGTCCAACAAAGTCTAAACCTCATTTTTTAAATGGTTATAAACTTATTTGAGGATGAAGAGGTAGTTTATTAGATAAAGTAGGCTTACTCAGCCCTTAGCAAGGATCAAATTTCCATACATACCTTTTAACAAACTTATGAATAGATGGCCAATAGTAACCTAAACCAAGGATCTTGTAAATAGTCCTCTTTACTAAATAATGTCCTCCTCCTAGTTCACTATGGCATGCTCTGATAATGTCATACACCTTATCTTCTCTGACACACCTATGAATTATATGATTAGGTCCAATTTTAAATAGCATGCCTTTAAACCATTTGAAATGAGAATAAAATATAACAAAACATTTTCTTTTTTAGAGGTAAAAGAATGAGGAAATTTCCCTATTTCCAAGTAATTTACCATGTCTACAAACCATGGAGAGTACGCTGATATGGAAAATAATTGTTCATCTAAAAAGAATCCTCCACATGTTCATTTTCCCCTATAGTGATTAATCTAGATAAAAAGTAAGCAAAAAACACTATACTTCCCTAGTTTGTCTACGATAGTTATGTCAAAATATTATAATATAAGGAGTCATCTAATTAATTTTCCACTTACTACTAGTTTATTCATCAAGTACTTAATTGTTGAATGATCTGTACAGATGAATACTTGATAACCAGTAATGTAATGCCTAATTTTTTTTATAGTATAGACAACAACAAGATACTCTTTTTATGTGGTGGTATAGTTCTTCTATGTAGGAGTAAAATTATTGATAATATAATAAATAGCATACATCTTTCCATCCTCGTCTCTTTGACCTAAGACTATTCCTAATGCATTATTAGAAGCATCAATATCAACATGAAAATATTTGATCCAATTAGATAATTTCAATATTAGAGTAGTCATCAGTTTATTCTTTAATTTTTCAAAGTCTTATTGATATTTATCATTCCATACAAATTCACTATCTTTTGCTAACAAAGAAAACATAGGGGCAGTTATCTTATTGAAATTTTTAGTGAATATTCTATAATATCCTGCATGACCAAGAAAACTTTTAACATCATTTTATGTTTATGGAATGGAGAAGCTAGAAATTACTTAAATCTTTTTAGAATCTACTTTTATGTCTTGAAAAAAGATATGATGTCTTAAGACTATCCCTTCATTAGCCATTATGATGCATTTATCATGACTCAAATACACTTGGTGCTCTTCACATTTAGTAATAAATTTGTCCAAGTTATTCAAAAAGCTATCAAATCTAATACCATGGATAGTGAAATCATCCATGTACACTTCCACATAGTCTTTTTTAAGATCAAAAAAGATTACTAACACTATTCTCTGAAAGGTAGTATGTGCATTGCAAAATCTAAAAGGAAAGATTCTATAAGCATATGTTCCCCATGAGAAGGTAACTTTTTTTTTTATTGATATTTAGGTGCTATTTTGATTTGTTTGTATCTATTAAATCCATCTAAAAAAGAAAAATATTATTTTCCTACCAAATTATCCAAAACTTGATTAATGAAAGGTAAGGGAAAATAGTCTCTCATGGTGGATTTGTTTAGTTCTCTATAGTCTACACAAACTCTTCATTTACCATTATTTTTAGGCAAAATAACCAAGGGTTAAACCTATTACATATTAGATATATGATAGATAAAACCAACATCTAATAGTTTTTCTATTTTCTTCTTTATAATTTCTTCAAGGTTGAGTTAATCCTTCATTGTGGTTATCTAACTAGTCTAACATTTTTAGTATAGATGTGATGTGTATAAACACTAGGATATATTACTTTGATGTCACTATAATCCCAAGAAAAATAATTTGTATGTTTTACCAAGACATCAAATACTTTCCTTTACTATTGGTTAGTTAACCAATTGTTGATAGTTAACAATTTACCTAGTTGAATTGTAGTCTATTGAGTGCTTGATACAATGGAATTCAATTTTTTGTATTCACTCATCAAGTAATTCAATGGACATATGTGTGGTAGTAATATGTGAATTTTGGCTACATATTTGTAAAAAATTTCACTTGTGGAAACCATATTGGTCAATGGATAATGAAAATCATGTAAAAATGAATTCTACCAATTTTGAGTCCAATTAAATATGGTTTATTTAATGTATTGAGGCCCAGATAATAGATTTGATGGTCCAATGCAAATTTATTGATTCTCCATGATGGAGGTGGATTATTCCCATTCATTATTTTTCATCTTTAGAGCATAGCTATCAGTCTTCAAAGCTAGGATACTATTCTTTGGAGCTAGGCTACTAGTCCTCAAATTTAAGCTAATAGTCTTCAGACATAAGCCTTTAGATTTTAGAGAAAGACTATCAAAATTCAAATAAAAACTATCAAACTTTGGAGTAAAATTGTTGGACTTTGGAGTAAAATCGTCAGACTTCAAAGCTAGGATCTCTTGGTCTAAATATTCTATTATTTGTTCTTCAAACTCTTGGGCATGTTCTTTGATGGTAACTATGGCTAAGGAAGACACACTTGTCTAGTTTTTTTCTAGTTGATCCATCCATATTTGTTTAGATTAACTACAAAAGGTCTAGAAGGTGGATAAATAGATATCTATTTAGCATGAATTCCATAAGAAATGGTCATGTTTCTAGATCTATAATCAATTATTACTTTAAATGTAGCTAACAAATCTATACTAAGGATGATTAGATACTCTACCCTCTTTGGTTTAGGTTTAAGGATCATAAAATCAAAAAGGTATTCCCAACATTCAAGGGTGACTAGTACATTATTTATGGTTCCTTCAGGGGCAACAATGGATTGATATACTATTTACAAAATTGTTGTGGTAGGTTGAATCCTTGTGAGAGATAAAGACTTTACTATGTTGATAGTCATTATGTTTATAATAGAATGTAGATCTATAAGTGAATTTGTACTAGACTTGTTCCCAATTATTACAGTCATCATAGGACTACCATGATCTCTATATTTAGGAACAAATATGTTTCCTTTAGATAGATTAGTAATGTTTTTAAAGACCTAAATTATTTTTGGATACTATTCTTGGTGTTTTGATGCACAATAATTTAATGATTTGATTTATATCAAGAATGTCTTTAATGGATCTTAATAGTGTAATTTCTGTCTTCATTTATTTTAATTCATGAAACAATTCAGAATCTTCCCTAGGTTTCTCTTCCTTAAGTCTCTTAGGAAATGGAACAACAGGGGGATCTTGAATTATGTTTTATTTGGTTATGGCTTGTAAATTTTATTCATCTAGTTTTTGAATTATAGCTTACTTAAGAGTGTTATCATTATTATTAATTTTAGTTATGGTATCTCCCATTACCTTTCTTGATTTAAGTTGAATATTATTACATTCAGTCAAACCACTTGTAATATTACCTTGTTGATCAACTCCATAGATAAGTGCATTTTGCCTATTCTTTGTATTTTCCACTTGTTAGGTAGGTAATTATATTTGGTTAACCGAATATTCAATTGGAGGTGGTTGAGGTTGTGGAGACATCAAGACCTAATATGGAGGAAATCTTTTTTTTTTGGCTAATATTATTCATTTGATCATTAAGGTTGTGGTTGTTGTACCCAATGTCGTTGTTAATTTTGTTGTTGTACCTAGGGTTGACTTTAAGGCATTCCCCATATTTATGGAATATATTCTTTAGTACCCCATGGTTGTGGTTATGGTGGTCCCTACGTTAGTGGTGTAATTTGTCTAGCCCATGGTTTCATTCATGGATTGGGAGAAAATCTTTGACCAAATTAATTTTGAGGTTGGGAGTATTGATTTCCTTATCTTTGAATTAAATTTACTTCCTCAATGGTATGTGTTGTTTTTTTTCACTTGATTTCTTATATTAGGAATGTGTTTTCAATTTTTGGTATCATGATCCAGATCAAAAATACCACATACCTCTATTTTGTCTAAAGGGTAATCTTCTATCGCATGTTTGAGTTTGTATCTAGGACAATAGATTGATAATTATTCAGAATTAGTATCATTGGCTTTTAAGGACTATTTCATATAATTTGGATTTATACCCACTAAAGTGAAGTGGAGACAATTTTCTTATGTTCCAAATAACATGGACTGTTTCAAACCATTTGGGCCATAGATCATTTTGAATGAATCGGACTATTTTGAATAATTTAGACTTATACCCCATAAAGTGGAGTGCAGAAAATTTTCTCCAAAAAATAAATTTCATATATTCTAAATAAATTGGAGTGTTTAAATCTATTTAGAAATAGAACATTTTGGAAAAATTGGGATATTTTAAATAAAATGGACTTATACCTACTAAAGTGGAATGAAGAGAATTTTATCGAAAAATAATTTTTTTATATTCAAAATAAATTGGACTATTTCAAAGCATTTGTGCATAGATCATTTTGAGTAAATAGGGCTATTTTAAATAATGTAGACCTATACCTATAAAATGGAAAAATTTAGAAGAATATTTTATTCAAAAATAAAATTTGTTTATTCAAAATAAATTAGACTATTTAAAACCATTTGAGCATAGATAATTTATATTAAATTAGTCTATTTTAAATAATTTGAAATTATACCGACTAAAGTGGAGTATAGAATATTTTATCCATAAATATGTTTTCTATATTCCAAATAAATTGAATTATTTCAAACCATTTTGAAGTAGATCATTTTGAATAGATTGGATTATTTCAAACTCATGGCACCCTTCTGGGCCTTAATATCGATCATTGATCCTTTGAAGTAGCTTTCATTATTGGGACACGTGGCACCATTTGACTATCTAAATTATGGATGAAAATATATCAATCAATCTATCTCATCTACATAATAAAATATCCCGATAATTTTTTTTTGTTCATTGGGAAGATCTTCTAAATGAGCAAGTGTCAATATGCTAACTCAATAATTTCAAGGAATCTCCAACTATAAATCAAATTGCTCTAATAACCAGAGCAAAGTAATTCTAAATTAGAATCAATTATTTTGAAATTAATTGAACTATTTTTGAAATAATTTAGAATTGATTTGTATAAAAGTGATGATAATGTTTATTACCAAAATTATATTTTATAATAAATAAATACACTTGAAAGAATAAGATAAAGTTACATCTTTCTAAACATTGGTTCACAGCTGCTAGTATGGATATTTTTCTTTCTCCCAAGAATGTGATGATTGACATCATTTTGATTCTCCAGTCATTTTCATCTTTTTGACTTCCATCTCCTATATATTTACTTGACATAACATAACTCATTTTCAATTTTTGATTTGTAACACAATTCTGAGAATTACAATCAATGAACAATGTGTTGGCAATTAAAAAATTATCTCTGAAGGTTCCTTTAAAAATAACTTCATCCAATTTATTTATTTTTATATTAAATGGCGTAGAATATTTTTTCCCCTAAACAAACATGAAATTTGAACTTGTGTAAACCATGACTTGAATGAGTATTCTCAAATGATTGTCATTTATCATTGACCAAATGCCAATGTGAGAAAAAGACTGCAATGCTACCTTCAAAATTTGATTGGAATGATCTCAAATGTAGTATGACATATTTTCAATTTTATAATCTTATTTTTTTCCCATATCATGCATTTGCATATATTTTATTTTATGCACAACAAATAATAAGTCATCTAACCCTAAAATCAATAGTTTTTTAGAAGTCAGTTTTAGCTCCTCCTTTGAAATATCTACAATTTGTTAAAAAAGAAATGAATCATTTATTAACAATATTATATAATAAGAGATATAACATGAAAATTTTCTAAAAAAATGTTTTACATGTTACTAGACCGGTCGTTGATGCAATTTTGATTTGCATTTCTTATTGTAACATAAAAACATAATGCATTTCATTAGATTTATTTTTGTTTGCATTTCTTTAAATCTTATAAAGATTCATATAAACACATATAAAAATAAGTACATGCTCAAGCACATTCTAACTATAATACTCATTATACATGGATGTATCATTTCTATTGCTAGTTTTTTAACACACATATGTGTATAAAAGTTCATATTGAATCCTTATAACTTGACCATGAATATATCATAATTTGAATCAATTCAGTTCTGCCACAACTCATTTCTCATAGACACTGATAAAAATTTAACATTGATCAACCAACATCTAGATTATTATAGTAATGAAAGTATTAGTTATTCTTATGCATACCAATACATATTTATGTGTTTACGTAGCCCATCACAACAAACAAAATAGGATTTACTCTTCTAAGTCGTAGTTCACTATCATTAGATTCAAATGAATATCATACACCTTAATAGTTGAACCCCCTTCATATACTTCCAGTAAGACACATCAAATTAAAAACTATTTGAATCAATAGTAATATAATTGTTTATAACACAATATACTTTATTGTTTTTTATTGATAAAGGACACATGGATACTTTGCATCAAAATTTATTGTATTGAAGACATAGTATAACACACATTATGTTATTTTAAACTAAGTAAATTAAACATGTAAACAACATTTTAATGGGTAAGTTAAATTTGTAAACAACATTTTAATGGGTAAATACAACCACATTCAGTCTACACAACAATAAAATGAACCACACTTCCAAATCCCAAGCTGATGTAAGTCTATATTTTATTGTCTTCTACAATCCCCTATCTATGAAGAAAAATTCAATTGTAATGTGTTTAAATAAATAAAGATAATTAATATATTCTAGACTTGTATGAAATTGTATAATTATGAATTTATTGAAAGAGGTTTTCACTTTTTTTTTTTTGCCTTTTTGTAGTTTGTATGGGTCCACTCTTTCATTGAAACTTTAGTTCTTTATTCCCTATAAGGTATTATATAATGTAGTAACTAAAAATTATCATTAATAATCAATTGATTTGATATTTGTATTTTTAAAATGTGTCTTGTTGTAAAATTTTACTTTGTGTTATTTTCATGGAGGTACCAACCTGTAGAGTTGTGTCATGGGTTGTTTTGTTGTAGACACAAAGTGCAAGAGTTGCATTGTAAACTATTTTAATTGAGACATAAATAGATGAAGAAATATTCTATCAGTATTAAGAATTATTGATAAATAAAAAATTATATAATTGAAAAAATATGCATGATCTAAATATGTTACCTTCTTTAACTTGCATTGTGTCATGTTTATTAATATGATTTTCCATTATTATTATTTTTTCACTTGCATGCAATGCCATTGGTGTGACACATAAAAATATTGCTAAGTTTTTAGGTTTTAAAAATATAGCGTACACATCAAAAGATTATTAATATGTTATATTTATAAAATGAAGCATGATTATAAAATAAATTAAAAATGTTATGCACTTGGTACTAATCAAAGCGATTGTTCTTGTATTGGTTGATCTAAATTTGTCATACAAATTTGAAAGTGAACATTAAAAATCATTTGTTCTTCAGTTTTTGTAATGAAAGATAAATTTATTTATAAATTATACAAGAATGCACTAATTTAGGTCCTATATATACCCCTAGCATGTCACATGCATCTAGATCATGGAAAATAGAGATAAAATTTTCCTAAAATATGGTATATAGTTAATTTTTTAATGGCCTTCCTATTTTTTGTGAACCAATCATTTAAAATGTTGGTATGTCTTTGTAGATTTCAAAATCATCCTCTAATCTACTTTGTTGTGAATTGAGGTAGAAACCTTGCAACTAAAAATGAGCTAGATCTTGATAAAAATTGATACTTATAATATGTGTCCAATCAAATCCATAACTATCTAGACCCCATAGTATGACACATGTATCTTACATGTAAAGGAAATCACAATATGTATATTCTTGAGAGAGGTTTGAATGATAAGATAATGTTCTAGTTTGTGGATGATGAATACATTGAAGGCCTCTACAATAAATTTTTCAATCAATGCTTGAAGAAATAGGTGAAGATTTTCTTCCTTAAAAACTTTAGTGAGATTCAGAAGATAAATAATTAAACTAAGTAAATTAAAAATGTAAACAACATTGTAATGGGTAAATTAAACTTTTAAACAAACATTTTAATGGGTAAATACAATCACATTCAGTCTACACAATAGTAAAATGAACCACACTTCCAAATCTCGTCTTGATGTAAGTATATATTTTATTGTCTTCTACAATCTCCTATCTATGAAGAAAAATTCATTTGTAATGTGTTTAAATAAATAAATAAATTTAATATATTCTATAATTATATGAAATTTTATAATTATGCATTTATTAAAATGGGTTTTCACCTTTTTTTGTCTTTTTGTAATTTGTATGGGTGCACTCTTCCATTAAAACTTTGGTTCTTTATTCCCAGTAAGGTGTTATATAATGTAGTAAATAAAAATTATCATTAATAATCAATTGATTTGATATTTTTATTTTAAAAATGTGTCTTGTGGTAAAGTTTTACCTTGTGTTATTTTCATGGAGGCACCAACCTGCAGTGTTATGTCATGGGTTATTGTGTTGTAGACACAAAGTGCAAGAGCTACATTGTGAACTATTTTAATTGAGACATAAATAGATGAAGAAATATTCCATCATTATTATGAATTTTTGATAAATAAAAAATTATATAATTGAAAAAATATGCATGATCTTAATATGTTATCTTATTTAACTTATGTTGTGTCATGTTTATTGATATGATTTTTCATTATTATATTTTTATTTTTAAAATGTGTCTTGTTGTAAAGTTTTACCTTGTGTTATTTTCATGGAGGCACCAACCTGTAGTGTTATGTCATGGGTTATTATGTTGTAGACACAAAGTGAAATAGCTACATTGTGAACTATTTTAATCGAGACATAAATAAATGAAGAAATATTCTATCATTATTATGAATTGTTGATAAATAAAAAATTATATAATTGAAAAAATATGCATGATCTTAATATGTTATCTTATTTAACTTGCGTTGTGTCATGTTTATTGATATGATTTTTCATTATTATTATTTATTCACTTGCATGCAATGTCATTGGTGCCACACACCAAAATATTGCTAAGTTGTTAGGTTTGAAAAATAAAGTATACACATTGAAATATTTTTAAGATGTTATGTTTGGAAAATGAAGTATGATTATAAAATAAATTAAAAATATTATGCACCTAGTACTGATCAAAGTGATTGTTCTTGTATTGGTTGATCTGAATTTATCAAAAAAATTTGAAAGTGAACATTAAAAATCATTTGTTCTTTAGTTTTTGTAATGAAAGATAAATTTATTTCTAATTTTATATAAGCATGCACTAATCTAGCTCCTGTATGTACCCCTAGCATGTCACATGCATCCAGATCATGGAAAGTAGAGATAAATTTCTCCCAAAAGATGGTATATAGTTAAGTTTTTAATGGCCTTCCTATTTTTTGTGAACCAATCATTTGAAATGTTGGTATGTCTTTGTATATGTCAAAACCATCCTCTAATCTACTTTGTTGTGAATTGAGGTAGAAACCTTGCAACTAAAAATGAGCTAGATCCTGATAAAAATTGATACTTATAATATGTGTCCAATCAAATCCATAACTATCTAGACCCCATAGTATGACACATGTATCTTTCATGCAATGGAAATCACCAATATGTAGATTCTTGAGAGATGTCTGAATGATAATATAATGTTCTAGTTTGTGGATGATGAATACAATGATGGCCCTGACAATAAATTTTTCAATCAATGCCTGAAGAAATAGGTGAATATTTTCTTCCTTAAAAACTTTAGTGAGATTCAGAAGATAAATAATTAAAAAATTGACATTCAAACCAAGAATGAATGTTTCACTAAAATCTTCTAAAATGGATGGCCAAAGACAAGGGGGGCTGTAATGGCAGCTAAATCTCTTAGTATCTATCTCGAGAAGCTGACCTCCATCATTATATAGATAATTTTTCAATATGCTTAATGAATATTGAGATAATGTTTTCTAACCTTTTTTTTTGAAATACATTCATTCAAGACACACAAGTCGTCAAACCTTTTCATAAATTATTTGTAATACTCCATTACCTCTTTAGGTGTGATTGTTTGGTCTGGTGGTAGGGTTGTATCGTGGTTTTTGAAATAATTTATAATTTTTGACAATATGTTACTTTCTAGTTTCACATTTTTTCACCAATTATTCATGTTGTTGTGCCTATGGGTTTTCAAAAAGGAAATAGACCATTTTTCCAATAAATCTACTAGTTCTACTTTTTGTTTATCTAAAAGCCCTTGAATATTTCTAAGTACTATTATACCATTCAAATTTAAATCTTGTTTATCTAAACCAGGTAGAGTACCACTTTAAAATAAATCAAATGCCTTATCAAAACAATCTCAAATGGATTATTTCATAAAAATGATGCATTTTCTCTCTTGCAATTGTGTTAAATAGCTCATTTGTGTGAACAAGTGTTTATCTTATTCATGTATTTCTTTTGTCTTTTTCCTCCCTATTTCAAGGTTCTTCCAACCTCTTAGTTTGATAAGGTCACATGCAGATCAAACTCTTTCTACAAATTAAGCCTTATATATTACTTTATTGGCTTCATTCTATTGATTACATATTTTGTACACAATATGGAATGGAGTACAAGTTTTCATAAATCTTGCCCTTATAACACAACATTTACTTTTCAATGATTGTGAATTGTATTCCTCTAAAATAATTCTCTATTGTGCTATAATTGTGTGTTGGCCATCTATAATTTTGAACCTTACAATTTTTTTCTCCATCATATCTTTTAAGACTTCCTTTTATTCAATAAAATAGTCAGGGTTGGTTGGATCAAAAGGAATAACAAAACATCCTTCATTAAAACCTCATTATGTTTTACAAATTAATGAATTTTATCATTCACCCCTCTTTCATTGAGATTTATTATTTTGATATTTGCATCCCCCAATTCATATAACCTTACAGGAATGTTCAAGGAATAATTGCTAGAGGAAATATACCATGTAGAAAAGTCACTGTGTCTCACCAGAAGTCTATGTCAACAAAAGTGTTCCAATTTTTTATTCGGTCTTATTTTTCTCCACTAGTGTGAGTACTTGTATGGTCTATTTCAAAGCTACATACAAATATGTTCCTCTTCCTTGTCTTGTTTTCTTCAATGTTTTTTTTCTCATGCCTGTAGGGTATCTTAAATACATGTTTGCATGGTGGTAAGTAGAAGAAGTTATTTCCCCTTGTTCATGTTTTCTTTCATCATGTTTTCTATTATAATAAATAAATTATCTCTATCTATCAACCCAAACATTTGAAGGTTGTCATAGCTATTCAAATGAAACCCCAAGGTTTCATAAGAAGAAGAAAATTTATTTTTTGTCAACTCCATTTTACTAGGTGTAAATTTATTGAAATTAGTTGTAGCTCAATGGATAATTCCCTCTTATCCATTCCATACTTCTAGTTAGAATTGAAGGGAATATTTAAGTTCATCTTTATCATAGGCTAGGATTATTCCAATCGAAGAAGATTCTTTTCCTAATGTAGTGCTAAATAAGTATATATTTGGATGCATGTTTGGCAGACTAAACAATTCAAAATACCAATCACCAAGAGGAATTTTGTAACCCCCATAAAATGGAAGATGTTTATGTAGATTTAATTTTAGTTTTGGTTTATTATATGGTACTCTATCCAAATTATATTAGAGTGAGGCCTTATTTTTCCTTTTATCCAAATTATCTTTGAGTGAGGCCGCCTTATGCCTTTTAAGTGTGGTAATTCTTTTTTCGCTTGAAAACATTATACAAAGAAATTGAAATGATTTAAATATTGATGTTTTGTAAAATGAAAGTTGCATATTTCATTGGTTCATGAAATTTTTTTGTGTTTGAGAAGTGATTAAATGTATATCAATAAATTTTAATCCTTAACTACAATACAAAATACATATACAATATTCATAATATATACATTAACTCACACTTTAACTAATAAGGTATGACTAAATCAAAAATCAATTATGTGCACTAGTGAATATAATCTGATGGGCAAAGGAATCCATCAACATTTCTTTTAAAGGAGAAAGATGAGGGGAAGTATGCTTCTAATATGTGTTAAAACACCCATCAATAGGTGCATTCAAGGTATCTCCTAGGAGATACCTTTCAATGATTCACAAGAGTGAATTTTAGGTCTTCCTGTACACATGTTCTTTCCACCTCAATCTAGTTTAACAATTTTTCCCTTGATGGTCCTTTTAATATATTTAAAGTATCTCCTAGGAGATATCTTTAGGTTACTCGTGAAGGTATTAGAAGGCCCTCAAAGGAATCTCCTATTGGATACCATGAGTATGAACTTACCCAGAGTTATTTAGGTTTTTAATTTATTCAAGGTATAACCTAGGATATACTTCAAGTTACCCATGAAGGAATCTCCTAGTCGATATTATTGATGCCTAAAACTCTCACTCTCGGTAAATAGTTTCTTATGGAAATATTTATAGATATGAGATGAAATTTCAATTTCTAAGGTTATAAAATAGAAAAATGCTAACTATTACTATCCTAGTCTATTTTAATATCTATTCATAAAAATGACAATGTGAAGAAACAAAATGATCGCTAGCTTCCCCTTATAAAATAAATGAGTTCTAAATAAATAGTTTAGGTGAACACTGAAAGAAGAGACACTTGGATATTCCCTAAATGTGACTATGATGATGTTGTTGTAACTAAAAAAGGTTCTTGAGCTCATGATTTTAATTGGCTTCTAGATCAACTACATTATTTTGTTAAGACCACTATGCTTGAGAGAAGTGAGGTGATGCCACATGTCTGATCCTAGAGACATCCCACTTATATTGTGGTTAATGGTTTTGGCCTCAAAAAATCAAAGGATTACACCTTAGGCTAAGCCTTAAGTGTTTCAAAATATTTTCTTGAAAGGAGGACCCACACTATCATCTAATAACACTTCTTTAAATACTGATAAACCAACACAAATCTTGGGCAAGGATGAAGATGACACATGTCATAAAAGTGCTTCTTTGGAGTAGTTAGGGACTTCTTGGTGAGTTCAATCATGGAAATTCCATGTGTTGAATGTAGATGAAGGATGAGACCTTGTCAAAATTATGAAAGGGGGCCCAAAGAAGAAGCACTGAAAGGGGATCCACTAGAAGGTGCCAAAGAATCATGTTAATGTTGAGTGAGCCCAAAGAAATAAATTTACTTCTCTAAAAATGAAAAACATGGATTTATAATCTACAATTCCTAGTGACTCACAAGGACATCTACCTATGGGTAGGATAACCCAAAACTCTAGTGCTCAAACTAGATGAAACAAAATTACAAAAGAGAGTAAGGTATATAAATCTATAACTTTTGAAGGTTTGCCTATAAAGGTACCCACTCCTCCTCTTTTGGTTGTGTATTTTTATTGATAGAATCAAAGGCTCTATCTAGATCTATCATCTCCCTAAAGAAGATGATTTCCAATCCCTCAACCATCACCTATGTTTGGAACTCTAATTAGGTGAGTGGGTGCAATATTTTTTCCACCTTAGAGGCATCAAGAATTTGACTAAGAGCCAAAAAGATGGTCTAAATAAGAGCCACAAAGATGGTCTGGTCATCCTATTTTTTCTCAATTAGTACCTTGATCTAATCCTTGAGGAGGACACTATTATCTACCAAGAAAGGGGAGGGCAGTCCCAACTAGACTAATTGTTCTATATGCACCCACCTTTTTTAGGCCACTTAATCCAAGGCATTAGCTAATGACTTGTAATTATTTTATACTTTATTTTGGCTTAAAAACTTATTTACCTTTGCCACTACCTGCTTTCAATCAGTCACCCTTGCTATCATTATTTTTTTGGGAGAAGCTCTGTAGAGATTTTGAACAAGGCTCTACAACTCCAAGACCTTTAAAGAGATGAAAGTAATAATATAATCAATATATGTTCTCACATAAGAGGAAAAATTATGCATATTTGTGATGAAGGTTAGTGTTGTCTTCAAGTTTTCCATTGTGGCTTTGATCTATTCCCAATAAGATCTATATAGTTGTTGGACTATGGGAAGGATCTTAATGGCCTGGGGGTGAACTACGAGGTCATTTTTCAAATTTTTAATCTCTTGGTCTTTAATTGAGGAGTCCCACTATACCTAGTTCTATAATAGATGATATAACCAGTTTTTATCAAAGATCTTCTGGAAAATCTCATTTATCTCCATCTCTTACACTTTCAACTTGGTCTTGGTGGCTCTACATGAATCAACTTCTTCTTGGAAGCTTTCATTTGGGATACTACACTATACCTCTATATGTGCCTTTTTTAGGTTAGTATCTTTAGCCTTAGCCTCAATATTGAGGTAGTCAATCATAGATTTTACTCTTGAGAGATCCAACTTAGTCTTCTCTAGTTGACATGCCACCTTAACATAGTCCATTGTCATAAAATTTTACATCTCCTTCATAAGTTTGACTCTGTCGATGGTTTGAGCTTGATTAAGGTTAAGGCCAATATTTTAGATAACATAGTTCCATAATTGCATCGATTCAAGGGGATTCACTACTTGGGGATTCAAGTGAGAAATCATAAGAGATTGTTACATTGGGTCATAAAATGATTACATGTGAGCTTGGGTATAATCCTTAGATTATTTTATCCTTTTATTTTGTACTTGGGTCTTTAGAACTACCCTTGTTACATCTACCTATTATTATAATTGGTTCAATTCTTGAATGATCTCTCTTTCAAAGGGGGTCCCTTGTGGAAGCACAAATGGGATAGCCAATTACTGTTGTGAAGTAGTGGGCCTTGTGCCTATGGAGGTGAGTGAATGAAAGTGAAGGGTTGAAGGGGAAAAAGATGGGAGTCCATAGGGTGTGGTGAATGGGTATTGTGTCATTAGGGGGATGAGGTAGAAGATGAAGTCAAGGGAATGAGGAAAGGGATTTGGGAGGAGATAGGTATAGCAAAAGAGAAGGGGTTAGGCCTAGTGATAGGTTGAGTAATAGAAGGTACTACAACCTATAGTGGGGATACTAGGGTAGATGATGAAGTGAACATGGGGGCTATAGTACTTGGAAGAGTATTAGATGATTCCAGAACCTATTGTAAGGGATCCATGAAGTAGATTTTCTTTTAGGGGGTAGCTGATGGAGGGCTTAAAATGGGTGCCTCAGTGCACTTGAGTTGGGATGACCTAGCCATGAGGTGACCAAATGGATCCTAATATTATTGTGGGGCTAAGGGATTTAAATTCATGAAAGTCATCCATGTGGAAGGCTCTAATGTGGCCAATACCTCTACTTCTTTTACTTCTTCTTCAAGGGGTGTGTCTTATGCTTCCTTTATGGGAGTGTCTTCTTCTTCTTCTTCTTCATCCCCCCATTTTGACCTTCAGAGTAGATTATTCCTTAGACCTCACCTCTTCTTGTTGAATGTCATCCTAAAGCTTCTCAAAATTCTCATCTTGGTCATCATAATACAAGCCTTTAGATGGTTTGTCAATTTCAAACTTGTATTTGATGAGGAAGCTTTATTCTTCATACTCCAAGTTACTTGGGTGAGCAGGCCCTTCATTATCTTTGATAACTTTTAAGTTAGGTCATATTTCTAAACCTTGTCATAAAAAGACTCCCATGGTTTAAGGGTGTCTTTTGACATCTAAACTAGGTCCACATGATTTTGTGGGACATCCTCTATGGGTGACTTACTTTACTCTAAGTAGGGCTAAGCGTGATGCTTGGGAGTATTGGTGATCTTTAATTTATCTATATATATTTTCATATCATAGTCCCATCATTCATCTATCAAATCAAGGCTAAGTTCCACTAGCTTGGTCATGAGGAGTCACCCGTGATGCCTTTTTTACACTATGATACCACCCCTTGAGAATGAGACATCATATACACCCTTTTTATTCTTCTTAGCCCCATAGACAAGATTTATCACATCAAGTTGGCAAAACAAATCAAGGGCTAAAGTTATGTCTATTAATGTGTAGGGAAGCTAGAAGGGATCTCTTTTAAAACCATGTAATCATATTAAAGAGAAGTTGGCTCCTTGAAACTAGTTAGCTGGGACTTTATTGGTTGAGAGCCAAGCCTGTTGATAATTTTACATCCTATATGTGTTATCTATTTGGTTAAGATCTACAAGAACTGGACCTATGAATCATTCTGATAACTCATAGTAGTCCCCAGTCTTTGATAGGATGTTAGTCCATACTATGATGGGGGCCCCTACATGGGGAAAATTATCAATAGCAAAGGTGTTAAGCTAGAGATACTTGGAAAAGAAATGGGAATGTTGGTATAAGATCAGATGCATGAGGAAGGATGAGTATTAGAAGGTACTCATTGCTAATAAATTCTCTAATTTATTCGTCATGTTGGAAGAAAGGGCTTTGACAAAGTCCATTTTGAATTCTTACCCCTTTTCTTTTGATGTCAATAGGAAGATCACCCCTAGTTGAAAGTCATAAATGTTAGCATCTCCATCCATGCCTAGGATGAAATCTAGCATAGTCAGAGTGTCTTTTAGATGTTGCATGGGAAAGATCAACCAGGGCATGGATAGAAGAGGTATCTCAACGACCTTAAAATTGAGAAAATTCTTAAGGAAACCTACCTTATCCTTGACCTGGGAATACCAAATAAGGTGGAGGCTCTCGATGCTATGGGAAATGGCTTTGGGGTTGTAAGGAAGCTAAAACATCTCTATTATATCATCTGCACTAATTTTTATCCTTAAGTGGGTATTACCAATGATCACTCTAGTGTTAGTATTATATATTCTTGGGTATAGAGTAATAATCTTAGGGAATGGGTATACCTAAGGCACCATGTATTGTGGCATTATGCTTTCCCACAATCTACATATGAAGGTGTTATAATATTTCTTACTTACTCTATCAATAATTTGAGTTTAAGTTCCCTCTCTTAAATTTTTGGGGTTTTGGTCCGATTTCAAGTTGAATATATTATCTATAAAATCAATTACCAAAGCTCAGTCTCTATAGAGTCCCCTAGTTATCAATCTAGTATATATCACCTTCTCTTTCACTTGAGTAGGGGCTAAAGTGTAGGATTTGTCCATAATGTCCTTAAAGGTAGGATATTCTCTACTACCTAAACTATTGGCTTTTGTCTTTGAAGGATGCTTGCCAATACTAAATGAGGACATAAAGGCCTCCATATTTGTATTTTTTTCAATGACCCTTTTATAATTCTACCTGTTAGACTAGATTGATGGTTACTACCCCATTCATCTTGCAAACTATCTTTCTTTCCTTCTTAATTTCTCAATGTTTGCTCTGAAATCACAAAGTGTCAAGTGTTTGGCTTGAAAGGAGAAAAGGGATATTTATGCACTATTACCACTATTAGGTAAAACTGATATCTAACCCCTTCTAAATGGGAAAATCCTATAATATATAGGTGAGTATCCCAATATGATGCCACACGTTCTCTTCCAGATGTCCCTGCTATGTTTCATCTAATGACCTTGATCCTCCTAAAAATCATTAGTTTACACTTTAAGATAAACTAAAATTGTTTCAAAATATTTGCTCATAATGAGGGACCCACACCTTTGTCAAATGGTGCTCTTCTAAGCTCTGTCAAACCAATGCTACATTTAAACAAGCGTAAAGATGACACACATAAAGATGCACTTCTCTAGAGGGACTAGGGACTCCTTGGTGAGATTGAGTGTAGGTTAAAATGGAACTTCTTGAGAGTGAGATGGAATTATCTTTGAGCTTGATGAGTGTTGGGATACCATGTGTCATAAGTAGACAAGGGCTAGGACTTGGACAAAATTTAAAAGTAGGATCGAAGAAGAAAGAGGCTGAAAGGGGAGCTATTAGAAGATGATGAGGAACTGCTAACTACATAGCGAGTTTGAAGCTAGAAATGAACTACTCCAAATTAACAAATGTGGATTTATAATCCATAGTTCTTGGTGACTCACAGGGGCATCCACAAAAAACTCTGACACTTAGACTAGCTGAAGTAAAGCTACAAAATTGGGGTATGAAAACTTATAATTTTTGAATGGCCACCTACTCATATAGAAAAGTTCTCACATGCAAGTGTTAGTCTTTTTTTTATCATTACCCATCCTCTTGATTAGTCATATCAAGTTCTTATTTATAAACTCCACCAATTTGTTTCCTTATGGGTAGTAATTAGATGAATTTTTTAGGAAAATGCCATTCCAAAGTGTGAATGAAAAATGGGAATGGAGATAGTGGGAAGAGGTTGGCACTTCACAAAAATAGAAATGGGGAAAGGGGCTCGAAGATGGAAAAGGGTCCAAAAAGGGGGAAATTTTGAGAGGCATTGAGGAAATGCTTACTGTTGAGTGAATTTGAAGTCATAACTCAAAATGCTTCAAAATTATCAAATATGGATTTACAATATAAAGTTCTTGGTGAATCACAAGGGAGTCTACTTACAGATAAAAGAACCCAAAAAACTCTGGTGCTCAGTCTAGTTGAGGCATAAGTCTTCAAAAATGTGAGAAAGATTGAAATTTAAAACTTTTATAGGGTTGCCTATAAGGGCACCCATTCTTCCTCCTTTGATTGGGTCTTTTTATTAAGAGCCTCAAAGGCTCTATCCAAGTCAAATATCTCCTTAAAGGAGATGTTCCACAAGCTTTCAACCACTACCAACATCTAAAACTCTAGCTAGGAAAGTGGGTGCAAAATCTTCTCCATTTTAGAAGCCTCGAGCATTTGATTAAGGGCCATAAAAATGGAATAATTATTCTACTTTTGTTTGAGTAGCACCTTGAACTAATCCTTAGGAAAAACACTATTATTGGTCAAAGAAGGATAGGGGAGTACCAAACAGACCAATTTTTATATACATCCCTTCCTTTGTTAGACCACTTATTCTAAGGCATTAAGGAATGCCTTGCATTCATTTGTTTCCTTATTGTAGCTTAGGAGCTCATTCACCTTTACTAGTACCTACCTTCAATCAGTCACACCTACTATTTGTAAAGCCTCAGGAAAGATGCTACAAAGCTTCTAGACTAGGATTTGTGAGTATAGGACCTTAGGGGTGATGAAGTTAGTCACTTGGATTATAAACAAGCTCACTTAGGCCATCAGATTCTTCACATTGGCAATGAAAACAAGCATCATTTTAAAGCTTGCTATCATGATCTTGATCCATTCCTAGTAAGACCTATATAGTTGTTGGATCAAGGGAAGGATTTTTGTGCCCTGAGGGTGAGTGTTGAGGTTATTCTTTAGTCTCTCAATCTCTTGGTCCTTGATTGAGAAGTCTTGTTGTGTTGAGTTCTAGAGTAGTTAGAGCACCCACTCTACATCAAAGAGATTATTATGAACTGCAACCAATTCTACCTTCACCTTTTGCAGTCTAGTCTCAATAGCCTTTTGTTTATCAACTTTGACCTAGAAGTTTTCCTTTATGGTGTAGCTTTGAAAGTTAGTTCTTGCCTAGTTGAGGTTAGTATCATTGGATTTAGCATTAACATTGAGGCATTTAGTCATGGCCTTAACCTTGATGAGCTCCTACTTGATTTTATCTAACTAGTGGGCTACCTTGATGTAGTCTGTAATTATTAACCTCTATGTTTCCTTCATAAGCTTAACACTGTCAATGGGATGGGCTTATCTGAGGTTAAGCCCAATGGATTAGATGGTGTAATCCCCTGGTTACATCTATTCTTGGGTTTTAATTACTAGAGGGGTTAGATGGGCTACTATGATGGACTACTATCTAAGGTCATAAAATAAATGCATTTGGGGTTTGGCTTCAGCTTTGGCCCATTTTCCCCTCTTATTTTCCATTTAAGCTATATAGGTTACCCTTGTTGCATCTATCTATTATTGAAGTTGATCCAATGCTTGGATGATTTCATCTATGAAATAGGTTTTTTGAGGTATTGAAAATGTGATGGTTAGTTATTGCTATGAAGTAGTAGACCCTACTCCTGTGGGAATGAAAAATGAATAGTGAGGGATGAAGGTGAAAATGGTGGGACCCCATAAGGTGGGGAAAATGGTTATTGTGTCATGAGTGAGGATGAGGTGGATGATGATAGTGGGGGAGTGAGAAAAGGCATGAGGGGAGATAAGGGAAAGGTGAAAGAGCATGGGTTAGATCTGATAGTGGGTTGAGGGGATGAGGAGAAGATTTGGAATAATGAAGTATTAGGTTGGGTAGTGGGAATTATTGTAACCTATAGTGGGGCCATCAAAGATAAATAAGGGGTGACAAGAAGAGCTAGATCACTTGATTATATGGTATCTATTATCATAACTTATGTTGTAGATTTGGAGGGGAATGGGGAAGTGGTGGAGGTAGATGTAAAAAGGAGAGGATTGGCAAGTTAGGTATTCTTCTATGTAAGGGCCATTGGTGGGTTGGAAACTAGTGTTGTATTCTATTTGAGTTAAGATGACCCATCCATGAGGTGCCCAGGGGGCACCTGTTGCTACTATGGGACCATGGCATAATGGGCAGGGATAATGGCCATGTTGGTGGGGCTGGGCCACTATGGCTTCTACATTTTATTTTCTTAGAGAAGTGTTCCCTATCTCTTTTTTTGGGGTATCTTCTTATTTATTGTCCCTAAACACCTCAATCTCTAGTGTGGACTCCCCTTCCATGATATATTCATTCTTTTTCAGGTGGGCCTCATCCCAGAGCTCTTCAAAATTTTCATCTAGGGCATCTTCATATAGAGCAGCATGTGGCTGGCTAAGTTTGTATCTATATTTTAGGAAGACAAACTTCCTATCTTCACTCTAGGATAAGGGATTTAGCCATTGATTCATCATCCTAGATAGCTTCTTTATGGGGTTGAGATCTTAGACCTTATCATAAAAATACTCCCATAACTTGGGGACATCTTGAGAGATCAAGACTAGGACCATGTAATTCTGAGGGATATCTTCTATGGGTGACCTCTTTTGATCCAAATATGGTTATATCTAATTCCTAAGTGCATTGGTAGGCTTTAATCCTGCTATATATCCTATTAGGTCATAATCCCATCAATCATCTATTAGGTCCAGGCTTAGCTCTACTAGTTTAGCTATGAGGTGACATTCTAGTGCCTTTTCTACATTGTGATGCCACCTTTAAAAAAATTAATGTCATAAATCCCCTTTTTATTCTTTCCTTCACCATAGAGGGAGTCCATGTTATCAATCTAACACACCAAATTGAGGGTTAGGGTCCTATCAATAAGCATACAAGGAAGTCAAAAGGCTCCCCCATTAACCCATGTGCTTAGATGAATGATAAATGGTCCCTCTAGAACTAATCAGTTAGGACCCTACTACCTTTGAGCCATACTTTTTCATTTTTCATCTAGGGGATGGCATCTTGCCTATTAAGATCCACAAGAACTGGAGCCATAAATTGCTTCGAGAACTCATAACAGTCTATCATGATTGATAGGATGTGGGTACAGATAGTGATTGGGGCAATGATGTTAGGGAAAACATCCATGTCCATGGTTTTTAATTGAATATATTTGGAGAACTTGGAGTGTTGGAATAATATTAAGTGCATGAGGTAAGATGGATAATAGAAGGTACTTATTACCAAGAAATTTTATAACTCTTCTCTCATGGTGGAGGCAATGGCTTTTATGAAATCCATTTATAAATTTTCCACATTATCTATTGTGGTCATGAGAAATATTGCTCCCAACTATAATTCTTTGATGTTGGTCTATGCCCAAGATGAATTCTAACATGGACAAGGTATCCTTTACATGTTGTGAAGGGAAAGCCAATAGGTGCAAGGGCATGGGATGCACCTCTATGATCTTTTGGTCAAGAAGGGATCTAAGGAAAGGTGTCATATCTTCCAATTTTGAGTCTTAAATGCTTTGGAGGATCTCAATGTTGTAGATAAAAACATTGGGAGCATGTGGGAGTTAGAACATTACTCTGATATTATCTACACTAATCTTAACCCTAAGGTGAACACCTCCTATTATTTTATTAATATGGGCATTATACATTTTGGTGTAGAGGGTGATGATCTTGAGGCAAGGGTGCACATAGGTCACCATGTGATATGCTAAGGCACATGCCCAAATTTTGCATTTAAAGGAGGGATACTTCTTCTTGATAATTTTGTCAAGCTTTCAAACATAAATGCCCTTCCTAAGATTTTTGAGGTTATGGTCTAGGTATAGATTGAAAATCTCATCTATTGAGTCAATCACCAAATATTTATCTTTATAGGGTCTCTTCATGGCCGACAAGGTATTGGGTACTTTCCATTTTACTTGGATGGGGGTCAAAGCATAAGATTTCCTCATGGTGTGTATAAGAGGAGGGGTTCCTCTACTACTTGGGATATGAGCTCTCTACTTTGATAGGTTCTTCCTACTTCTTGAAGATGATGTAGATGTTTCCATTGCCCAAGAAGATGAATACTGACTCTCAAGATAATTCTCTACCTTTTCTAGGAAAACTAGGTTGATGCTTTTTCTAGTTATTTTTAGTTTTGAAGCTACCTTTTGATTACTTCAAGTATTTGATACTCTCTTCAAACACAAAAATGGCAAGTGATTTCTTCCAGGTGGGAAGGGGTGGATTTATGCACTAGTTCCACTAGTATCTCATCATGGAGAATTTAAATATGAGTGTTTTCATACATGATAAGAGTAGTACACATGATTGAAGCATTACCTTAGAATATTTGTGGTGATCATTATGGGGAACCACACATAATAGATCATATTGACATTAATTAAATGGGAAACATGTAGATAACCATCTTTTAGAGAATATTTCAAACATGTGGAGAGATTTGAGAGAATATGCGTGACAATCTAAGCAGTCACTTGTGTCAATGACACTTATTTAAAAACAACAACAAAGAAAGGAAAACAAGGGGAAAAAATGATGATGAGGGGAACCATAACAAAGGAAAAATTAAACTATCTAATCTGTACAATGGATGGTGGGAAGTTAAATGAAATGCTTTAATTTGATCCCATTAATGGGGATATCTAAGGCATTACCCTCTAAATCTTCTAGTTTTAAAGCATTTCCCTTTAGATTGTTAATGTTGCAAAAGGGCCCTTTCCACAAAGTATCAAATTTTTCATGTTACCTTGGTATAGTGTCCCTTTAGTTATATTTAAGGACTAGGTCCTTGGGTTTAAGTCCTAGATCTGATGACTTCTTATCGAACCACTAATTTATTACTTGTTGTTAGATAATCCTTATGTCGCCCACTAGCTCCCTTGACTCTTGGAGTTTGAGTAATTTAGAGAGCCTTAAAGAGTTATTTTATGGATATTTTTTATGATACCAGCATCACCACTTTATGACATGGGTAGTAGAGGCATCGCGATGACCTTTTCCTTAAGGAGATATTTAAAGAGGCACACCTTGTCTCTCAAGGAATCCTAAATGATCTAGAGGCTCTCATTATTGTATAAAGTGGCCTTGGTATCATATAGGAGCCAAAAATTTCCCTAATATTGTTTGTACTGATCTTAACCTTTAGATGGGAATTTCTCATGATCATGTCAACACCAACATCATTGCTCTTTGTGAAGAGAGCGATGACCTTAGGGCATGAGTGTACATATGGCACCATGTGTTTTTTTAGTGTGCAATCCCATATTCTACACTTAAAAGAGTTATATTATTTCCTATTGATCGTCTCAAGCATCTGAGTGTGGGTGCCCTCTCACAGATTCTTGGGATTTTGGGCTAACTCTAGGTTGAATATGTCATCCATGAAATTAGTTGCCAAAGTCTTATACTTACAAGGCCCCTTGGTTTCTTTCTTAGTATTTGGCACTTTTTTATTCACTTGGGTAGGGGATAAAGCATAGTATTTTCTCATGGCATACTTAGGGGGAGGATTTTCCCTTCAAGGTATTTCCTAGGAGATACTATTCAAATATGCACAAGAGTGGATTTCTCCTGCAAGGAACAAGTTGAATTTTCCTTTACACAGAAGGCACTACTGAGTGATATTTTGATATATTTATAAATAAATTTAAGTTATCTCTTAAGATATACCTTTCAAAGATGCACAAGAGTGGATTTCCCCTTCAAGGTATCTCTTAAGAGATAGATTTCAAATAAAGGACCAAAGTGGATTTTTCCTTCAAAAAACAAGTGCAATTTTCCTTTACATGGAAGACATTAATGGGTGATATTTTGAAGAATCTCCTAAGAAATACCTTTCAAACATTCAAAAAAGTGTATGTCCCCTTCAAGATATCTCGTAGGATATATCTTTCATATAGGCACAATAATGGATTTCTCCTTCAAGGAACAAGTGGAATTTTCATGGAAGGCACTATTGGGTGATATTTTGAAGGCCTTTGTAATACATTAATGTATTTATTATGAGATACCTTTAAAACATGAAAAATATTGTATTTCTCTTTCAAATTATCTCTTAGGAGATACTTTTAAAGCGGGCACAAGAGTGGATTTTTCTTATAAGGAAGAAGTGGAATTTTGCTTTACACGAAAGGCACTATTGAGTGATATTTCAAAAAAAATTATAATACTTTCAAGGTATCTCTTAGGAGATAATTTTAAAACATTCACAAGAGTGTATTTCGCTTTCAAGTAATCTCCTAGGAGATACATTTTAAATAGGGACAAAAGTGGATTTCTCCTATAAAGAATAAGTGCAATTTTCCTTTACACATAAGACACTATTGGGTGATATTTGAAAAGATTTTATAATACCTTTAAGGTATCTCTTAGGATATACCTTTAAAACATCCAAAAGAGTGTATTTATACTTCAAGGTATCTCATAGGAGATACCTTTGAAATAGGCACAAGAGTGGATTTCTCCTTCAAGGAACAAGTGGAATTTTCATTTACATGAAAGGCACTACTGGGTGATATTTTAAAGGCCTTTGTAGTACCTTTAAGATATCTCCTAAGATATACCTTTAATACATGCATAATATTGTATTTCCCCTTCAAGGTATCTCTTAGAATATACCTTTCAAATAAGCACAATAGTGAATTTCTCCTACAATGAACAAATGGAATTTTATTTACATAGAAGGAACTACTGGTGATATTTTTAAGGCCCCTATAATACATTCAATGTATTTTATAGGAAATACATTTAAAACATTCAAAATAGTGTATTTCCCATTCAAGGTATCTCCTAGGAGATACCATTCAAACAAGGACAAGAATTGATTTCTCCTTCAAGGAACAACTGCAATTTTCATTTACATGGAAAGCATTATTAGGTGATATTTTAAAGGACCTTATAATAACTTCAAGGTATCTCCGAGGAGATACCTTTCAATCACAATAATGGATTTCCAATTCAAGGTATCTCCTAAGAGATACCTTTCAAACAGGCACAAGAGAGGATTTCTCTTTCAAAGAACAAGTGGAATTTTCCTTTACACAGAAGGCACTACTAGGTGATATTTTGAAGGCCCATGTAATACCTTCAAGGTATCTCTTAAGAGATACCTTTCAAACATGAATAAAAGTGGATTTACCCTTAAAGGTATCTCCTGAGATACCCTTTAAATGGGCACAAGAATGGATTCTTCATTCAAGGTATCAGAATTAAAAGGCACCACACGAGAGCTTGTATGAATTGAGGGTCACCAAGTGGTGAGAAACAAATGAGTCATCACACAAATCTACATTTTGAGAAATTGTAAGGAAATCAAAAGGTGATATGTGTCTAGATTTCAATCCAACAAGATATCTTAGTCACATTCATGCCATGTGAGTACTTAGCTATATTTGAGGTGGTAGCCACATGTCAAAAAGTGGCAATCTTTAGCTTTAAAGATAAAATTGACAAAAAATCAAATTCAAATTAAATCGAAACTAAATTCTGGAGTGATTAATTACTAAAAACATAGTTCTAAGTTTGATAATATTTTCCATTAATAGGGCATGATCTAGGATCGCCATCAACATTGCATTAATCAAGCTTTCCAAAAAGGTCTTCTATGGATTCATCCCACATTAAGACAATATATGATCTCATCAATCAAAATTTGAAATCCATGGGTGAAGTAGGAACATCTACAACCACCAAGTTATAATAGGTCCCATTTATTTATTCATATGGGATAAACTCCAGCTCAACCATTGCCTCCATCAACAGAGCCCCCAAGTGGTTATTTAGACAAGACAAGGATTAAGTAGATGCAATTGGATAAAAATGCATACAAACAACACCATATATATAAGGTTATATATTTTTATATATAAGGTTTTTATAATAAATTAGGTGATTTATATATAAGGTGCTTTATACTTTTATATATAAACAAATTTTTAATGGACTATAGTTTTACTCCAAAGTCTGAAGGTTTGGCTCCAAAGACTAGTGACTTAGCTCCATCGATTGATAGTTATGCTCCTAAGATGAAAAATCATGAATGATAACAATCCACTTCCATAATTGAGAATAAAAATAATGCCATTAGACCAAAAATGCTATAATCCATGATTTAATGTGACAATATTTTCAAATAGTCTTTTCAAACAAGATTGATGTAACTATGATTTAAATAGAGGGTATTTCAAAAAGATTTGATATGAAGCATAATTAATTGTGATTATTACTCCTAGTACTACCAATAATGACCTTTATGACACACATGACTACTTGACTAGATAAATCACCTTCCCATTATATCTCGCATGCTCCAAAGAGATAACCATAACTTCAACTATCATTATTATCATTATCACATCATATAACCTACTTTTCTATTCTTTTTTGCATTGTCACTACCAACAATTACCATGTTGTATCTCTAACGTATTGCTTCCCCTATTCCCTATGTAAATTTGAGCTCTATGTTTTTATAGTATAGTCAAATTTGCAATTAAATATTTCTTGCTCTAAAGATGGGTGGGAGAAAGAAAAAAGTGAACAAAATCCTTTGATGCATTGTTGTAAGATGAAGTAGCCAGAGATGTCTTTGAAATAGTAGGTTGGTTGAATTTATTAAAAATGTTTCAGGGATTCCATGAAGATAATGTGTAAGAATTATATAATAATTTTGATGAAGATCATGTTGTTATCAAATGGAAGAACATTCCAGTGAATCCTTCTATAATAATTTCTCTATCTGGGATTCTTGAGGATAGAGTAGTTAACATTGAAAATATCAATTTTTTGGACCTAATTTATATGTTTGTTGAAGGAAATGAGCCATGCCTTAAACTTTCCAAATCCCCCCAAGAAGGTGGCCAAGGGAATTCTAAGAGAAAGTCTTCCTCATCTTTGGTAAAATTTTGTTTTGTGGATAATGAAATATATCACTTGTGATGATAAATTTATAGTAGTGGGTAAATATGCTATAAGACTCCTTCATTTAAGGAAAGGAGCTTTTCAAGAAAAATATATGATCAATCTTCCCTATTTCCTTCTTAACGCTCTGATTAATGTTTCTTAGAACCTCATATTATCTTCTAAGAAACATTAATCATGGTGATAAATGCATGGTGATTAATGTTATGAATGAGACCAAAATTTCTAGAAGCAAAGAAACCTATTTATTCTTTTCAACCACTGTATCATATGCATATGAATAACAAGTATTATGAGCTATTGAGATATAATATTGCTAATTTTAGAGATTTTATAAACCACCATTATGCCAATGGTTTAAATTCATGTCTTGCTAGGTGAGAGACATTACTTGTTGAGTTGAAGCATAGGAAAGTCCTTAACCTCACAAATATTAAATAAAGTCTAAGAAGAGCCAAAGTAGGTTTTTAGATAATCACTCAATGCTTAGAGGAAAGAGGTTTAGATGTCTAGATTGGGATGAGGTTTAAGCCTCCTATCATTTTGTGTCCTCTATCTCCATGGTGGTGTTGAAATTCTCAAGTATAAGTTGAATTTGAAGCCTAGGTGCATACAGTTGTTAGAGATCTTGGATTCTTTCCAAAGGGCCACTATGATTAGGGCCATCATTTTAAAGTTTATGATCTAAGTCAGAGGTTTGAATTAGGAAATTTGGATTAAGGATCAATCATCCCACTTCTTTACGAGAGGACTTGAAAAAGGTAAAGTGTGGGGGAGAAATGATGATCATTTTAGATATCTCATCATAGTTATATAAATTATCCCTAAAGTTTTGCATTTGGTTATATATTATATTACATTTAATAGTTAAAGTTTGATCTAAGTAGGATATTAATGAAAATTTTTCATTGTTTATATGTATTTTATTGCTAATTCTTTATCTTATTATTGTGTCTTACTTGGATGAATAGTGTATTTTTTAGTATAACAATATATCCCATAAATGGGGTAATTTTGAGTAGAGGAACACATCCCAAGGGTGGGTTAATTTTGAGTAAAATAAACCATCCCAATGAGGGGTGATTTTGAGAAGGCAACACATACTTTTTACAACTCTTTTGGCTATAATTTTGAGGATTTAGCAAGCGAGCTCTAAAGATTGAATGCTTAGAGGACACTCTAAAGACACTCCAAAATTGCTCTCAATATGCTATGGGTGTGATCCAAAGACATACAAAAGATGATCTAAACAAGTCTAAGAATTCTCTAAAGATCTATATAGGGTGATTGGAAGACCTGTACTAGATGCTTCAAAGATATCTGGATGTGCTCTGAAGACTAAAAAATTATGTATAATACATGCTGCTGAGAGAAATTAGGATCATTTTACTACAAAATGTTTTCTTAAAAAAATGAAAAAGTAATTGGATACAAATGATAGTTGGCAAAAAAAAGAAAAGGAGTAGCCATATAAATGTTTAACCCCCTAATGCTTCTCACTCCTCAAAAACTTCTCCTTAAATAATAGTTGCTCCTATATAACAGGTGCAAATATTTTATAGGCAAATTTTTAATATATATTGATGGATTGGATCCCTCTACATAAGAATATCAATGTGAAATGGAAAATTTTTCCAACCCAAATAATAATGCTAGGTGTTATTCAATCATTCATTCATTAAATTTTATAACGTGACATGAGGGAAAAGTTTGCCACCCCAAAATATGACTTTTCAACTCAATCTAAGATGGAAACAATTCAACTTAAATAATAATAACCTAGAATAGGTCAAAAGATGACTTTTCAACTCAGTCTAAAATATAAATAATTCATAGTATCTAAACAGAGCCAACATACAAACAATGCAATAGAATAAAGATGGTGCAACCATTGAAACCCTCTCATAGCACAACATTTTTTTACTATGATTATTTACTTATAGTTAATAAAAAATATATGATTTCCCCTCACATTCACCATTTAGGTCCTTATTGAATACAACTAAGTGTTAAACAATCCTAATCTCAGTCATTTCATTATCTTAACCATTTTATTATTTGCTTACAGTTAATAAAAAATTTGGATTTCCTCTCACATTCAACATTTGGGTCCTTATTGAATACAAATAAGCACAAAAAATACTAATCTCTGCTATTTTATTATCTCCCATTTCATTATTTGCATATAGTTAATAAAATTATCTAATTTCCACTCACATTCACCATTTGGGTCTCTATTGAATATAAGTAAGCCTTAAACAATCCTAATCTCCATTTCATTATCTCAGCCATTTCATTATTTGTTTATAGTTAATAAAAAAATGTCAGCTTTCCCATCACATTCACCATTTGGGTCTTTATTGAATACAAGTAAGCACTAAACAATCCTAATCTTTGCCATTTTTTTATCTAGTCCATTTCATTATCTCGACCATTTCATTATTTATTTATAGTTATTAAAAAATGTATGTTTTTCCCTCAGTTTCACCATTTGGGTCCATATTGAATACAATTAAGTGCTAAATAATCCTAATCTATGCTATTTCATTATCTTAGCTATTTCATAACAAAAATCTAGGTCTATTCAAATCTTAACAATTTCATAACTTAAAGTAGTAAACAATGAATAATTTTTTTATGTTAAGCCAAACAAATCACACATTTCAGATAAAGTAAAATAATACATTACATAGATTAAATACCTACAAGAAACACCTGTAGAAATGATAGTGAAAAATGGGGTCAAAGCTTCCACCACTAACACCACATCTGCATAAATGATAGTGAAAAATGGGGTCAATGCTTCCACCACTAATGCCACAGTTAACCTAACAGTCAATAAAAGAATGTTTTTTGGCCTTCAAAAGGGAGAGAAAAACTAAGAGGAAATAATGGAAAGAGAAAAAGATAAATTTAACCCTAATTTTGAAGCATGCAGGATAATTATTTTAAAAAAATATTTATATATTTAAACATATTAAACATTTAAATAATTATGTATTTTATTTAATAAAAATATTTAATGATTTAAACATTAAAAATAATAATAAACTCAGATAGTTTTTTAATATAAAAATATTTACAAATTTTTATTGTTTATTATAATTATTCTAATTTAAAAAGTTTATTCATATTTGTTCATTAAATTACATGGTTAAATTGTGTAATACAGATTTGAGTCCTTAATTTTTATCCCCCATAGAATACCTTTGAGAAAATTTAATTTAGCAATTCAAATACTTGTGAGAGCGAGTCACCTTTTTTTAATTAACAAACTATTAATATTTGGAGATGAATTTGATTCCAAAATGGTAATTAAAATAAATGATGCAAAATTGTACCTAGTAGCTCAAAACCTAGACTTGGGAAAGGATTTTGTGAGGTTATCTAAATTATGATTATGCGAGAGTATAAGCAGTCTACACCATACCAATCTATAAACATTAACTTTTCTTTCATGACAATAAGTTGTGTGATATCTTGATGTAGAGTTAGGGTTAAACATTTTGGCCAACAACACATTGAGTACTCCAACTTTGAAGCCCAATATTGGGGTTGAAATCAAGGGAGTTGAAATTTTGACCTAGAGATTGTGCTAATGATTTAAAAATAATAGGCTCTTTCATAATAAGTGGAGTTTCATCCATATTTTTTTACTATGTAACATAAGCAAATTGTCTAATAAGGATTTGACTCAATTTTTAGCCCCCACCCCTAGTAATTATACCTTTGAGATAATTTAATTCACTAATTCAAATACCTCTAAGGGCGAGTCACCTTTCTTAAACTTACAAAATAATATTTGTATATGAATTCAACCTCATAATGGTACTTAAAATAAGTGACAAAATCATACCTATTAACTCAAAGACCTTTTGGGAAAGCATTTTGCGTGCTTATCTAAATTATGGTTATGTGAGGGCATATTAAGTAGTCTACCTTATTACACTTACTAACTATATATATATATATATATATATATATATATATATATATATATATATATATACTTTGAATCTATTTATAGATATTTGTATAATTTAAGGAATTTCATTCTAATAAAATAGTAAACAACTAATTGTAACAAATTACACTTGGTGGGTCTGCTACCATGGGTTTTTGGATCCCATACAAGGGATCATTAGAATTATAAAATGTTTAATAATCTTTACAAGACTATAGTACAACAAAAATTATAGAACAAATATGGAAATAGAATTACAATTAGCATCATGGAACTTTGGAACTAATGGTATTGATTCATAAATAATTATTAGGCTCTTGCATAATAAGTGAAGTTTTATCCACATTTTTGGAATATGTAACATTATTAATTATTAAGAGAAACAAGTGGTGGCGGTATAATAGTAGGCATACAAATTGGAATAGATGGTGTCTTTTGAACATATATGTTGATTTCAAAATTTTATCTTATTTTTAAACCCAATTTTTTTTTTAGCCACTTCTAATTTTTTTAATGCCATTGTAACAAAAGTAATTTCTCCATTGCAATCACCAAGACAAAACCTGATCACCCATAATTGTGATCCTTATCTAGTAAATAAAGATGCCCCCTGATCGAAACCAAGGGAGTTATAATTTTGACATAGAGATTATGCTAATGATTTAGAAATAATAGGCTCTTTCATAATAAGTGGAGTTTCATCCACATGTTTTGAAGATGCAACATAAGCAAATTATCTAATAGGGATTTGACTCTTTAATTTTTAGCCCCCCTGGGAATTATACATTTGAGATAATTTAATTCACCAATTCAAATACTTGTGAGGGTGAATCACTTGTATTGAACTTATAAACTAATATTTGGAGATAAATTTGACCCCATAATGGTAATTAACATAAGTGACACAAAATTATACCTAGTAACTCAAAGACCTCTTGGGAAAGGATTTTGTGTTCTTATATATTTAATTATAGAATAGTAACAGAGTCCTCAGAACAAATTACACTTGATGGGTCTCTTACCATGAGTTTTTGGATCACATCTAGGAGATCATCAGAATTAGAAAATGTTTAATAATTCACTGCAAGACCATCGTATAATGAAAATTATAGAATTACAAATATAGAAATAAAAGTAAAATTATCATCATATAACTTTGGAACTGATTGTAATGATTTAGAAATAATTATTAGGCTCTTCCATAATAAGTGGAGTTTCATCTAGATTTTTTGAATATGTAACATTAATATTAATTATTAGGAGAAATAAGTGGTGGTGGTATAATAATAGGCATACACGTTGGAATATATGGTGTCTTTTGAACATATATGTACACTTCAAATTTTTATTGTATTTCTAAACCCGAAATTCTTCTTGGTTGCTTCTTATTTTCTTAACACCATTGTAACAAAAATAGTTTCTCCATTACAATCAACAAGTAAAAACCTAATCACCCACAACTATGCTCCTTATCTAGTGAATACATATGTCCCCTAATAAAAATCAAGGGAGTCACAAATTTTGACATAGAGATTATGTTAATGATTTAGAAATAATAGGCTCTTGTATAATAAATGGAGTTTTATCCACATTTTTTGAATATGTAACATGAAAAAATTGTCTAATAGGGATTTGACTCCTTATTTTGTATTCCCCCCTTAGGATTATACCTTTGAGATAATTTAATTCACCATTTCAAATACCTGTGAAGGCAAGTCGCCTTTCTTGAACTTAAAAACTAATATTTGGAGATAAATTTGACCCCATAATGGTAATTAAAATAAGTGACACAAAATCATACCTAGTAACTCAAAGACATCTTGGGAAAGGATTTTGTGTGCTTATCTATTTAATTATAAAATAGCATAAACTCATTGCAACAAATTGCACTTGATGGGTCTCCTACCATGGGTTTTTGGATCACATATAGGGGATCATCAGAATTAGAAAATGTTCAATAATACACTAAAAGACCATAGTACAATAAAAATTATAGAAGTTCAAATATGAAAATAGAAGTAAAATTATCATCATGGAACTTTGGACCTGATGTTAATGATTTATAAATAATTATTAGGCTCTTGCATAATAAGTGGAGTTTCATCCACATTTTTTGAAGATGTAACATTATTAATTATTAAAAGAAATAAGTGGTGGTGGTATAATAGTAGGCATACACATTATAATAGATGGTGTCTTGCAAACATATATATCCACTTCAAATTTTTATTGTATTTCTAAACCCAAAATTCCTTTTGATCACTTCTAATTTTTTTAATGTCATTGTAAAAAAAGCAATTTCTCCATTGCAATCACCAAGTCAAAACATGATCATCCATAATTATGCTCCTTAACCAGTAAATATAGATGCCTCTTGATCAAAACCAAGGGAGTTATAATTTTGACATAGAGATTATGCAAATGATTTAGAAATAATAGGATCTTGCATAATAAGTTGAGTTTCATCCACATTTTTTGAAGATGTAACATAAGCAAATTGTTTAATAGAGATTTAACTCCTTAATTTTTAGGCTCCCCCAACATTATAACTTTGAGATAATTTAATTCACCAATTCAAATACCTGGGAGAGTGATTCACCTTTATTGAACTTACAAAATAATATTTAGAGATGAATTTAACTCCATAATGGTAATTAAAATAAGTGACACAAAATTATACCTAGTAACTCAAAGACCTTTTGGTAAAGGATTTTGTGTGATTATCTATTTAATTATAAAATTGAAATAGATTCATTACAACAAATTACACTTAATGGGTCTCCTATGATGGGTTTTTGGATCACATCTAGGGGATCATAAGAATTAAGAAATATTCAATAATCCACTACAAGACCATATTACAATAAAAATTATAGAAGTTAAAATATGGAAATAGAAGTAAAATTATCATCATAAAAATTTGGAATTGATGGTAATGATTTAGAAATAATTATTAATCTCTTGTATAATAAGTAGAGTTTCATCCACAATTTTTAAAGACGTAACATTAATATTAATTATTAAGAGAAATAAGTGGTGGTAGTATAATAGTAGGCATACACATTGTAATAGATGGTGTCTTCTGAATATATATGTCCACTTCAAAATTTTATCATATTTCTAAACCCAAAATTCTTTTTGGTCACTTCTAATTTTTTTAATGTCATTGTAAAAAAACAATTTCTCCATTGAAATCACCAAGATAAAACATGATCATACATAATTATTCTCTTTATCCAGTAAATATTGATGCCCCATGATTGAAACCAAGGGAGTTACAATTTTGACGTAGAGATTGTGCTAATGATTTAGAAATCATAGGCTCTTTCATAATAAATGGAGTTTTATCCACATTTTTTGAAGATGTAGCATAAGCAAATTGTCTAATAGGGATTTAACTCCTTAATTTTTAGGCTACCTTGAAATTATACCTTTAAGATAATTTAATTCACTAATTCAAATACCTAGGAAGGTGATTCACCTTTCTTAAACATAGAAACTAATATTTGGAGATGAATTTGACCCCACAATGGTAATTAAAATAAGTGACACAAAATCATACCTAGTAACTCAAAGACCTTTTGGGAAAGGATTTTGTGTGCTTGTCTATTTAATTATAAAATAGCAAAAAATTAATTACAAAAAATTACACTTAATGGGTCTCCTACAATGGGTTTTTGGATCACATCCAAGAGATCATAAGAATTAGGAAATATTCAATAAATCCACTACAAGACCATAGTTTAATGAAAATTATAGAATTTCAAATACGGAAATAGAAGTAAAATTATCATCATAAAACTTTGGAACCGATGGTAATGATTTAGAAATAATTATTAGGCTCTTGCATAATATGTGAAGTTTCATCCACATTTTATGAAGATGTAACATTAATATTAATTATTAGGATAAACAAGTGGTGGTGGTATAATAGTAGGCATACACATTGGAATAGATGGTGTATATCGAATATATATGTCCACTTCAAATTTTTATCATATTTATAATCCCAAAATTCTTCTTGGTTGCTTCTAATTTTTTTAACACCATTATAACAAAAGCAATTTGTCCATTGCAATCACCAAGATAAAACCTAATCACCCATAACTATGCTCCTTATCTAGTGAATACAGATGCCCCCTGATCAAAATCAATGGAGTTACAATTTTGATGTAGATATTGTAATAATGATTTAGAAATAATAGGCACTTGCATAATAACTGGAGTTTCATCCACATTTTTTGAAGATGTAACATAAATTAATTATCTAATAGGGATTTGACTCAATTTTTAGCCCACCCCCATAATTATACCTTTGAGATAATTTAATTCACTAATTCAAATTCATGTGAGGGCTATTAGTGTAGGTTTTTATTTTTCCCTATTTATTAATTAGGAAATTGTATTTCTTGTGCATACATGGAGTTTTCCTACATTTGTGGGATAGGCTAGCTTATGTGGAGGTGTGTGTCATAGATGTGTCATAGGTGTCATAAGAATGTCATAAGTAACTCCCTTGATGGGAGTTACTTCTCTATTCTTAGCACCTTGTCACCACCTTTCATGGAGGAGTTACATTCTATTCTTGGGGTGCCTTGTCCACCTTTTGTGAATGAGTTACTTTGGAACCGATGGTAATGATTTAGAAATAATTATTAAGATAGTTCATAATAAGTGGAGTTTCATCCACATTTTTTGAAGATGTAACATTAATATTAATTATTAGGAGAAACAAGTAGTGGTGGTATAATAATAGGCATACACATTGGAATAGATGGTGTCTTTCGAACATATATGTCTACTTCAAATTTTATCATATTTGTAAACCAAAAATTATTCTTGATCGCTTCTAAATTTTTTAAGACCATTGTAATAAAAGCAATTTCTCTATTCCAATCACTAAAACAAAACCTGATCACCCATAACTATGGTCCTTATTTAGAAAATACAAATGGCCCCTGATCAAAACTAAGGGAGTTATAATTTTAACATCGAGATTGTGCTAATGATTTAGAAATAATAGGATTTTGCATAATAAGTGGAGTTTCATCCACACTTTTTGAAGATGTAACATAAACAAATCATCTAATAGGTAATTGACTCCTTAATTTTTAGCCCCCCCCACAGGAATTATACCTTTGAGATAATTAAATTCACTAATTCAAATGCCTATGAGGGCAAGTCACCTTTCTTGAACTTACAAACTAATATTTGGAGACGAATTCAACCCCAAAATGGTAATTAAAATAAGTGACATAAAATAATACCTAGTAACTAGAAGACCTCTTGGGAAAGGATTTTATGTGCTTGTCTAAATTAATATGGTTATGTGAGGGCATATTAAGTAGTCTACCTTAGAACACTTACTATATATAGACTTTAAATCCATTTATAGATTGTATCTATATGTAGAAGTATATAATTTAGGAAATTTCATTTTAATAAAATAGTAATAAACTGATCACAATAAATTACACTTGGTGGGTCTCCTACCATGGGTTTTGGATCACATATAGGGGATCATCATAATTAGAAAATATTCAATAATCCACTACAAGACCATAGTACGATGAAACTTTTAGAAGCTCAAATATGGAAATAGAAGTAAAATTATCATCATGGAACTTTGGAACTGATGGTAATGATTTAGAAATAATTATTAGGCTCTTTAATGCATAATAAGTGCAGTTTCATCCACATTTTTTGAAGATGCAACATTATTAATTATTAAGAGAAATGAGTGGTGGTGGTGGTATAATAGTAGGCATACACATTGGAATAGATGGTGTCTTTTGAACATATATGTCTACTTTAAATTTTTATCACATTTCTAAACTTATAATTCTTCTTGGTCTTTTCTAATTTTTTTGTGTTATTGTAACAAAAGCAATTTCTCCATTGCAATCACCAAGATAAAACTTGATCACCCACAACTGTGGTGTTCCTTATCTAAAAAATATAGATGCCCCCTAATTGAAACCAAGGGAGCTAAATTTTTGACATAGTGATTATGCTAAGAGGCTATATTTTTACAAAATTAATGTAAGCCATCATAGTTTAAAGCATTGCATGGTGATTCAGATCTCGATAAGTTTGTGCCCACAATTATTTTTAAGATGAACTTATTTTGACATCAATGTAATGGGTTTGGAGTAACTAGTAGGTTTAATTGTAAATTTACATTCTTTTGCTTCACATAACCCCTCTTACCCCCTAAACACAAAAATTATATTAGTTATTAAATAAATATAGCTGACATATTATAATATCATAATATTTTTATATATTAATCTAATTTACGATATATTTTTTAGATCATTATAGGGTTTGTATAGGTCCCCCAACCCATAAAGAAATAGTTTTACAAAGCATGGCACAATGCCAACCAAAAGATTAGGCAAAACCACTACCACATATAACAACAAATGTAGAGCCCCAAATGAATATAGACACTCTACAAAAGACCCCCAAAAATAGAAAACAAAATGGAACCGATAACCAAAAACTACACAGTACTAGGAAATGAAATTGACTAGTTTTAGACATTAAGATCTACTAGGACCTCATCATCCATATTAGTCAGGAGCCTAATTTATTGAATATCACCAACACGTTCCTCCTCCATAATAGAAACTTTTTAAAAAACATGTTCCAACATCTCTTTTCCCCTAGATGAAGATGGCACTAAGTGAGTGATGCCCTTTGATGCATCAGGGTTTGTTTCCTACACCAACACAATGTTATACCATAGTGACACTTCCACCTTGCCTCTAAGTACCCATATTACTAGGTTTTTTTACTACCTTTACTCACCTCTGTACATGTTGGTATTCTTATATCTAGAATAACTATGGAATTAGGATTTTTAACTATGACATAAATTGTAAAGAAATGCACTTTCCAATTTTCATATCTAGTAGGATCACCTTATTTTGTAAAACCTCCAAAAAACCTAAGAGGATCATAAATCTCAACTCAAGATCCCTAAAGGTAAAATCCAAAACAACTCCTAAGCCATCTTGCCTAGAGAATGACAAATTTGGTAGGGGAGTTAGATCATGTAGAAGAATCTTCTTTACTAGACCGACACAAAACTTTAGACGAACATAGAAAACCACCACTTTCATCACAAATTCAAAATCAAATACTAGAAACATTATATTCAAGGTGAAAACTACCACCAATTCAAAATTTACCTTACTTTTCACCCCCTTAATTAGAAAATTTTGCCCCAAGATGTCCATAATTAGATCATGCATTTATTCTATAAGAATCCAAAATATATTCCTGAGGTGAGTGTGAGATACTTAACCATAAAATACCATTTCTCTAACATCACTTGCTCCATAAATTTATGTAGTTTCTAATGATTTCTTGCTCACACTCTCCATGTTATGGCTGGCAAAACACAACATAACACATTGTAATTGACAATTCACAAGCATAGGACTTGAATACTGAGGTAGTAGTAAACTTAAAATGGTGTGATGGAAGCCTTTAGGCTCCCTCATGCCATAAGACACCATCAATCTGGCTAATAATACCTTCCATACTTCATTAATATCAATCCACCATCCAAATCCCTTCATATATTTTAATATTAATCAATATTATAATATCATATAATATACATGTTAATATACATTATAAATCAATATTATATATTATATATTTTAGTATAATATATTTCAATACATCTATATATTGTTAGTAGTACATAAATAATAGTACATTTTTAATAAAATTAATGAAGTGTATAATGCCATGTAACATGAAAATGGGCTTTAACATTATGGGGTCAAAAATGTGATCACCAGTATAGATTTAAAACTCTATGGTGCTTCATCATGTGCATAGTAGATTACATCAAAGAGAAAATATATTGAACATTAATAAGCAATGGGTATTAAATTAAAATAATCACGTATCAACAAGGGTAAATCTCATATCCATGCATCATTTATAGGTCTAAATCACATCAATGTAGTAAAATCAAGAATCATAAAAACTTCATTTATCAAGGTTATAGAAATTATAATATATATTTATTATTGTTAATGGTATAGAAATAATATTAATTTTTTAACAAAATTAAATGACTTTTTATGTTGTATAATGCCACGTAACATCAAAAAATGGTTAAATACAATTATAGGTACGTATTTAAAACTCTGCAATGCTTCACAATGTGCACAGTAGATGAGGTAGATTACTTTGAAAAGTTAATCTATCAAAAATTATTATGTTTGGGAGGAATTAAATTAAAATTTTTAACCACATATCACCAAGTTGTCACAAGCATTAAATTTATGTTGTAGATGATACTTAGCATAGGATAGTTGGCAGTAAAGAATGTGAATTATTAATTTCTAGTATCCCTTCGAACTTGGCTATAAAAATTCTATGAACTATTAGATTACATACAAATTATAAGAAGGAATCAAGTCTATTCTGATTTTATAAAAAATAACCATCTTTTTTGACCTCCAATTTAAATTAGTGATACATAATTATTTTGTTTAAAAGATTCAACTTAAGATATAACTCAAATGAATATCTATCCCAATGAGCTTATTTCTCCACTCCAATCCTTTGGATTATTTCTCTAGTTTATAAGACGAGAATGATAATTTTTAGACTAACTTTAATTTTGAAGTCTGATTATGAGATGTGTTTATTGGTGTTTTTTACTGTAGGTATCGCAAAGTGAGCTAGATATGTGTTCATTAGTTCTCATGGATAAGACTGTTTGGAAATTTTTAAATCATGTATACTACAACCTTATTCATGGTTTTTTTGTAATGCATAATTACTAAGAGTCATGTATTTGATGCACCTATTTACAAAAGTAGGAATACAAACAAATGATAACCAACCATTATAATAGATTAAGAATAGTGATAGTTAGCATTTTTCATTTTGAAACCTTAGTAGGTGCACCTCACAAATGTGATTAGGTACTTTGTATGTGCCCTTGTGGCCTTTTATATTCTAGTATCCATCTATGAGGATGTGATGTTCTATGTTATCTGGAGTAGAAAATTATATTTGTCTACTATTTCTTTTCTTTTGCTTTTATAGTTTGGGTCTTTGCTCACATAATATACTATAGTCCATGCTTTATGCTCCTTTATGGTCTGTGATGCTTTAGGATCTAATTTATTTTAAAAAATAAGAAGGCTTTTGATAGGATAGGTTGGGTGCATATCTAATTATGGTGTTATTTTTAATTAAATTTGATGTAAACCAATTATGGTGCTCTATTCTCTAATAATGCATTGAAAAGATGGTGTCTTTGGAACATATATGTCCACTCCAATTTTGATGTAGAGACTACATGTTAAGGGTCTCTCTTTACATGTAAAATTCAAGCCATCATAGACTAAATCATTGAATACTAATTCAGATCTTGATTAGTCTATGCCTATAATTATCTTTAAAGATGAACTTAATTAATATTTTGACATTGTCAAGGGTTTAGAATTACTAGGTTTAACTATCAATTATAATTTTACCCCTCTCACCAATAAATATATACATACATTATATGTCATGATGTATGTGTGTGCAAATGTGAAGAGTTGTGCACATGGACAAGGGTGAGTACATAGTGAAGCGAAATAATTTTTTAAATCTATATATGTCTCCACCTTTTTGACCCCCTCCTACACACATGAGAAAAATAAACCAATCAAAACTTTACACAATTATTGGTTATGTTGAAAACATAAAAATTGATTTTATTTTATTGAAATCTATGTGGTCTAATGGAAGCTCAGAGCTGACCTAGGCAGCCACAAAGCCTACTAGGATGTTGAGTACTGTCAAGTCTATGGCACCCTCGAACACACTCTGGGATGTATTTTTGTAGCATGTGCATAGGGTATGAATGTGTGTGTGTGTGTGTGTGTGTGTGTGTGTGTGTGTGTGTGTGTGTGTGTGTGTGTGTGTGTGTGTGTGTGTGTGTGTGTGTGTGTGTATTAAACTGAGTAATAGTATATATAAATTATATATTTTATATTAAATATATTAGAGGAAAGTTCCCAATAGATGATCCATCGATGGAGCACATGCTAACAAAATCCCTGTTTGATAATTGGAACATGCACAACTATTGGGACCTTTCCTATAATATATTTAATATAAAATATATAATTCATATATAATATCACTTAGTTATATATATATATATATATATATATATATATATATATATATATATATTAAACTAAGTGATATTATATGAATTATATATTTTATATTAAATATATTAGAGGAAATGTTTGAATATTTGTACATGTTCCAATTACCAAACATGGCTTTTGTTAACATTGGTTCCATCGATGGATCATATTAGTGTGTATAATATTAAACTACACCAAAAGTTGAACATGTAGTATCTAATACTTGTTCAACATTTATTCTATAAAATTAAAAGTAACCAATCACATCTTGACAAGTAAGACTCAAGTATTGATACTCTTATGCACATCTATTGGTACTTCAAAGGTTAAGTTTTGGTCATAGGTTTAAAAAATGCATTTTATGACCTCTAGTGATAAAATTGGTTATATCGTAAAATGTATAATGTGTTAGACCTTGAAACCTTATTTATAATTAGCTAAGATGACATATTAAAAATTTCAAAATCTAATGTGATGTTATGGCACCTTAATTTGATGTCCAAAGTTAGGGTGCACAACTACTAAGACCTTTATCCTATACTAAAATCTATAATATATAATTATAATTTGATTTATAAACTATATTAACATATATATTATATTATAATAATAATAAAATATATTATATAATATATAATATTTTAATATTATATTACATTATATAATATATATTTTTATTATATATTATAAATAAATATTATATATTTTAATATAATATATAAATATCATTTTAATATATTAAATATATCACTCACCTTTAATTCAACTTGACTACTAGAGGTGCATTTGCATTTAAAAATATGCAGGAGTCCCCAAAGAATTTGAAATTCTAATTTACTTTGTAAAATAGGGTTCATATAATTTTCACACATTTTTAAGAATAACAAAAACTTCCAAACATGTCTGACTAGATGTATTTCTAGTGCTGACAGATTATAATAGAGTAGGTTTTAAAGTGTCTAAAGTATTGACCATATTTATTACTATCATTTTTGTATATCTTTATTTTCATGTATTAAATCTTAATAGTGTTCAATATAGTTTTTTACTCTATCTAAAATGTGTATAAATAATTATTTTTAGGTACTTAATCTTAATAGTGTTCAATATGTTTTCTTACTTTATCTAAAGTGTGTGATTGATTTGTGTTTTCTTGGCCCTTTTATTCATTGTTTATGACCTTAATATGTTATGAAATTGCTAATATTTGGATAGTCTACCTAGATTATATTTAATATTTTTTGCCTTGCTAGAGTGCACCCAGTTGTGATGTCAGCGAGCCTTCTATTGAAGGAGCATGCACATGTCTATTGTTTGGGAAAATAAAGTTTTGAAATTTTAACACTAAAATTTTATAAAATAATACAATAAATATTATTCCAAATGCTCTACCTATATATACTTCAATCAATTTTTAATAAAATAATAGTATAATTTTTAAGAATGTGTGTCGAGGTCAAGGAGGCCCTAGGTTGGCCTAGGTAGTAGTGAGCCCTATTGTAAATCCCATTTTAAAATGAAAATAGGTCAAAGGATTCAAGTGGGTGTATAAGACAAAAAGGGGTAGCCTCCACCAGTTATAAGTCAATATGGGTAGACTCCTTGTTTGGTTTAAATTCTGTGGAAAATAGTTGCACAATAATTACTTTGCACCATTTTTGATCATCTTCATCATTTGGTGAAAACTAACTAATTTCATAGATTTATCCAATAAACCATGCAATTAAAATGTCCTTATTTCTAAATGAATAAGCATGAATAGTTACACAAAATTCATCTTAATTGTGTATAAAGAGGTGAGCCATTACAATCAAAAAATATATATTAATCCCATTTATGATAATAGAAAACATAAGATAATATAATAGGTAGTCTCCCATAGCTTTATACCATGGAATTTACCAAAATAATTGACTATACCCCCACCTATAATTAGGATTTGAAATTCTAGAGCTGGGTAAATGAAATAGTCCAATTAAGTAGCCAACTTACTATTGATGAATTTATGTGTACTCTTAGAGTAAATAAATATAGTCAACTTCTATTTCTTGAGGAAACTAACCACCTTAATATTTGGAGGAGTAGTAATACCTAAAATTACATGATAGGAAATAGTAAGTTGAGAATATTTAGATTCATCCTCAGGTCTTTCTAGATTGTTGATGTGTGTCTATGTCAAAGATGTAATGCAAACAATAGAATAACATTTCACAGATTATAGGGACAACATGAATATGGTAGTGACACCTTGGGGCTTCAATCATTTTTTATAGAGAGATTATGTCATTACAACTTACCACCTTCTAGTCTTCAATCAAACCCTGCTATAAGGACAACAAGAATATGGTAGTGACACAGTCTTCCTAAATTTGTTATGATGTAAATTGCTTTTTATTTGCCAAATTAAGCCCAATATCTTAAATAAACAAATGGATATACATAATGAGAATTAATCTAAAGTGATTCATATTAAAAAAATTCAAAAAGGGAGTAAGTTAGGGTAGAAAAAAAGGTTCCCTTGCAACAACAAATACCAATAGATCTCCTTTGATTTATACTAGCAACCTAGATAGCACCTAGATAACAATAAAGACTAATATAACACTATAGAAAAACTCTCAAATTATTTGGCTCCTTGTATTAATTCTAGTAACAACTATATTTTGGTTACAAATGAGGGGGAAACTATTGGAGGTTTTTTAATGATGTTTCCAAGGTGACCAAGGATGTTGATGAGGTGTCATGTGTGTTAGAATGATAATGACAAAGTGTGTTTCAATGAGACTCAATATTCTTAAATGTTTCTTTAGTGTTTGATTAAGGGAGGCATTTTATGGATGATATTGTTGATATGGACATGTTGTATAGACCTTATGGGGTGTCAAGGGTGCTTATAATTAGTATGGAAGTGAGTGGACTTCATTTAGTTGATCATTATTTTTATCTAGGCATTGTGGTCTAGTGGCAGGAAATATGAGTAGGCAAATTATTGATGTCACCATTTCCATGTATGTATGAGTCTGGGAGAGTTGGTCATATGGTTGTGATCACATTACTCCCTAGTTTGAATTTGAATATTCAAGTTTATAAAAGGAAAAATGAGTTCTTTGTATTTCATCCACAACTTTTGATTCAGGATGAATTTCCTGATTGAGTAAAAAATAAAGTTATAGAAGAATCCATGGTGCTTCTAATGAACCTAGTTACATGATCTCAATTTTTATACAGTAAAATATATTTAGATATAAAGTGGAATGCGTGTTCGAATATATTTTTAAAGTGACTTGAGAAGGATATTTGAGCTCATTTTGATGTTGTTTAGATGTCTCATGATGAATTAGCTATTAGAAAGTAATCTAGACTCCATGAGGATGATCTGTGTGGCATTTAGAGGTGGGACTAATCCATATTCAATATGAACAAAGATTAAAAAGTTGAATATGTATTTTTTCATAGTATTCCTATGTATAAGGTATCTATTGGAGTAGATTGAGCATACCCAAAGGTGAGAAAAGGTGATTGTGATCATTCAATGTCAGAATAGTGATCTTGGTGATTGTGATCATTCCTATGTATGACTTGTATGTGAGCAAAGGATTGTTGATGTCTGAGTAAGTTTGGTGATTAATCTGAGAGGCAAATTAGTGTGTGGATTGTGTGTATGACCATTTGGTCATGTTGTAGATGTGGTGATAGAGTTATTGTTGAGGATTGAAGAGTGATCCAAAAGGTGGATTTGGATGCATTAAGTGTGTAGATTTGAGGAGTGGGGTTAGTTGGGATATATAATGTGTCCTAATTGATCTTTGTGGTTTAGTTTAAGTATTTAATGTGTTTTGGCCAATAGGGTATGTTGGGTGACAAATTTGTTATAAAAGGTGAAGAGTGATAATCATAGTTTCATCATCTGATATTGAAGACATCAGTTCAAAGGTTGAGTTATTCATTGGTGTTGTTGTGGTTTCTCAACATTTGAGGTGGTTGTTTCCTCCTTATAAGGTGAAACTTGCTAAAATTCTAGTTATTATAGTTGCTCAGCTAGATAGATGTAGTAAGACCTTGTGGAATTTTAGTCTAACTAAATAAGTGACGGTGGTTCCTTGATCATTTATAGTTGGTCTAGATTCATTTTTTTTATTATAGGCTAATAGTCCAATTGTAGGTTCTCATGGTTTTTATTCCCTAAGAGGGCTTCCCATGTATAACAAACTTTATGTGCTTTATCTTACATTGTCTCTCTTGTTCATTGTTATAAATGATGTGTATGCTTCATGAATGATTATGGTAATTGATTAAGAGTTTGAAAGGGTTTGGAAATTAAAGTGGATTATCTAAGCTCACTGATTCATCCCCCCCTCTCAGTGATTATACCTCTAATAATTGGTATCAGAGTGAGTCCTTTGGAGGAAGCTTAATAGCCTTAAAGAGATTATGAATAGGTAAAAATATGGATAAATAGTTGAAGAAAGAGAATCAATATTGGAAGGCTGTGATCAAGGAACTTGAAGAGTAGATATGTATTTTGAAGAAAGATGCCAAAAGGATGAGAAAGTTATCAATGTTCTCAAGGTTCAGCTAAAATATGCAAGAACATGTTTGTATTCAAAAGAAAAGGACATCTCAAGGGTAAAATTTGGTTATAATTTGGTTATAAATAGATTAATTGAATTTTATAAAATTATAAAACACATGCCTTACAAAAAAATATGAAGTCAATTTTACATTTGTTTGATCCAATTACAAGGAAAATCTAAGTATACGAGCCACTACAAAAATTGTACATGCATAAGGATTTTAGCCTATCAATGTTGAGTTATCTAGATCACTGCATGAAATTTAGTTGTTTTATTTCTATAATTAATTCTTGCACCTCCTCCTCTAGCTCCTAGGGAGCTAACTCAGTGCCTTGATGGATGACCACCATAGAATCCTTGTGTTCTTGAGCCAGGTCTAAGATATTTTCCTCATATACATACTATCTTGGCTATCTATTCTACCTCTTGGTGAGGGAGAACATTGGTTTTCATTACTCAAGGATGATTTTAGCACCCTATTAATCTTCTAGTTTCCTTTTCCTCACCCTTTAAATAGTTCCAATTTGAGGATCAAACAAAGTGGACACTGAGGGGAGCTCTATGATTGTGAAAGTAGGCATTTGAGAAGGCTTACTCCTCAAATCCATTACCTAGGGAGGGATATCTAGTTGTGATGCATCAAAAGTTGTGATAATAACCTCTTTTTTAGCTTTCTCTTAGACTCCCTTCTACTTCTTGTGGGCCTTTGTCAAAACATCAGGTAAGGAAGGCCATTTTTTTTAGACCAGTCTACTCCTCTCAATTGAGGGAGTGGGTGGACTAAAACTATTTTATATTTCATGTGTTGATTAACCTTAGTTATTTCAAGGAGTTATGGTTGACCTAATTTCTTTGAACTTATTCTATCATAGAAATTATTTCAAACATTTTATCCAAAAAAATTCCCTTAAAGGAATTATTACAAAAAAAAATTCCAATCATGTGCATGTTCAAGGTATCTCCTAGGAGATAGCTCAAAAGAAAATTCCAAGTGTGCATCAAGGTTATTGCCAGATAAAAAGTTGTCATAGTTATATCAAATCCTTTGAAAGGACCTTTGAAATAAAAATGGAAGGTATTCCAAGTCCCTTTGAGGTATCTCCTAGGAGAGTTACCTTGAAATAAAATTTCAATCATGTGCATGTTCAAGGTATCTCCTAGGAGATACCTCGTGTGCATTAGGGCTCTTACCAAATAAAAAAGTGCCATAGTTATATCAAATACTTTACAAATACCATTTAAATAAACATAAAATGTATTCCAATGCCCTTTAAGGTATTTCCTAGGAGATATCTTTAAATAAAATTCTAAATCATGTGCATGTTCAAGGTATATCTTAAGAGATATCTCAAAATTAAATTCTAATAGTGTGCATCATGGTTCTTTCCAAACATAAAGTTTTCATGGTTATATCAAATCCTTTATAAGAACATTTTCAAGAAACATATAAGGTATTACAAATCCCTTTGAAGTATCTCTTAGGAGAGATACCTTGGAAGAAAATTCAATTGTGTGCATGTTCAAGGTATCTCGCAGGAGATACCTTGAAAGAAAATTATAATCATGTGCATCAAGGTTTTTACCAAATAAAAAGGTGTCATGGTTATATAAAATCCCTTGTAAGGACCTTTAAAATAAACATGGAAGGTATCTCTTAAGAGATACCTTTAAAATACCCTAAGCATGTCCATTGAACCTATTATAGAAACACAAGCAATAATTCATAGCAACATTGGAAGAGGTAAAAACATGATCATCTAAAAACATGTCCATTGATCCAAATGAGAGTTTGGAATAATGTACAAAAAAAACATGCGTGAATATGTTTTTGATCGTGTGATGATGGAAAAATTTATCCTCCATCTCACTGGGATATTTTATAGTTATCTACATGGAGGAAGATCTCGTAAGGGATAAAACAAAACCTTTGTTCTCTTTCACAATAGACAAAAATATCCCTTTCCTATCCTCATGATTACATAAAAACTAACTGAAATGGATGTGCCATTAACAAGCCAAGTACAATGATTTGCCAATGGGAAATGAGAAGATAGAATAAGGAAGGGAAGGGAAGAAAGAATTTGTGCCAACTCAAAAAAACTAAAATATTCAATTATGCTCTAGAGTCAATCTATATGATGGAATCTTTCACCAACTTATTTTTATAACTGGTATATCTTTCCAGCATAGGGGAAAGATTCCCTTGGTTTGGGCTTACTTGGTATTTGAATTTTAATCTATACTCTTCAAGCAAGGTGATAAACTTTTGAAACATGGTCTGCTTTCATCCAATGAGATCTTTAAGATGGTCACACGACTTCTCAAGTGACACCACTATTTTATTTTATCAACATCAAAAGACTCTTGTGGTGCATTGACGAAGCTTTCTAGAGTGATGTGTATCATCTCTTACTTCAAGTCACTTGCACCATCAATTCTTACTATATTCTTTAATGCAACATTTGTCTCTTTTATTATAGTTTTGAGGGACTTCTCTTCTCCTTTTAAATTTAAGATTTCATATTTGAGCATCATCAAATGATGCCTGATTACCAGTTGACACTCTTTGGGCTTCTTGTGATCATTGGGATTAATGATCCCTTCATGATCAAAGTATCTATGCCCATATTATAGACCTCATCCTTTTTATGCTGGAATTCCTCCCATGTCTTGACATCTATCTCATAGAAAATAATTTGAACATCACACTCCCTTTTATTGTCCACTATGTTGTTTAAGCATTTCAATGTCAAGTGCATTATTTCTTCTACCTTAGTACATATATCTTCTTACCATTTTTATATTTCTCTTCCTCTAGACTTCAAATCATCAATTAGACCAAAATAAAATGACTCTATTGAGCAAAAAAGATGCGCTAGAGCAATACTAGTAGTTGGAGTTACTGCCTTGGGCTCACTCAATATCTTTTGCAAGTACTAGATGATAGCTTGATTTTGTGCCGTTAAATCTTCCTTGGTGGCTTTGTCTTTATCCATGCTATGAGCCACCATGTTTTCCAAAATATATGAGTTGTGCTTTAGGTCGTTCCTTGATGGCTCCCTAGACTATAGCTATAAATAATGTAACTCTCAAGGGGAGCATATTTATTCAATTCATCTAGTGGGGGAATGGCTACTTCCACATTCCTTTCTCCTAATGTAGTGAATGTGGTCCTAGAATGTGTATTGGGCTTCTTAGTGGGTTTGGTGTTATATGCATGAGTGATCTTCACTATGTTGATCTCCCTAGTTTTTCTCACAATGTCCTTCTGCTTGACCTATTCCTCAACCCAAAGAAGGGGTTTGGTCTAAAATCACATTGATGTACTAACATAGATGTAGGTCTCAAGATAGTAAAGGGTGGTGTCATCAAATTAATTGATGTATGAAGTGCCATAGGAATGGGCTATGGATTAACATGAACTATTCAATTTTTTCATCACTTTCCAACTCCTCACCACCCTTGTTTGCTCTAGGTACCCCTTGCAAGTTTGGCTCTATCTGCTCCAAAACTTCAAAATCTGGACCTAATTGGTGGGGCTCCATGACAACATTTCAATGGATCTTCTTCATCTTCCTGACTAATAGAAGGTTTAGCACCCACTTCACCTACTTTATTTTTCTGAGCCTTAGGTATAGATGAGGCTATAGTGACCTCCTTGTTTCCCTCAAGCAACTCTTCACCAATAATGACTTCTAAACCTTTCTTGTGGGTTATATCATGGACCTTGATATGAGGAAGGAGACTTTGAGGTAATTCAATTAAATCAACATTACCTAAATCACTCTCCTCAACACCTTTACTAGACTAGTTTAATTCCTTTCTTATTTTTACATGGGTGGGGGTACCCATTTGAAGGTTTGCTCCCCTACCTTCCTTTATACTCACCTTCTCCTTTGGTGCTAAAATTGACACCTTTAGAGGGGAAGAGACAACTTGTGATGACTTTGGAGATATTTTAGTCCTTCTTGTGTAACTACCCCTTCAAGATCAGTGGTGACTTGAGTATCTTGCTCTGGCTCCACCTTATTCTTCTCATCAAATTTATTCATTTCCTCAACTTCATCCTGATTATCTTGGCCTAGTGGATGGCTGATGACATTCTCAATAAATGTCTTTGTATTTGATGAGATCATTTCATTTTTTAAAGGGGATTAAACTTGAGTGGCCACCTCAAATCCAACCTTCACAACATCTTCAAAGGAGAAGGGATCAATTAAGGCCATAACTTCCTCCTTATCACCCTTAATTTCTACTCTTGAATGACTTTTTTATACAAATAAACCAACCATTGGGACCTTCATTAGGGTCTAGGGTCTTTCCCTTAGAGTTCTTTGCCCAATTATTACTTGTGGAGGAGTGAATGCTCATTGTTTATTCATCACTTTTGTAATTGGCCTATCTTATTTTGAGTCTTCTTTATCACTCATATCTATCAATCTCTAAGCATATGAAGATTGATCCTCTTTCCTCTTCATAGGGAGTTCCTTAAAAGGTAGGTCTTTGAACACAACCTCCTTCATATTCTTAGGAATCCCAATTGGAAGCTGTCGATCCCTTATGACTCTTTTTTTGTTGGGATACTTTGCCTCTTCCTTACCTCCTCTCTTCCTTAAATAAATCTTTGGGGGAGGGACAACAACTAGCTATTGTGCTAGTGGAGTAGGTGAGACAAAATTTGGATTAACCATTAGCATTATTGGTAGGATGGCTAGTACAATTTGGGATCCTTTTTATGTGATAGATATTGGGGTGGAAATGGCCATTGTAACCTACCTAGTAGAAATTTTGTCCCAATTTGTAGCTAGATTTATTAACATTAAGAAGGATAATCTTGACATAGACTAAGATGTAGTTATGGATTCCACATCAGTTGGCTTGGTGAAGTCAACATCACCAACCTTGATCTTCCCTTTACCCTTCACCATTGGTGGTGGAGCCAAGGGACCACCGCTATATTCTGGGAAAAAACCATTTAAATCCCAAACTTTTTTGAGTTCTTAGAGGTTGGAGGTTTCATAAGTACTGAGATCAACCCCATGTTCCTTTAACCACCTAAAGGTTATTATCATGATTTCAATGGCCCTCCATGAAATGGAATCATTTTACATAGTGAAATCCACCTATGACATGGTATGGGCTTCAATATTGGACTAATTATATACTCTAGAGAGTGTCCTCTTATCATCCTACATATCCTTGGGGATGGGATCGATATTCTTAGCAATAAATTTTTACACTATCAATATCATATAGTCTAACTTTTTGACGTCTTCCTCGACAGTGAAAATAGACCAAATGTCTTCAAAATGTGATTGATGTAGAAGTACATTGGTCATTGTGTTCACCCACCATATGATATCATAGTTCAGCTTAGGTGGTATCTTGTCAATCACATATTGTCCCATCTCTTACTCTACTCCCTTAGTTTTGGTAACAAAAGGACATGAATAATGTCCAATTTTAACTAAAAACTTGAAAGGGTTATTTACCTTCTTTGTCATTATCATCTCATGTGAGGGCACCATATACTTGGTTAACTCTATCACTACTAGTCTATTATCTAGGTATCTCAAAAGTTTGTATGGTGACCTCGAGTAGCCACTTACCTTGATATAAGTAAATGACCTAAATTGAATACATGAGGTGCCATATTTATAAATTATGTCTCTGGCCCCCTTGGATATCTTGTTGAGGCTTATTAGAGGATAAAAGACACTCATCATAGTATTAAAGAAATAATTGAAAACTCTATAGAAATTCTTCTTGAATACATCCAAAGTTATTTTAGGATAAACCTCATATATTCTCATCTCATTGGGATTCCTCGTGAGACCCTGGAATGTCCTATTATGCACCAAGTTGTACATTAGGTAGGAAGACATGTAAAATATACCCGTGAATTCCTCATTTTAGTGGATTGTAACCTAGAGTTGCATCATCTACCTATGCATATTATTACTTAGAATGGTAGCCTAGTCTAGCTTCTTCTATTGTTCTAACACACTAATTAAGATTATGGACATACAAGGTTCAAATTTCTCTACAATGGGAATCCCATAAACTCTTTCTACCATGGAAATCACATACTAGGGAAATTCCTTGAATTCCACCAGTTCTAGACTCTTACACATTCTCGAGACCTTTTGCCTTTTCTTGATTACCCATTAAGATTTGACAATGTCCCATATTGTCTTGTCATTCTTGTCTACATACTCTTAGAATTCCTCCAGAGAGTGTTTGATAATTTTAGGATGGGGAGTAATCCTAAGCAGGGTGATAAGGGTCAAAAAAGTGAAAGAGTAGACAATTAATTGGCTTTTATTAATGATAGTCTTGGTGTCTAGTTGGTATACTTTGGCATATGAAATCACTAACTATAGGTATGGGGTAGCCAAGGGGAATGCTACCATATGGGTGATATAACTCATAACAAGGTTGGAGACTACTGGGAGGGTTTGGCTATTGTAAGACATTAAACAAGGATGCAAAGTCTAACCCCTAAATATTTATATATTTGATTTCATCTAGAATAGAAATAATGTTACTCTTGATATATGTTGAAGTAGCAACCATTATTCCCTAGATATTTTAGTGCAATACCTTGAACTCAAATGAATTACTCACTATGATAACCTTTGAAATACCTTTAAACCTCCTCAAAGAACATAATATAAGGAGATAGAAAATCACTTATTGATAATCTGGAGGGTTTCACATAATTGAAATTGAAGACCTTTAAAGAATTCACCATAAGCACTCTTTCACACCACACGTAGATAGGGCACATAAATGGCTCAAAGATGCAAGTAGAAGCTCTGAATGCAAAGGTAAACACGAATGAAGGCAATTACCTTAGTTATAATCCTTTGCATTTTGAAATTATGGTTGTCATTATTGATTTGAAGCTTAATGGCTAATTATCAACTACCTTTTTAAAGTCAATTGAGCTTTTTTTGGACAAAGGAGAGACAAGGTGCAAATGTTTATTTTATATTGATCAATCCTCCTTGTAACACATGGATTCATATAAACAAACTTTTTCATTTTATCACTTTTTAGGCATTCAGGGACCTTTTGCACCTTTCCCACACAAAGGTAAGTGAATCAATTTTTAAAAATGTCCTAGAGCTTGAAAATCCCTAAGGATCTAACACATGTCATCACTTCTCTTTTCAAATTTGGGTGTTCAATCCATCAGTTTCTCTTTGCACCTTTCCCACTAAAAGATAAGTGATTCAATATCCAAAAAGGGCCCAAAACTAATAAAACCCTAAGGACCCACAACGTGTACAACTTAGATGCTAGCTCAGACTCTTAGCCAACTTTACACTTTTGCATCATACTTATTAATATAGAGGAGTGTGCATAATTATTTTGTTCCCCAAAAATAGTCTTAAGAGTCCATTGATATAACCACATGTCTTTCATTCAACTCATCAAAAAATTCCTAACTTCAGTCACTAAAACACATTGAAGGTACAACATGACAATTTCACTTGGGGTCTCAAAACATTTCTTCTTCAATCATAAGGCAATAAATTAATGTATACAAGGATACTTAGATATATTTCTTTCTCATAGTGAATCTTCATATCCTAGACTGCTTCATCCAAGGCATCCAGTAGTGTCTTCTATGTAAAGGAAAATTATACTCCTTTCATGAAGGAGAAATCCACTCTTATCCCCATTTGAAATGTATCTCTTAGGAGATAGATACCTTGAAGGGGAAATCCACTCTTGTACATGTTTTCAAGGTATCTCATAATAGATACCTTGAATGTATTATAAAGGCCTTCAAAACATCACCCAATAGTCCTTTTGTGTAAAGGAAAATTCCATTTATTCCTTGAAGGGGAAATCCACTCTTATACCTATTTGAAAGGTATTTCCTAGGAGATACCTTAAAAGGGGAAATCCAATCGTATGTAGGTTTGAGAGGTATCTCCTAGGAGATACCTTGACAGTATTACAAGGGGCTTTAAAATATAGCCCATTAGTGTCTTTTTCTTGTAAAAGAAAATTGCACTTGGATAAATCCACTCTTAACCTTGTTTTAAAATTTCTCAAAATCCAAGAGGTGAGGGAATAGGTAAGAGATGCAAAGCTCATTTGAAAAATAAGTAGATAAGTGATGGTGTGATAAGAAGCCATCAAATCTAGGATTTAAACTTAGAGATTTAGTTCTCAAATATTAAACGTATCTGCTAGGGGATACCTTGAAGGGGAAATCCACTATTTTTTGCATAAGTCATTTAGAACATTTGTTCACACAAAATGTCTGATACAAAAAATTTGGACAAATTTTTTTGAAGACCCAAAGTCTTGAATAATAATTTTGAAAACATGGTTAAGGCTTGTGAATTATCTAAGGTAGCTATTGCACACACATAAAGAACTACACCAATGAAAGAACTAATACACATATATAAATATGAATCAGCTTGAAATCAACTATCTTAATCAACATGCTCACCAATCTTGAACTCAACTATCTTAATCAACACATTTACCAATGTTGAATCCCTATATATGCCAATATCAAGATCTAAAGAAGTGATTTTATTAGTTGGAATGAGATGGATTTTATTAATGATGTCATCCTAATTATTGAACTAAAAAAAGATACACCCCGTATTGTCATGATGGTATTTTAATGATGACATAAATTTGAATCAAGAGATTAGATGTTAACACATGCAAGGTAATTATTCCTAAGGCCTTGCATGTTTGGAGCTCTTTGGGCTCGTATCACATTATTTTATTTGTCTCTTAGTCCCATACCCTATCCATTTCCATTTCTAAAAACTTGAATAATGAATCTTGAAGAATAATTTTTCATATTCAAAATATGGGTGGGGACCGAGATCGGTTTGAACCAATTTCAAGCTCTGATGTCAAGGAAAATGAATATGTTTGGAATAAAATGGCCAAATTTGGATTGGCTGCCTTCATGGAATGACTCATTAGGCATGACATAGGGCTTTCTAGGGTCTTCACTTATGGATGGAAAGATCATGAAGTTTGTATGCATGGCTTGAAAATCTTGATCATTAAGGAGCTCATCAGAGAGATTATCAAGATGCATTATTCTAGAGTCAAAGCATTCAAGGACAAGAAGAGAAAGGAGGAGATTTTTAGCAAATTTTTCAACAAGTAAAAGAAGAAACCCAAGATTTCATCCCAAAAAGGTTTCATGAGGTTAGAACTATTGAGGAAATGGCTTGAAGTCTACCTCAAAATAATGAGCTATATTACCTTATAAGGAAAACATACTATGATTTTTTCCCATCACTTCTTATTACTCAATCATTTTAAAGGCCACATAATTAGCATTCTATTTTTTCTTCTACAATCCTTAGAATCTTTAGTACTGAGCTTCAAAAAGAACCCTTTGGTAGACTTAAATTCACCAAAGTCTAATTTTGCTACTGATTAAGAGAGGGGAACTATAGTGGTCCAAAATCATCATTGAGGTGATTGATATCCCCAATGAGAAGGAAGAAACTAAAGGGGGGAGGAATTTTCCATAGAGTCATCATCTGATCATGAACTTGAGAAATAAAATGTCATGGATTCTACCAAACCAATGTAGGAGTATCTTAGACTAGACATGGGCAGTCCTACCTATGTCCCTCCATTAGCTACCAAAGGTAGAGGGGTTATCAATTCTAATTCTAAGGTAGATATCATGAATTACGTTTAAAAGTTGCACACACAGATTTCCATCTAGAATATTTTATGTAATGAAATCATAGATGAGTTTGAAAAGTTACAAGGGCTCTTGGGTCATATGTTAATAACCTTTAAATTGGGAAAGGATCATCTATAATGTACTCTCCAAGGCAAAAAATCAACTTAGAGCAGTGGAAAGGAGGATGCCAATAGGGATCTCAAGGAGGAAAAAGTGGAGATCCAGTCTACTAGCCTCAAATGCAAAAGATAGGAAGAAGATAAGGATAAATTCATGGGAATTCATACGAGAGGAAGGACCATCAACGGTGATAGTATTGTGACCAAGAATTTGGTCTTTTATTCTAATTCAAAATAGTTGGGCTTGCTTTATCTCTTTTTGTTTGGTCTAAGTTTTTTTTGGATGATACTTTGCATAAGTTTGGTGGCATGGGGACTTAGCTGCCAGGTTTGTATATTTCTCCTTTTTTATCTTTCAAGTTTCTTCTATAAAGGGAATAGGCCCCTTCAACTTAACTTTTAACCAATCAAATAAAATATAATAATAATAAAAACAATATACATTGAAGGGCATTGTAATACCTTTATGGATACCTTAAAGGTATCTCCTAAGAGATACCTTAATGCATAGAAGAACCATTAAAGGTATTACAAGGCCCCATTATCTTGAAATAATTCCAATTATGTGCATTTTCAAGGTATCTGCTAGGATACCCATTGAAAGTACTACAAATGCATGTTTGAAAGTCTCTCCTATGAGATTCCTAATACCTTACAAACATGAATTATGTTACACTTGAAGGTACTAAAAATCCCTTCAAGGTATCTCCTCAGAGATAGCTTGAAATAAAATTCCAATTATGTGCATGTTTAAGGAATATTAGCATATTATCATGGAAAATATAGTTAGCTTTCACAGTAGGAAGTAGAAAATAATCATAATGGCATGAGTGAATTTACACAATCTTCAATTTTATACATTATATAAAATATAAAGACAAAATAACGTCGCGTTAAGAATTCTAGATCATAAATAACATAATAAAATATAGAACAAACTAAAACAAAATAGAGTAAACACTGCACACCATGAAAAAAATAACATCATAACAATATTAAATTACATCATAGAAATATATATATATATATAGCTTTTCACATGACTCTATCTCTTCACATTATAGCTTTATGGCATACAAAAATAAAAGAGACATGGAATTCTTATATATATCACTTGGCTAACAAGGCTAAAGACATCCAAAAGATCATATAGACAATAAAATGATACCTTGTACACATGCCCCTACTCCACATCCAACACTTTCATGGACTTAAATTGTTGTTTCATCCTAAGATAAAATTTTAACTCTAATCTTGGCTGAAGCTAGAAAAGATTAGCCTTTCACAAAAGTGGCATTAATCGCTCTAGGTTTTCCAATTTTCCATACTTGCCTACCACCCTTTTTAGTTCTTAAACTACAAAACTTGAATTGCACATTTACCTATTATGTAGGTTGTGGTTTCCCAGGCTACACCTTTATATCTAGCTTTCTCTTCTACAAAATTTATTAGAGATCCTATGATGGAATGAACTTAGGTTCATCTATGATATACATAATAACTGGTTCAACCTATGAGAGATCATGCTTGAGCATTTTCCAATTATCAAGTACTTTTTGCACCATGGTAATTAAAACATGTAGTGAAATCTGAATGACCTTCAAATTGTGCACATCTACTTCTTTTGCAATGATAAGGAAGTCTTTGGCATTTGACAACTTAAGTTGGATATTTGACATAATATCATATAACCTATCTATAGTCCTTTGGGATTGAATTACCGCAAATGTGTTGTGCATTATCTCATTCTGATAGACCTTGATATTCTTCATCATAGTATCCCTGGCTTCTAAAAATTATTGAAATGCATCATTTAGTGTTTCCCTATTAGCCATTCGATCATTCACTACAACTTTAGATTTATCTACCATTATCAAATTGGTTTAGTAAAATCCAAGGATTTGTTAAGATGTTGCCTCCAATCAAGCATTCCTTGTGCAATATAATTAGCTTAATACACAACTATATCTAAGACCTAAACATATTCCTCTATAAGTTCATAAAAGCCTTTTATCTCAATGTAGATAGAATTCCCTTGGGTGCATAATTTATGTGAACTCACCCAATACTTTATTAGCTGAGTTAGTAATGTAGTAAATTGTTTATCCTCTAACATTACTTGATCACCAAGGACTTACAAAACTAGATTAGGACAAGATGCATTGATGAGTTACCTAGCCTTAGAAATTTGATTTTGTGATTCTGATTTCTCCTTGCACAGTAGAAAAACCATATGTTCCAAGTCTAAATCCTTTAGTGTAATGGATTTTTGCAATGAATTTGCTCCTTCGATTTCCTTGGATAATGTTAGATGTAAAACATCCAAAGATGTCTTTGAAAGTGGAATAAATCACAGTGGATCTCATTTAGATAGTGATATCTAGGGATACCTCTATTACATATACATCATCTATTTCCATATCATATTATGAGTATTTTTAAGATTCAAATTTGATAAATGTGACACCTTTGCACATGAAAAAATTTCTCAACTCGACCAGAGAGATAAGTGTATCCTTTTGTCTCATCATTCCCCTAGACTTCACCTGATGGTCACTACTTATTATGGCTGGCTCTTTGAAAGATACCAAACATTTGAGTATGATGGTTGAAAGAATCACTTGATAAAGACTACATTTTTATGGATTAGTGGTTGTACCAAGCTCCCTTCTTCTAGTAGATCTATAAACTATGTAGATGAACCAAGTTCTAGATCTTTTTTAAAAATTTGTGTCTCAAATTCATGCTAAGCTTCTTATTAACCTGCAATATCCATAATAATAGTGGGAGAGGGTTATATAATGTCAACTAAATGATCACTTCATAGCTTATTATACACTTGGAAAGTGTGCAATGATTTGTATAAAAATAACTCCTCCTCCTTATTGAATATCTTTTGGCCGATGTCTTTGATCACACATTTAATAACTTCTTATTCATCAACCCACAACATTTCAAGATCATAATCCCAAGCTATCCTTGGTACATGTGGATTGTCCAACCAAGACTTGATTTTACTAAATATCTTTTTGGCTAGTGGTGGTGAGGCTCTTTGTGCAATTCCCTTCTATTTGCATTTTTCTTTCTATGGAGGAGTTATGGACTACTAGGGTAAGGCCTATGGTTGCACAACTAGCTAGAATTATTTTTGCTCTTACCAGCCTTATTATGTGACTAGGGCTCTCTACTTACATACTTTGTCTTGTGTTTCAACCATTGTGATGAAAAATGGCATTAGAGTCATATTTGTCATGGAAAACTCATGCACCTTGATTTCAATACCAATGTATAACTTGGTTACCGATGCATGCTACCCCAAATATTGCATGACATCCTATAAAATTTGAGGCTATGACCTAATAAAAGCTAGGGCCTCAAGCCACCATATGCTAAACTACCTTAGTTTCTCATAATAGTTCCTTATCTTAGTCCAATTCATTCCTACAAGGGCAATAACAATCCAAAAGTATATAGTAACATTAATTTGGCCTAGCAAGGATTTCTATTGGGTGAAGCATAATAACATAACTAGAAACTAATATTGAAAATTTTGTGAGCTACCTAAAATTACCTTTTTGATATTATTGGTAAGATTGAATGTGAGAAACTTGGGCCAATTTAAGTTCTCATTATGTTTTATCATGTGATACACAATGTCAATTACTCCTTTTGTTGCCTGCTTGGCCTACTTCGTTATCTGCCAAAACCTCTTTGTAATACACTCTACCAAAATTTGCATTACAACATCCTCAATGGAGTTAATTGGGTTTATTCTACCTACCCTAGTGGTAAATTTATCCCAAACATATGGATGAATTGTTTGTGTGGTGGACTTACATCACAACAATTTTCCATGATTTGGGAGGCTTTTGGATCTCGTCATGGTCTGTGCATTAATCCAAATAGTGATATCTCTAGACAAATGAAGATCCCCTTGGTTGTATATACTTAAAAAGGTATGCATGACCTTATCTAGTTTCCTAAATGTAGGTAACTTGATTATCCTCTCTACATCAAAACCCCAAAGTGGATGTTAAAGTGCAAGAGCTATTGCTTTTGCACCTAGTTATGTTGATAGGGAGAAGAGAGTAACTTTGGCCATTTTCACAAAGTTAAAGGGATACAGGTTACTAAATTGGGTTTGTTGAATACCTATCCCAATCCCTATTTCCATCTTCTCCATATCTATGAGTATCATCAACAACTTTCTCCTATCCATAACTAAACTAATCTACATTGTTGATTGATTTGTTTTACCAAAATCTAGGTATCAATTTTTCTGTATTGGAGTATATCATGCATAGATAGTAGAATATTATTATTTACCAAATTATATAATGTTTTTGCATTATTATTAAACTTCATTTTATGGCTTTTAGCATCCAATTTTCTCTTTTTAACCTCTTTAAATGCACTAACTACTTGTGCATGAGCATTCTTTTTCATCTTTAATATTTTGGCTTTGATGGTGACATTTTTTGTCTTGTAAATCTTGAAATTATCCCATATCCTATCTTATCCCAACTTGATCTACCTCAAACAATATGAAATATTTTTAAATGTCATGTCATTAATGGTCTGACATGACCATTAGTAGTCCTTATGCCATATCAGTCTTGTTTCTACCACTTTCTTAGACTTAATTTGAGATCAATGTACATTTTTTACCAGATTACTCCTTAATATCCTTTATTTGGTAAAGTAAAAAATGATATTTTACATTTTTGAATAAATTTTTAAATGCATTTAATAATTTATATTATTCATACCGATAAGAGCATCTTGGATTCTACAAGCTCACAAAAATAAATGTAGCCACAAATGGAACAAGAGTATTCATCCAAGGAACAAGAAATCTAGTAGTTGAAGAATGACCTTGTCACCCACTCCTAGACCACAGGTATCCTATTGGGAGAGAATAAATAATGTGGCTAAAAAATTGAAGCCAAAACTTGGATTCATCATGGACTTATAGTGACTAAGCATGCAGGTGAGCATAGCCACAAACTTGAAGTCTTAGTCCCTTTCGTTGATGACATGTGTCATCATGGTGCTCCTCAAGAAAGAAGGGAGTTCTTCTTTAAATAAAAGGCATGCCATTGGCCCAAGGAAGTGGGACCCATTTTTAACAACAAATTTAGAGGTAGTTTGGAGAGAGACACACATCAGCATAATGCTTCTTACATATCCTTAAGATTTCATACACGAAGTTCCATCTATCAGTCTCTAGGTAAATAGGTTAGAGACACCTGACATAATCATGGAGAGTCACTCACCCGATAAACTTGAAATATTTTTCAAGTGTTGAAATTTCGTGGGTTTGTAGGTGTATGCCACATGTCCTTGACTATTAAAAAATGAAGTCTTAAGCTTAATGTCATGGCTACCCTTAAAGGTATTATAAGGCCCTTAAAGGTATCACCTAGTATTGCCTTCAAATGTTGAAGGGTTATGATACACATGTTTGAATGGTCTCTCCTAAGAGATACCTTCAAACTTCTGGGTCTACAACAAAGGTTAAAATCAAATACAGGATCCAAAAATATAAGAAGCTAATCATTTTCCATAATTTTGGTCAAAACCCCCATTGTTCATTATCATTTTGTATTGTAATAAAATACATGATTGAATATTGACTTAATTAACTATTTTTCTCTACATGACTATTTCACTCTGATGCATGTTTGAAATATATCTCCTAGCAGATACCTTTAAAGTAGGATGAATAAAGAGTTGATGTATGTAGTATATGATATTAAAATCTATTATTTTCTTGGATTGACATAGACTGTGTCATTAAAAAAATGTTATACATTACCTTTTCAACATTTTAAAGTTTTAACATATCTCCATGATTATATTCTGGTATAAATATAGCTTTATCTCCTACATATAGGTATAAATTGGATTGATTTCATAAATAACTCGATTAAGAACTCTTCTCATGTCTTTTGTAAAAAATCATACTTTAATGGATTTAGAATATAGAGACTATGTTTCTCTCAAAAATAATGATAAGGTCATTAGTGAAGAAAGAATACACAAAGTGGCAGGTCTAGATGCTGAATCTCTAGAACCCATAAATATCACTTCCACATGCCACAATGAGGAAATACCTATTGGATGTGTAAGTGTTAATGTGACTAAAGCTTTTGATCTGACTATCTCACTTCCATTTGCTATAACTTTTGTGGATAATTTTGGGGATTTAGTTGATAGTTTTACTATATAGAGCACAAGAAAGATGTAATATGGTACATAAATTTTTTTTGTAGACAATGACATGAACCAAAGTCAAAATAATTTGTGTCTAGTTCTGCATATACAACCATTGCAACAAGAAAAACCTTTCTTGAATTCATTTGTTCAATATATTGATGATCCCACCAAATTTCAAAGCCTAAGAAAAACTTTTATTGGGAAAAAGGTAAATTTGTTTCATAAATGTATAACTCTTGAAAATGATGAAAATTTGATTTTGGTTATGTTGAATTTACACAACTAGGGTAGATTTTTGGTTGTATTCATATCCCAATGTTAGAAAATGAATTGGTAATTTACATAAGGAATGTTATACAACATAGAGAGACTTTTGTTGGGTGAATATTTTGTCACCAGCTAACTGATGGCAAAATAGGTATATCAACCTCAGCATAAGGAGATTTATATGGCAAAGTGTGCAGGTTTACCACAACAAAATGAGATAAATCTCTCCTCTCATCAAGGGGAGGTTCCCTATAAGGCAGGGGACGTTCCCTGTAAACTACTATAACTAATATAAACTAAAAATACACTCAAGGGTGGGATAACACCATTCATCTCTCTTTTGTTAGAGATTATGTTCACAAGGACAAGGAGAAATCTTGGGTAATTACTAAAGGCATTTCTCTTCTTTTAGAAATGATGTTCAAAAACTAGAGGAAGACTTCCTAGGTAGTAACTGTAACCACAAGAAACCCACGAAAGCACAAAGTCTTTCATTGCTTCTCTCATTGATCAGGATGTAGTAACACAATAGAATGAAGTGTAGCACAAAGTCTCCACTTCAACTACAACAAAGTGAAAGATTATGAAGGGTAATGGGAGCTCAAAGTCTCACCAATATCCTTTAAACTAAAACAAAAAATAAATAGACTAAAGATAGTTATGGTAGCACAAAGTCTCTTATAGTCGGCTTCAGGACACCTTCTAGATTATCTCCACTAATTTTACTTATTCGATTAAATGAACAAGACTGTATTTAGGAAATAGACATAAGAACAATTTCCTAGATAACATAAGCTATTTCAACACAAATTTTGAAAGGTCACTTGCTTTCTCATTCAAATGACAAAATATGATTAATAGTCTGAACTCAAAGTCTCAGGAATGCCTTTCAATTTGGGCAACATTTCATTTCTAATCATCGAGAGATCTCCATTATAAAAAATGGGAGATTACAATATATAGCATTCCAAGAAAGACTTGGGTGCTTGTTTTCATGAAAATGGCCCATGCTAAATTAAATGCCTTAAATATCTATGAAAGGGCCATGATAGAATGGGTCATCAGCCTTGAGTTTGGCATTCTAAATCATCTCAAATGTCTCCTCCTAAGCATGGGTTGTCTGGTCTTCTTTATGATGCTTACATAGTTGTCCATTAAACTTTACTTAATGCAAAAAAAAAGGCTACACCTTTAAATGTTTGCGCTCTCTTATGTCTACCTGGTGGACTATTCCACCTACTATAAATAATTTTCCTATAGATATTTCTAGATTTCCTATAGTTTTTCTCTCTTTCCTTGCCACATTTTGTCTTTCCTTGGTGATTTGAGCTCTCGAGCTATCTTCTTGCTTTCTGTTGGCTCCTTCAACTCCTTCTTTGGCTAGTCACTAAGTTTGTTCTCAGGTCTGCATCTTTGAAAATCAATAGATATTTCATTACCCTAAATTTAACGTCTACGGTGACATCATTGGTCACTTGGTGACTTGAACCACTTTAAACCTTGAACCTTGAACTCTTTTGGTTCAGAGGGTCAATTTTTCAAAGGTTCAATGTTTTTTGAAGGGCCGTGTTTGCTCACTTTTTTCTTCTTTAGTTGAACCATTCCTTCGAACCCTTTGGTTGAGCCATCTTGTTGAAATTATTTCTATGATCTTTTACTTCCTTCATTCACTTGAAGCTTCCTTTCAAACTTTGAACTCTTTGAACCTTTTGAAGCTTTGAACCTTGAACCATTTTGGTTCAAAGTTCAATGGTTCATTATCTTTCTTTGAATCCTTTGAAGCTTCAAACTCTCTAGATCCTTTCATTTTCTAAGTCTGTTGAACTTATTGAACTTGTTGAACCTTTGAACCCTTTGAACTCTTTTTTTGGTTCAAGGTTCAATGGTTCAACAGTTCAATCTTCACTCTTTGAAGCCTTCTTTTCTTTAAGTCCACAGAAGTTGTTGAACCTTTGAACTCGTTGAAACTTTGAACCTTACAGAGGCAGGGTTCAATGGTTCAATGGTTCAAAGTGGTTCATTCCAATTGTTTGAAGCCCATCGTTAAGTCTTTTGATCAAACCTTTACGTTGAACCATCCTCAAAACACTAAGGAAAAGCCTCAAGTGTTTTGAACTTCCTTTGAAGAAAGCCCACCTATTGAACCTATGACTTCTTTAGCTAAAAAAGATTGAATATTTGGAAAACTTAACTACTCAAAATATTTTTGAGAAAGAAAAGAGAGAGTTTTTGGTCTGTAGGACCAAAATGGTCGGCATGTTTCCCACAAAAGCAAGTGATAGATTTTGGGAATAACAGTTGGCTCCAGTTGGGGAACTTCCATTAATTGTAAAAATGATCAAGGGGAGTAGAATCTAGAATCTTAGCACCTTCATTTATGCCATTGAGCTACGGAGTCACGCTACCCAAAAAGCAAGATGCCAAAAATAAATGAACAACATAAAACAAATGGAAGATTATACAAAAAGTATACATATGTATAATTGGACTTATCCGATATTTCAAGGATTGAAGTGCTTCAGATACTGCCCACTATGAGGTAGTGAAAATGGCATGGCATCCTAATATTTTAGCAAGAAACTATTCTCACCATGAGTTGGTGAATGGAAAATGGGCCTCTCCATAAGGAATACAATTTCCCATGCATCCCTTTTAGTTATCTCCTCTTGTCACACAACAAGACTTGATCTCCAATCTAAAAATCATGAGTCCTTACTTTCTGATCAAAGAGCTTCTTTACCAGACTTTGATGTGTAGCAATACGATCAACCACCATAGTTCATTGCTCATTTAGTTTAGTCAAGCACATGATCCTCTTGTCAATGGAACTTTCAAATGTTTTATCTTCGATTGCCCTCACCAACTTTAGTGTTGGTAATTATAGGGTGATTGGTATCTCTACAATGAGACCATATAGAAGTTTGGATGGTGACATACCTATCACCCTCTTGGGTGTAATTCTATCTACCCATAAAGCATCAAACAATGCTTTATGCCAAGTTCTTTGATTGACATTTATTAGCTTCCTGATAATGGTCACCAAGTTCTTGTTGCTTGATTCTGCTTGACCATTTCCTTATGAATAATAGTCAGAAGAGTGGGAGAGGATAATCCCATAGTTGTGGTAAAACTGGGTAATCTCATGAGAAAAGAAATAGGCTACATTTTCTATTATAATCTTAGTTGTCACTCCCAATTGGAAGATGATATTTTCCTTGAGAAAATTACATACCACTTTTGAAGTAGCATGCTTAATTGGAATGGCTTCTACCCACTTGGTAAAGTAGTCTGTGTCTGTAAGAACATACTCATGTCCAACGCTCAAAGACGGGTTTACACCGCTAATGAAATCAATACCCCACTATTGAAATGGCTCTTCAATTACTACTGGCTTGAGAGGTAATGCAACCAATTTGGGTCTTCCATTGAATTGTTGACATAGTTCACATCTATGTACCCATTTGTATGCATCTTGAAATAGAGTAGGCCAATAATACTTGGCTTGTAGAATCTTATGAATAGTCACAGGTGCAAAAAAATGTCCTCCACAAGTTAAATTGTGGAAGGACTCCAAAGGTTTGTTTTGATGCACTTTATCCATGTAACAAAGGAATACCCAATCAAGGTTCCTCTTATACAGACCATTGTCCCACAGGAGAAAGTTGATAGATTTCAACTTAACAGTCCTCTTTTCTTTATGAGACAGGTGAGCAGGACACTCACCATAGGTAAGGAAATGATCAATATTTGAATACCACTCATTCATAGTGGTGACAAAGAGAATTGTTGGTGTATCTTCAACTTCTATTTTTTCATGCCGTATTTCTTCTAGTATGTTATTAGCAATTAATTGGTAGAGACCCCTTCCCCACATAAGTTTTGTTGGTTTGATGACCAGATCAAACTCTTAGATTTTAACAATCTAATTACCTCTTTTAGTTCCAAATTCTTGCTGAGTTAGTATGGACTTGACTATTGTATCAGGGACCAAAGTAATAGTGTGTGAGTTCAAGATGTAAAAACAAAAGTGCTTCACCACCTTTACCACAGCATAAGCATTGTTCTCTATTTTTGAATACTTCAGCTCATGAGCTTTGAGAGGATAATTCATAAAATATATAGGATATTCCACACCTTCTTTATTCTGTTAAACCAAAATGGCTAAAAGTTTGTGTTTAGAAGCATAGTTGTATATCATGAAGTCTTTGGCATAATCAAGATAAACCAAAATTGGGGCATGGGTGATAGCTTCTTTGATGTCTTGAAATGCCGACTTGCCTCCTTTCGTCTAGTTGAAAGTGTCTTTACCTTTCATCATGTTGACAATGTGGTGAGTCTTCTCTTTGAATTCAGGGATGAACCTTCATATAAAATTTACCTTCCAAAGAAAGAGTGGACTGCGGTCTTACTAGTAGGAAGAGCAAGCTCTTGAATAGATTTGACCCTTTCTAGGTCGGTCTTTATGCCTTCTCAAGATACAATGTGTCTGAGAAGTCTACCTTTTCTAACCCTAAAAATAGATTTCTTGGGATTAAGAGAAATACCATTCTACCTACATCACTCTAGCACTTGTTATAGATGATGCACATGATCAAGACAATGTTTAGAAAAGACTATCAAGTTGTTGAGATATACCACAATGAATTTCTTCATTTCATTTCTGAAAGCAAGATTCATTACTCTTTAGAAAGTGGCACCAGCATTGATCAAGCCAAAAGGCATTCTATGATATGAAAAAGTGCTCCAAGGTTTTGTGAAAGTGGTCTTATGCTGGTATTTTTCACCAAAGTTCACCTGATTATATCCTAAAAACCCATCTAGCATTGATAACATCTTAGCACCAGTCACTGTCTGCAACATCTGATCCATGATGGGTATGGGATAGTTGTCTTTTAAATATGACTGATTCAAATTTTTGAAATCAACACACAGGTAAATTCCTCCATTCTTCTTTCTCATAGGGACTATGTTTGCAATCCAAGTGGAATGATGGATTGGGAAAATAATTCTTGCATTCAACATTTTCTGTACCATAGACAAAATTGTGCCTGATATCCTGGGGTTGTACTACCTTTGCTTCTACTTGTGAGGCAATGACTCAATCTTGAGAGAAATTTCATGCTAGATTTATTTAAGTCTAAGATATTTTAGATCATCATAAGAGTATGCCAAAACATTAATGTAATGGCAATTCAGAGTGATAAATTTGAGTTTTTCATCAGGGGTACAACAATTCCCAATGTTGAGCATTTTTAGATTGTCTTCTATACTCAAATTGATTTGATCAAAATCCTTGGAGGATTTTGAATCCATTTGCTATTCTTTGATAAACCTATCATGCTTGTCAAAAAATTTCTCATGAGAAACTAATCCTTTGGGAATTTTATTCCCTTTGAGCTGAAGGAACTCTTCATTAGCTTTTGAATTTGTTTTCAAAGCTGATTCTCACGGTGGAGATTTACTACCTTCAAAATTAAGCTTTTCAAAGCTATCCATCTCTTCCAAAAAAGTAATGATTTGGTTATCACCATTAAACACATGCCAATGGTTAGCATTATCAAGTACACTTGGTCAAAAGACCAGTTTGATAGTGTACCTATTTCCTTTGAAATCTTGGTGAGGGACCAAGAGAGTTATAGAAATGGCCAACGAATCTACTCAACTATTGAATTCTCTAGGCATGGTAGAAATACTGAAAGCATCAAAGCTTTAAATTCAGTCCCACACCAAATTGTGATAATGTCACAATCTCTCATTCTTGGTTTGATACAGGTTCCTCACCTGACAAACCACTAGTTCAGTGTCTCCTTTGGCATGAAGAATTTTAACACCTTTATCTTGAGTAGCCTTTAAACTGAGTAGCAGTGATTCATATTCATTAGTGTTTTTAGTATTATTAAAGTAAAATTTATATGCATAGGGGAAAATATCTCCTTGAGGAGATATTAAAACAACTTCAGCTCCAGAACCAGTGGAAGAATTACTACCATCAAATTCTAGAATCTAGACATCATCAGAATTTGATCTTCTTTCAGATGTTTCTTCATCAAGAAGGTAAGATCCCTTTTCATGTGTACTACACCCTACCAATTTTTTTGATGCCTTATCTAAATTTTTTGGAATGTCACTTATTAAGCTTTCATTTTTTAAAATAGGAATGTCTTCAGTAGACAAAAAGTAATTACCCATGCCTGAAGACACAAATAGAATTTGAGCTTCAGGGGCTGACGTTTGGGTGATAATATACTTTTCCTCCTTCTTAGGAAGCAACCTTTACATGACACCCTTCATAGGTATCCTCACCTTAGATAGGTCCATGCTCAATTCTCCACCAACATCCTTGCAGAAATTTTGTCCAAGTAGAATGCCATCGAAGGTTGGAATGTCAACCACCAAGACTATCATTTTAATCCTCTTTTCTAGAAATGTCACAAATACAAATTGAGCATCTTTGATTTGTCTCAATAGAGGCACTTATTTTTTTTCCATGGAGAAACATCTACCAAAAGTCTTGGTCAGCATGAGACCAAGAGATTTTACCACCTTGGCGAGCATGACATTGTCAGAGGTGCCAGAATCTATAATGCAATTATTCAGCTGATGAGCATTTATTAACAGGGAAACATAAAATGGTTCTATTTTCTCAGGGGCAGCTAGAGGAGTAATCACAAGATTATTTTGGGTGGATGTTTTCTTGGTGGGACCAAGAGTTACCTTCAAAATTTCTTGTCCTATAAGGACAATTTTATTTTTTATGCATTGAACTAACCTATCTAACTGCTCAGGGTTAGATTACAAGAATTCAAACTCAGACATTTGAATTTTGGTATTCTTAACATGGTCAATTATATTAAATGACTAAAATGAATGAGAAATAGGGGAAGGTAGTCCATCAATCTAATTTTTACTAGGTATAAGACTGGTCTGCAAATTTGAAGTAAAAGGTGAAGGAATATTTGAGGTACTTACTTTTTTATTGATCACCAGGTCTTTTGATTGAAAAAGCAGAGTGGTCCCCCATTTAACAATTGAAATTCCTATTCAATATTATTCCCATGTTTTTCCCTTATCAACTTGTTGAGCTGACTAGTTTTGGGACTTGGTAAATACTACGTATGATCCATCAAATGCTTCACCTTTACTTTTGGATTCATCTTGGTAATTTAGGAAACCAATGTTGGAGTCTATAACTGATTCTTCTTGGTCTTCTACAAAGAGTTTAGTGTCATTTTCTTATTTTAACTCAGGTTAGAAAGAAAAATCAGATTCAGTTTCAAGATAACCAACTACTGAGTTAGCTCGTGCTACTTCAATGGAAAGTTTCCTTGGTGGGGGAGGAAGATGATTTGGCTACCCTTGATTCCTAGTAGCATTGCCTTGGTATGACTAGTTGGGAAATGTCCTCCTTGGTATATCTCAATATGAAGGAGGAGTAGACATCCCAGGTACCATTTTATTTTTTAGAGCTAGCAACTCATTTTCTAGCTTTTGCACCATAGGATCAGTGGTGCTTGTAGAAGAATATTCAGAAGATGAAGAAGATTTACTTTTGTTAGGATCTCTTCTTATCTTTCCTACTAAGATAAGATCATCTTCAACCTCAGTGGACAAAATTTGAGCTATAGCAAGATTTATGTGGCCAACCTGCCTCAATAGAAAACTCACTTCAGGAAGCTGCAAATTGATGAAGAAGCATTTGAGATTCTCAGGTGTTGGCTGAGAAATTGTAAGAATCTTATTCTTCATCTTGTCAAACTCAGCTATGAAGTCTCTCATAGGTTCATGAGGCTCTTTCTTATTTTGTGTGAGCTAAGCCAACAGGGCATGTGCATCTTCTACAGGCTTGAACCTTGCTTCAAACTTGGCTTTGAGGGTGTTCCAATCAATCATAGTCTGGGCTTGTAGATGATAAAACTAGTCTATAGAATCACCTTGTAATGTTTCTACAAATAGCTTGACTGCTATGTCCTCATACTCCACGCCTATCACACTACAGGCTATACAAAAGGCTGTAATATGTTCATTAGGATGAACTCTACCATCACCATAGAATATGGGGAAATTCTTCCTTGAACTGTGAGGTAGTTCATGTAGAGGTGGAGTTAGATTCAGGGGACCAAAGGTGTTACCCCAGGGGCCTTGAGCTGCCATGATATGAAAATGAAAAGGATGGATAATAAATCTTGGTGGGGTATTTATAGACAAAGCTTAGCTAGCAGAAGAAAGAGAAGCTTTACCTGGTATTGGAGACCTGACGTTGGTAGGAGAAAAACTCCTAGTTCACTAAAGGTGAGTTTATGGAGGGGAAAGATCAAAATTATTTTGCTACACAAACTCAAATACAGGGTCAATAATACCTTGAGCTCTCTAGCTTCATGTATACCATAGATCTGCCAGAGCGTAAAATGGAAATGGAAAAGAACTGAAACTACTTCAATTTGAAGCTTGAGCCTTCAAACTACACATTCTTCCCCAGTAGAGTAGCTAAAAAGCTATTGGGTGAATATTTTATCACCAACTAATTGACAACAAAATAGGTATATCAACCTCAGTATAAGGAGATTTATACAATAAAGTGTGAAGGTTTACCACAATAAAATGAGATAAATATCTTCTCTCATCAAGGGGAGATTCCCTATAAGGTAGGGGAGGTTCTCTATAAACTACTATAACTAATATAATTAAAAATACACTCAGGGGTGGGATAACACCATCCATCTCTCTTTTTTCAAAGATGATGGTCACAAGGACAAGGAGAGATCCTGGGTAATTACTGAAGGCATTTCTCTTTCAAAAATGATGTTTAGAAAATTAGAGGAATACTTCCTGGGTAATAACTATAACCACAAGAAACCCATAAAAGTACAAAGTCTTTCATTATTTCTCTCACTAATCAGGATGCAGTAACATAGTAGAATGAAGTGTAGCACAAAGTCTCCACTTCAACTACAACAAAGTGAAAGATTACGAAGGGTAATGGGAGCTCAAAGTCTCACCAATATCCTTTAAATTGAAAGAGAAAACAAACATACTAAAGATAGTTATGGTAGCACAAAGTCTCCCATAGTCAGCTTTAAGACACCTTCCAAATTATTTCTACTAGTTCTGCTTATTTGATTAAATGAACAAGACTATATTTAGGAAATAGACATAAGAATAAATTCCTAGATAAAATAGTCTATTTCAACACAAAGTCTGAAAGGTCACTTGCTTTCTCATTCAAATGACAAAATATGATTAACAATCTGAGCTCAAAGTCTCAAGAATGCCTTTCAATTTGGGTAGAGTTTCATTTCTAATCACTGAGAGATCTCCCTTATACAAAATGGGAGATTACAATATATAACTTTCCAAAAAAGACTTGGGTGCTTGTTTTCATGAGAACAACCCATGCTGAATTGAATGCCTTGAATATTTGTGAAAGGGCCATGCTAGAATAGGTCATTAGCCTTGACTTTGACATTTTGAATCATCTCAAATGTCTCCTCCTAAGCATGGGTTGTCTGGTCTTTTTTATGATGCTTACATGGATGTCCATTCACCTTTACTTAATGTAGAAAAAATAGGCTGCACCTTTGAATGTTTACGCTCTCTGATGTCCACCTGGTGGAATATTCCACCTACTGGAAATAACTCTCTTGTAGATATTTCTAGATTTCCTATAGTTGTTCTCTCTTTCTTTGCCATGTTTTGTCTTTCCTTGGTGATCTGAGCTCTCAGGCTATCTTCTCACTTTCTGCTGGCTCCTTCAGCTCCTTCTTTGGCTGGTCACTGAGTTTGTTCTTAGGTCTGCATCTTTGAAAATCAATGGATATTTCATTACCCTAAATTTGACATCTGTGGGGACATCATTGGTCACTTGGTTTCTTGAACCAATTTGAACCTTTAACCTTGAACTCTTTTGGTTCAGAGGTTCAATGGTTCAAAGGTTTAATGTTTTGTGAAGGGCCGCATTCGCTCTCTTTTTTCTTCTTTGGTTGAACCATTCCTTCGAACCCTTTGGCTAAACCATCTTGTTTAACTTCTTTCTATAATCTTGCACTTCATTCACTCGAAGCTTCATTTTGAAACTTTGAACTCTTTGAACCCTTTGAAGCTTTGAACCTTGAACCATTTCGGTTCAAAGTTCAATGGTTCATTCTCTTTCTTTGAATCCTTTAAAGCTTCGAACCCTTTAGATCCTTTCATTTTCTAAATCTATTAAAGTTATTGAACTCGTTGAACCTTTGAACCCTTTGAACTCTTTTTTTGGTTCAAGGTTCAACAATTCAATATTCACTCTTTGTTGCCTTCTTTTCTTTAAGTCTACTGAAGTCATTGAACCTTTGAACCTTGCAGAGACGAGGTTTAATGGTTCAATGGTTTAAAGTGGTTCATTCCAATTGTTTGAAGGCCATTTTTAAGTCTTTTGATCAAACCTTTGCGTTGAACCATCCTCAAAACACTAAGGAAAAGCCTCAAGTGTTTTGAACTTCCTTTGAAGAAAGCTCACCTGTTGAACCTGCAAATTCCTTAGCTAAAAAGGCTTGAATATTTGAAAAATTTAACTACTCAGAATATTTTTGAGAAAGAAAAGAGAGATTTTTTGGTCTGTAGGACCAAAATGGTTGGTATGTTGCCCAAAAAAGCAAGTGACAGATTTTGGGAACAACAACTTTTAGTACAAAAGCAATTGAAACATCTATCATTAGATGGCCTTCCAAAAAAATAGTAGACACTGAGACTTGTAGAGCAATCAATTTACCGTACATGACACCAAAAGAGAAAGAAATTGGAAATGTTTGGGATGTATTAGATAATTAAGTCACTCTTTTCCTGACATTCCTAGCATAAAGGCATCCAAAAAAATTGTCTCATTCTTAAAAATACTCAGGCCAAAAAAGAAGTCAGTGAAATAATTCACTGAACTAAGTGGAGTTTAATGAAAGCATAGATAGTGAGATTACAACAATATATGCAAATAAATGTTGCATCAAAAAATGTTTTCAGTCAAGATTATCATTGAGATTATAAAATCTACAAAGATGAAGTTGTTTTATTCCACCATAATAAATAAAATGCAACATGTCTTGGATGCCCTTTTTGTCAGTTTGTTTAAGAAAAATAAAAACAAAACTAGCATTGATTTTTAGGGTATAGAGATCTATATGGAAGCTTGGCTTAAAATATATGGATTTAAGAGAGGTAAATTTTTTGACATTAAATTTTTCACAAATATGGGGAATGAAATGCATTCCATGTAGGGAAATTTGGAAAAGAACCCAAAAAAGAAGATAATGGAAACTAAAGATTTGTTGGACCAATTGGTGGATGATTTTACAGATGTTTCTCCATGACTAACATGGTAGGTAGATATATATGGCTCACAATAAAATGTTTGACATCTTCCAACATCTTTCACTCAAGAACTTATGAGGTACCACATTAATGCACAACTAGCAGATATGAAATATGAGACAATATCCCATCCAAAATTCAATAACATGTGGAGAACTAATTTTCATGATGTGATCATTGCCACATCTGATGACTTTTCTAGGTGAAAAACATGCATCTTGTTGACTCAATAGAAATGCTCTAGATCCCTTTATGAAGGTCAAAAATATTTTATTGATCAATAATTTGTGATGCACTCAAATCAAATACTTTGAAAGACAAATTTATTACACACATAAATGAATGTCAGAGCAATACCCTGAAGAATGCCTCAATGTCATTCATGATAAGGTAGAACATCAAAAAACATTTGTGCTAAGGACAATGACAAAAATCAAAGTAGATACTAATAGAATATTAGAGTTGTCAATGGTAGGGATTATAACACATGTTCATGGTGCAAGCAAATATGGGCATTTTTTTACCATATGTTCTTTGAGGATCTAACTTTACTATCACCTCATTGACCAAGTGATTTAGAGATATGGAAACAATAGTGATAGATACTCATGGATATTTACTATATAACCCTAGATCTTCAAAATATCCATTGTATGGTGCACTTTTGTCTAATAAACGCTACCTTGAATGCAAGAAATACAAAGAAGAATCACAATCAATTAGTACTTTCAAGAAATTTCCTTCTAGGCTATACATTCAACTAGATAAATATTGTGGGTATAATAAGAATAAGTACTTCCATCCATAATTATATTTAAAAAATGTCTAACCTTATAAATAACTAATGTTACATTTAAAATTTCATAAAACCATGTCTTTTTGTATAGGTATATGTTACAATATTTATCTCACCTTGTCTACAAAGATGTTTTCCTCATTGTCGAGGTCATATTTCCTCTTGTAGGACATACCCATGAGGACATCGATAACACATTTATAAACCTATCTAAATATATAAAGAGGAAAGATGTATGTAGTGTGGTAGAGATGATTGACACTTATAAGATGTGTGAAAATACAAGAAACTTCATGACATATTTGATTGAATAGGTAGTGGATTTTAAAGAGTATGTTAATAGCTACCAACAAAAGGGAAGAAACAAAATAGTAGGCTTGAAAAAAGGTCAATACTTTCTTCTATGTATGGATCAAGGTCAATCCATTATGTGTTGCAAAAAATCTATAAGAGATAAATTGGTCCCCCTCGATTACATTATGGAGAACAAAATAAAATGGTGAGCCAAATGTTCTAGAAGGTAATTAGAAAAAAATATATTTCAAAGACGTGAAAAATATAAAAATGTCTTAATATTTAATTATTGCTAAAGACTCAGATAGAACTAGAAAAAATAGTGAAAAAGAAATTAAATATAACTTGAATAAGTATGTACAACAATTCAATCAATTTTGTTTGACTAGAAATATTAAGTATAAGGATCTAGTATATTACTTCCAAAACATCCATGACATAATGAAAGAAGACATGTTCCCTTCTAAAGTTGAGTGCACAGGAGATTTTTGGCCTAGAACTCATCATGGCATAGCCCTACATAGAGATCTACAAAAAATGGTTCATGATAGCATCCTTGATTTTGGAGTGGTATTTACAGATACATATGTTGGTCCAAGAAGCAAAAGAACAAAAATTGCATTTGATCTAGCTCAAGATGTGCAAATCAGAGATATGTTATTTATCAGACTTGATGATTCTACAAGAGTGGACTGCATAATATGGGTTGCTAGAGATAAAATAAATATTTAGATACTAAAAATAAATGGGGATATAGAATGAAGGGTCAATGTAGCTTGGTTTATCCCAGTTCATGTAAGTAAAAAGGATGCAGAAAAAGAAAAAAATATATTCAGGTTGCTTAGACAAGAAATGGAAGCCAGACCCAATTGACAATTATTTACCATCCATATTCATATATAATATTATCTATTCTTGGAAACCAAATACAAATTGGAGAGTTCATACACTTATTCTCACTAATTTTTTGGAAGGCATTGTAATAGACTATTTGAATGCATTGTCCCACTAGGCACTATCAAAAATGGTGATAAAAGGATTGAGAAATTTGAAATGGCATTTCCTTAATTTTGGAATGATAAATATGAATGTTTTTTTAAAATTTACTCCATTTTTTGAGAATGTTTAATGCTTTATTGTTTTATTTATTTTTAGTGGGACTTCACATTTTGGGTCTTGGAAAATACACTTTATCATTTGAATTTTATATTTTCTACTATGACAATTCAATATTTTTAGTAATTGTGTATCTATTTAATAGCATTGGACTATTGGAACATCCACTTTGCATTTTTGCATCCTTCAAAATGGTCTTCAGCAAAATTTCTTCATAATTTTCACATCTGAGAATTTAGTACAATGTGGCCTTTGTTTTTTACAAAATATAATTTGGTATCCCCGTGTATACAAAAGGGTCTTTAGGGTTTACACCTCAAAATGTCCCACTTGCACGTCAAATTTTTTTCTTTAGCATTTGCATTTCAAAAAATGTTATTCAAATTTTCACATGGCACCCAAGAATGTGAGAGATAATATGAAATAAACTTTGATAGTCATGAGGACGTCACTTGAAATAAATTAAATAGATAGTTCACGATCTAATCAACTGATGACATGTGTCATCCCAATCATCCTAGATGTTTTAAATCACATATCGACCAAGTACGTGATTGATGTATGAATTATTTTTCCTTAATAAATATACTGCCAAGTATTATAATATCTATAAATGCATGGTCTATGAACTAGTTTGAACGGTTGCATAATTTGTACTTATTGTAAATATATAATATAGATGTGATTTATTTGTTATAAGTCTAAGTAATTCTTGATGAAGTCCAATTTATTTATGATAGTTTTCAACTACTAATAAATAAATTATTTATGATCATTTTAAATAATTTTACTTATCAAAAATATTTTAGATAGATATGAGTTATTTGTAATAAGTCTAACTTAATATCGATATAATCCAATTTAATCTAGATATAGTCTAATTTATTTTTGATAGTTTTCAAAAATTTAGACTGTTGATAAGTCCAAATTATATGAAATAGTCTATTTTTTATTTGAGGCCATTAAAGTAGATGTCAATGGTACTGTAATTTCTATCTTAAAATTAAAAAAATCATGTATTAGTTGACCAACTTTAGGTGATTTTCCTATCCTTGATTTCCTTATACTAGGTCTTGTTCTAGAGTAATTAGTATACAATGCTAAAATTTGATGAAAGGTTAACTTATTAATGTCACCCTTTCCCATGAGGTTCAAAGCATCTCATGCATCATCATCTAACCCTTTTAAAAAGACTATTTTAAAAACATCCTTAGTGAGTTAATAACCACTCATTTTATGAGTAAATATAAACCTAACAAGGTAATCTTTTAAGGTTTCATCTTCATTTTGTTTGATCTTAAAAAAGTCTTACTTTCATTTTATAACTCTATAATAATCCTGATATTTGTCAAAAAATGTAGTTTCCATTTCATCCCAAGTGGTTATGGAGTTACCCTCAAGGCCCATGAACCATCTCATGGCTGCATCCTTGAGTGTTGATGGGAATAATTTCAAATTTTAATTATCTATGACATAATCACATGTTTGGTAGATGATTTGAATCTCAAAGAAGAATTGATTTGGATCCTTTAAGGATTTAGCTCTGGAAGTAGGTAAAATGGAGGGTGAAATGTTTTTCATGAAAGTTATATCATTGGGACCTAGGCTGATTAGATAAGAGAAATTTTTTATCCTATTAGGGTTGTCAGTTAGGGTTTTGCACATGTGCATGTTCATTTCCCATGTCTTCTTCCCAACTTTGGGTTTCAATCCAATCTAAATTTGCTTCTTGCGTGCTCACCCTATGATCTATTTGAAGAGGGGAATTTTAAATCAGATTTTTCTTCTTATAGGGCTTGTGGATAAATGATTCTAGAAAAAGGATTTTTAGGATCTATTCTCCTTATAACAGATGTTCTAAATAGGATTCTTCTTATAAGATTTATTTGTGAGTATGAACCCTCTTTAAAAGAAGAATTATAAAAATAGCTTTCAAGTGCCTTTCTTTCTCTTTCTAATCTTTCCATCAAGGACTAGACCCTTTCTTCTTGATTTATTTGGAATCCCTTAGAGTAAACCATCCTTCAGAATCTCTTGTCTAGTTAATAAATCTAAATATTCCTAAATTATTTTTGAATTTTTGAATTTTATGAGTGTTTTTGTATTTTCCTGTATCACTCTAATGTAGGATCTCACTAGCACTTATTAACAAAATTGTGTTGTCCCTAATAATAGTGGTAAAAATGATAGGCTATAAATATACCTTTCATTTAAACAATAAATGGATTAATGTCATTTTCAACTAGGGTAGCATCCAATGGCCATTTTCAATGTGATCTTTTAATATTGGAGTTTTACAATTCACTATTTAGGGGTTTTTACTTTTGTTGTGCTTTCTAAATCCTAAAATATTAAATGAAACTCTGACTCTAGTTTTTAGGAAAGTAAAACTACGTTATTTGTTAATTGAATATCTCATATTGGCATTGACACCATCAACATCTAGAACTTAAACATCTGGCATAAGACATATAATGTCCTCACTTCACTTACTCGATTAGGTTGGATAACATGATGTTCATAATTTGAGAATTATGTTTATTATCACTTAAATATTTTTTGACAAATTCTAAATATGAGATAAATTAACAAACTTAATCTAGTTTGAAATAAAATTCACTCTTGCTTAAAATAAATCTGCTTGTATTGAATTAGAATAAGTCTTTCATGTAAATAAAACACTTTTTCATTAAATAAAATTCACACTTGATTTTGTAAAAATAAATTCACACTTGCATTTAAAAACAATCACTCTTTGCTTTGAAAGGAAATCACTCTGAATTTTAAAAAAATCACTCTTGTGATTAGAATTAAATTAAAATCTATAGTGAATGAAATATATCTGAATTAAATAAATGCTTCTAAACTATTAAACTAAAAAGTATCAATTTATTCTGATCCTTTGGAGAAAAGTGGGACCTTACTCCTTCCTCAAAAGAGGAATTACTTTAATAAAAAACAAAAGAAATTGGTGATCTCTATTTCATTCAAAATAACATATATAAATATGAAATGTTGAACTCTATTTCCAACTTCTAACTTTTCTTCAACTTCAACAACTTTCTCAACTATCTAGAATGAGGAGATATGTATTTAAATATATCTCAACATCTATTTGTAGAGTACAAAATCTTGGAGATCATAACACCCAAATCTATTTATTCAAAATATAGACAATTTAGGAGTCATATCCCATGATTTTATGAAGGTGTTGGAACCAAATCAACTAACTATAGATTAAAAAATAACTAACATATACTAAAGATACTTATTTGGTTTAAAAAAATAAAGATACAAATATATCTAGACTATTTTAAGCCATTACCATGAATGGTAATGTCTAAAATCATCAAAATATATGAATTATATTTATAGATATCTATATAATTATGATCTCTAATATTAGGATCTAGTTTGTCTTCAGATCACGTCTAGGTATCTTTGGAGCATCATATACAGGTCTTTGGAGCACCCTGTATAGTTCTTTAGACCCTGCCTAGACTTCTTTGGAATATCCTATGTATGTCTTAAAATCAAAACCATATCATCTTCAAAGCACTTTTAAAGCATCTTTAGAGTGTCTTTGGAGTGTTATATCTTCAAATCTTGCTTTCCAAATCCTAAAAAATGTAACCAAAAAGAACTGCCAAAACTATGTGTTGCCTTCTCAAAATTACCCCATTATTGAGATGTGTTTTTGTACTAATTTTTTTTTTATTCATCCAAGTTATACATAATAAAAATTTAAAGAATAAAAAATTAATTACATATAAACAAAGAACAAATTGCATTCATTTCCTACTTATATCATACTTTAACTATTAAATGCAATATAATATATAACCTAAGGAAACACTTTATGGATAGTTTATATAGCTATGATGGGTTATATGAAATGGTCATCATGCCTTTGATAGTGGGAAAATGATAAACACCAATCCAAGAATTTATGCCCTAGCCATGGCAAAATAATGAACATAAAAATCTACACTTTTACCCTAGCCACAACATGGGCATGCATAGATATAATTTTATATGTCCATATGGGTCTAGACTCACTTAGATAGACTATTCAAGTAGTTAAAATAATTAATGGATATATAAACGCATAGTGTTAATAGGAAGAGAGACAACATGCCTATTTAATACTAGGTTGACATGTCCAGAAATAAGTTCTTATAGCTTTCACCAATATTCTCAAGTCTTCCCAATGTTGTGGTGATAAAAAGTGACCTTCATGCCTCTTAAAAATGTATTTCATGGGCCAAATGTTGGTAGTGAAATGAATATGGATCCAAGTTCCTCTATGACCTTGACTATTATTTTCTTCTCATAGACTATTTGATAGGCTTAACATCATAATTTATTTCCAGTCAAATTACCTTTGAAATAATTAGCTTTTCTACAATTCTAAATGTAGATTTAATTATAACTAATGACTTAACCTTGACCATGATTAAGTCCCATTTCCACAATGCATGATAGGATTAGATGAAATTATATGTATTACTATACCAATATTTTGAGTATAAAGAGCTCAAGGCATAATTGGCCTAGTGCTAATTATGGCCTTTTATCAACCCTAAAACACCATGTTCAATTTTGAAATATTGATACCTCGATCACAATTATAAGATAATTAATATAACTACCAATATGAGATCTCCTTTTATAAAAATGTTAATCTAATAAATATATCAACTATAGAAGTTATACCTTAAGATTTACATCATAATGCATTACCAATAGGTTTGATTGACACTGAATAGAAATATTAACATGGGTCAGAGGAACACTCAATAAAACCACATGCTAAAACATTCATAATAATGACATATTAAACTATCTATAATGAGCACTGAGGATGCCAATATAATTGTCATAACCATTTAATGATATTCAAATTCAATATATTTTTTCTCTTGGGCCCTAGTTGCTCCCACTTGAAATCCTAACTATTTTATTTAAAGAACACATTCTTTGAAATATGGAATGCAAAATTAACTAAAATTCGATGATGGTTACTTAATAAATATAAAAATATTTAGCAGGATGGAGTAAAGGACACTTTTATATAATTTATAACAGGGATTTACCAAAATAATAGATTCAACACATTAAGAGATAAAAATAATCATGCAAAAATCGATAAGCAAATAATAATTATATCAAATATTCCACATAGCTAGTAGCAAGCATGATAACAATAAGGAACTACAACATATAAATCATATCAACAGATTGATCCCTAATCATAAATAAAATACTATTAGTTATGTTTTATGGTTTTGATCACCACTAAGTTCTCTCACTCTGTCAAAGGAAAAAGATGATGTAACAAATGGAACTTGATAGAGAAGGATGACCATGTGATGATGAAATGATTTATGGGCACCCATACACATACACAAAATATACCTGAGCTTCTCCTTACCTATATAAATAATAGTGAGGTTTGATTAATTTAAATTAAAATTTAGATTAAAAGGAGGGAATTAAAGGTAGAATAGTTGAGTTTATAATAGTCAAGCTCTAATAAAAGCACACAAACCATACCATCAATGTCTAAAAAAGTAATTGACATGATATTTCTAAAACTTATAAAGATAGTGTTGATGGTACATTATCTCAAGTATAAATGTGCCAATCATACCAATTTGACATGAATTTTAAGTGAATTGAGGTGATCATGCACAAATGTGCTTGAAATTGTTTATATTTCCCTAGTCATAAGTTGATATAGTTCTATTATGTCACTTTTGGCCTATAAATAACTAATCACAAGTAAAATCAACATAAACTACTGGTTGGATGTGAAAGGGTCATAATGCAACTTAAGATGCCATAATCACACTTTTTTTCTTGAATTAGAAGTTAAATGGGGTGATCATGAATAAATGTGCATATAGTTTGTTGCATTTACCTTGGTCATAACTGGATATGGTGTTTTTATGTCACTTTTGTCCTATAATGGATCTAATCACAAGTAAAATCAACATAAATGGGTTGCTTGGCATGCATGGGTTACCATTACAACCTACATTTCAACATTCACACCAATTTGGCTTAAATTCAAACAAAATTTGGGTGATCACTCACAAATAGGTCCATAAATGTTTCTATTTACCCTAGTAAAAATTATCACCATGTTATTGTGTCTATTTTAGCCTATAAGGGTCCTAATCATAAGTAACATTAGTATAAAGGGGTGAGTGAGTGTGTGTTGGTCTGTAAAATTTAATTTTGACAAATTTATAAATACTATAAATGTTATAAAATAATCTAGAGCAATACAAAATAGAAAATATAGACACTAATTACAAACGTTACACCCTAACATCCTTAAGGTCAATACTAAAGCCTAAAAATGACTAAGTACTAATCAAATTAGATTTGAAAAAAACTATCTTCTAAATCATAACTTGTGGCACTATCAAAACAATTTTAGAAGATGCAAAGTGACACTAATTTTTTATATTTACTAAAATAAATTTAAAGTATAAGTATACTTCACGTTTTTTTTAGTAAACGTCCCCCCCAAAATTTTGATTATTCTAGGTTTTTACTTTCTAACACATTGACAATACATTCATTAAGTAATGTGTATGTACTTTTGTGAAATGTGCTTTTGCTATATCTAAATTCAAAAACCTACCTAAAAGATATGAAATAGCTTAGATTCCTGAGCCTAAGGCCTAGACCTACAAACACATAGTTGAATCTATATTTTTGACTGAAGATAAGAAAATTCAAATTCCACTATCATAAGCAATAAAAATTTAACAAGACATTTCCTAAAACTATTATTGTGACATCGATCTCACTCACCTTTTTCATATATATATATATATATATATATATATATAGAGAGAGAGAGAGAGAGAGAGAGAGAGAGAGAGACTATTTTAAAATATCCATCTATATTGATTTCTAGGTATGTCTTTTTTTTATACCACTATATGCTGCAACTATACATGTTTATATTTGTTTATGTATCTTTTTATTATTTAATTGAAATTCAAAAAACTTATGTGGTCTCAAACTAGGTATAATTGTATACACATTAAAAAAGTACTAAATTTCATTTTTTTAAGGTAGTTAGGGGGGCACATGGTCATCTCTCTAGTTTTTATTAGTTTTCAAAGTCTATTTAATTATAAAATTAATAAAAAATAAATATTCATTATATTTATTTTTAAATATATAAGTTTCAAACTCAATGATATTATCTAAATTTCCATCAAAGGGTTTAAACCAATACTAAATGATGTTAAAAAAATTAGGGGGCACATGACCAACTATCTCCTCTATTTTTATAAAAAAATAGGAGTCCCTCTTCTAATTTAACATTGTTTGACCTACTTATACATGACCATTTCCAAAAAATAAAAAATAGTATTTTATAAACTAGACACAAAATGATGAATTTATGTGCTTATATCATCTTCAACTTTTGAATGTAAACATCTCAAATAATCTATAAAAGTTAAATACTTTTTTTTCCAAAAAACAAAAGTCCAAGGGTAACCCCCTTTTGGCCCACCATTTTCTTGCATTTACCCAAGCTAAATTTTCTAAAGACATTTGGGTGTATCTAACATTTCTATTGATTTAAAGGTCTCCTTTAAATTAATTTTAGGCTCATTTGAATATCCATTTATAACTAATCATGCCTTCTGCTTCTCTATATTTACATAATCATTAAAATTTACCTTGTAAACCCATTTTATTCCAATAACATCCTTTCCTACTAGAATATTTACTACATCCTAAGTCTAATTTCTCTCTATTACATCAATTGATTCATCCACGACTTTCTATAAATTCTCATTCTCAATTGCTTCTTCTAAATATTCCAAATCAACTACAATAAATAATACACATATCTACCAATTCATCATTCTCTTATTTATTTACTGAAGTTTCATATATCTCTTTTAGACTTCTTATCTTCTATGAGTTATTTCTAGATTGACACCTTGGACTTGTTGAGACTTATGTTGAAGCTATCCTTAAAGTTTCACTTAGGTGATACCTAATGGGAGACTAGATTGTAGTTTTTTGTTGGATATGTTATTGTGGTGATAACTTATGAAGGTGGGATACTAATTGATGTTATATTTCCATTTTTTGGAACATTTCCATTTGAAGGTATTTCTATTACAATAGTTGATTTCTTTTTATTACTTCCATCCCATGCTTATTTCAAAATTATACCATGAACACTCTTTTTAAGACATATATTTAGAAGATATATTGAGCATGATACTAATTTAACCCAATAATTATTTGGTAAATGTTTAGCTTTCAACATGCTCACCATACTTCAACTAGTTTGATAAATGAAGTGATTGATCAAGTTATGATACCAATTTGAAGGTATGTTATAATACCAATTTGAATAAAATGATCACATACATATTTGTAAGTAAATCACCTACACATGTATACTTATAAAATTAACATGAACCTTAAATTAAAATATATGTTGTTTCATACAAAGACTTCTTCTACTCTTTGCTTCTTGTCTTTCTTCTTATTTTTCTCTTGACTTCCTTTCTATACTTATTACTTCTACCAAATGATCTGAATTCATTTATTTATAGATTATTTTTATCTTCTTCTATAAGGTTCCTTAATACATTAAATATGATACACTATCCTTAATACATCAAATATGATGGAGTATCTTAATACATCAAATGAGCTAATGAATTTGATTATTAAAAGACAAAAAATTATAAAGAGAGATAAAATTATTAAATTCATGTAATGTCAAGCTATTATTTCCAATAAACTAATAGTTCTCAATACATAAGTAAAATAAGATAGATGCTTAATAACCAACTTGCATTTTTCATTAACTTGTGCATGATTACCTATAAACTCTTAGTTCACATCTATTTGTTACAACCAACATAAGCTAGTCTAACAAATGATTACCTAATTTATTTTAGCACTTCAAAAACATAATAACATTATCATAGTGTGCATATATATATATATATATATATATCTCCCCCCCTCTCTCTCTCTCTCTCTCTCTCTCTCTCTCTCTCTCTCTCTTTGTGTGTGTGTGTGTAGCCTAAAATAGTAAATCAATCTCCCTCCTGAATTAGCATAGTTTCATGAAAATTCCAAATCACCAGTTGCAAACACCATTGGTACATAAGGAATTTCCCAAATAATTTAATTGGTAGATACTATTAATCTTACAAAACATGAGATTGTTTATACCAATCCCTCTTAGCATCATGATCACATCTTACCCCCAAATCCTTCATGCAATCAATAATACCCTTTATCTAATATGCATTCCACTTCACAATAATTAGCAACACCCTCTATAAAAAGGGATATGATGACATATTGATCAATTTGGAATACTATAATTTATAAATCAATGAATTTCATGAAGACATTGATCAAGCACACACCTAAAGGATCCCCTATTATGTTAGTAAAATCAAATAATCAAATAAAAAATAAAAAGAGAGATACATAATCCATCTAGTAATTAAAACCTTGCTTATGGCATCTTGGGTAAGGACCATATTAGGTTTTTGGCATCATGTGTAAATAATGTTTTGTCTACAAGTTCTCAAAACTTGGGGAGCAGCCCCTTCCCTCATCCTATACATCCCATTAAAACGTTTCCACTATCTAAATCCTTTGTCCTAACCATCCCTTCCCAAATCATCTTTTGAACATCCAAATCCTCCTCCTACACCATACTCATACCCATATTATTGTGTCCATCCTTTCTTCTCATTTTTATCTTGATAAGGAAGTGGAAGAGGTCTTGAGACTTATTCTGAAACCATCTTAATGTATCTTCAGAATAGAACTTTGACTATTAGACACCTGGTTCCCATATGACATTATCCTTGGATATTTTTAATCCATTATTAATTGTCCCCATCATCATCCCTTAGCATCCAACATCATCCTAAATTTATTCCATATATTATAATATCCCGTGTCAATGCTAGAACAATTTTTCCATTTCTAGCACTTTTCCATGCATAAAAATCTAAAAACATTAGATAATCTAAAAACCCAAAAACATCAAATAATCTAAAAATTTTAGAAACATCCAAAATTTCCAAAAATCCAAAAACATCAAAAAATATAATACTCCTTACAAAGAGATACAAATTCACAAAATACAAATACATGTCTTGTCTAAAATCTAATAAAAAAACCTTAATCTAATCATTCCATATTTTTTTATATATTTCATTCCCACATCTGCCTTGCTTGAGGCAAATCATCATTCTAGCTTTTCAGGATATTTCATTCCCACATCAACCCTAATTAGAGAAAATCATCAATCTATGTTTCTTTGGACATGTCCATCCAAAACCATCCCCTTACATGTATCCTTTACTAGGTCGTAATCCAAATATCATTATCATTGAGCCTTCACACTTGGATTTTGACTTGATTAATGACAATATGCTTTTTATTAATTTTGTTTTCAAGTTTGTGCATGTTTTCTTGCTTGCTTTTTTTTTTTACTTTTCCTATTATGCCTTGATTCAATCCATATGCATGTGACAAATGGTGTATACACATAAATTCAATCACTTCTTTTATCATTACCAATATTACTATTAGTTGATACTAATTATGTTTATCTCATTTATCCCCTCTAATTCCATCCTAATATTACCCTTTCTAGTCATTTATCTAACATCCCCCCTTCTTCATCCTTCATCACACTAACCTTATCCCTATGCACCAATCTATTAATTCTTATATTTATCTCTTAATCACATCCTAATTTCACTTATCCATTATTTAGGAATTTAAAACTCCCATGACCCACCTACCCACCTATACTAGCCTTTTCTTAGGCTCTCTTACACCCCTATTCCCTAATTACATATCTAATCATCCATCCTAATCCCTTACTAATCCTACTTAGCCCCTAAATGTATTTTAGAATTCTCTAATTCTATAACCCTACCTAACTTGGTCCTTCTTCTCTAGAAGCCTCTATTCTTGAGGCTTCCAAGGAATTTTTAATTCCTTTTTAATCCTACCTCTCTCTTCTATTTAAACACCTCAAATCCTCCATTGGAATTAATTAGAAATAATCAGCAATAATCACTAAATCCATGAAATCTCCATGTTAATAATCAAATCAATCCATTCAAGTGTCTTCATGAAGTTATCATCATGCTACAAATCTGAATCTATGCTAAACAATCTTCATCCACTAGTCCTTTAGTACTTTTATTTTTTGAATCTTGGTTTGGAGTAATTAGCTTTAGGATTTGAGTGTTCCTATGAATAACCATTTGTGTTTGCATTTTTATCCTATTGGCTCTAGATCTCAATTGGTGGGTTGACATTTTAGGTATTTTAATGTAATTTCACAATCAAAATTCAATAGCTCAAAATTATATCCTTAGATTGGCAGCCAAAATGGGATTACCCCTTCAATTTCATAATCTTACATGTTAGTGGTGTTTTTGGTAGCACATAGGGTTCGCTGGATAAGAACAAGTTTTGAATTTTGACTAAATTTGCATGCTTAGGCGACCTACAATTTTTCCATAAAAGTTTCAACCTTGAAGTGGAAATTTTTCCTCATGAATATTTATTTTGTCAAGACTAGACTAACTGACCATTTTCTATTTTGACAGTTTGAGACCCCCAATAATATCATGATTCATGAATTGCATTTTTGACTTCAAAGTCATAGTTTTATCCCTTTGAATGGTTATTTTGTGTTTAACTACTTAACCTAAATGCTAATGGTTTCTTAACATGTCATGTTTTTCAAAATTTTGCAAAATCAAAATTCAGAAAAATATAGTTTTACCATGAAAGTTACAATTTTGCCCTGAGATCCATGGTTTTGTTCAAATACAATTTTATGGTCAAATATTAGTCTTATTCATTATTTTTAGGATCATGCTAACCTTTTTTTTTTTAGGTGGATATTTTTGCTACCCAAATTACATCAAACACCATAAACTCTCCTTTTGCCTAGCCCTAACAAAACCATGACTCTATAGTCATAGAGTTACGATAATGCCTCAAAATAAGTGATTTTGTCCTATGTGTTAAAAACATTAAAACCAAATCAATAACTAATAAGTTTTATGTGTCTATCTATTACTTATTTATAGGGGTAAGATAAATACTATCTATATCCATACAAAAAACAAAACACTTACTACAAAATCACAAATCCATAATCATATTATTGACTTGAAAGTCACGATTTTGTTGAGTTGACTACTGATTTTGTTTAGTCATCTTGTAACTAGATTGATCATTGTAAATATTTTATATTATCTTGTATCATTATGTATTATATCAAATTTTAATCATTTAGTTATGGATTTGATCAGTTTTGGTTAAATAAATGTTTTTTCTAATCCCTACAAAATCATAGACTATGAAATTGTGATTTTGTAGTTGAAGTCATGATATTGCTTAGCCACTTTTAGTTTTCTATAAAACTATACAATAACCACAATGGTTATCCCACCTTATACAAAACCATAACTCCAAAATAGTATTTTTTTATAAAATTAATAATATTGCACTTCTTGGATGTGATTTTAGAATACACTAACTGTGTATCTATAGTTTTGCCTTATACAATTGCATTTTTGCACTAATTTTTTCATTCAATTTGTCATTTTTGAGTAAAATTTTTAGGATCAATTTCAATGAATTTTGAATAAATAAAATGGTTTCATAAGTCCCAAATTATGTTTTAAATTTGGGGTGATACTCCTCGACCCTACCCTATACCACGATAGGGAGCACGTTTGGGGTGCTACCCCTGAACCCCAGAAAGAGAGATACCCTTTGACCTTGTAAGGGGCACTGCCACCCTAAGACCCCCTCATCATGCCCCCCTCACCCAAAGAATTTATACATACAAATTATGATTTTTTAGTGGTTTTTATTAAGGATTATTACACTAACATTTTATTTTTTTATAGGGGTGAAACTAGTAGCAATTTTGACTTGATAACATTTTCTCCTGCAAGTCTTATATTTTGTCTAACATCTTGTCTTACATGTTTCCCCTATAATATTTCCAATAAAAATTATTAATCACTTATCTTGTAATTCACCTATTAAATATACTTTATCATTTTAAAAAATCATCTTGTAAATCATCTTGTATATATCTTATATATATATTAGTAATTGGTTAATAAATATTTTTGTTTTCTTGTGTGTCATCTAAGGGCTATAATGGTGTATGATCTCCTTGTTGCATCCTTGAGATGATTCCTAGAGGATAAAAAACCACTAATAAATCCTCCCATTTTTTATTTTTTTAGGGGAAACATGATGTGGAATTGACACCCATGAACTTGTCATAATATTATGGGGATAGTGACTGTAGATTTCACCACCACTCCAGTAATTCACACTTTATGTTCTAACAGAGTATAAATATTAGGGACAACTATCATTAGGATATGTATTTAACCTGATACATGTATTCCATGAAGGTTAAGAGTTAATTATATGAACCAAGCATTAGATAATACCCTACATACACTTGGACCACATTGTACATAGCGTATATCAAGGACATTCATAAAGAGCCCATTCAACCTATCATAGGACCACTAGCCCTAATAGATGACTTATTGATAGAGTTATTATCAACTCCCAAGATAATGTCATGTATAGATAAGGTTAAAAGGGTTTGGGAGAGTCTGTAATGGGTCTCCATCCTACAACCTCACCCATTAATCTATTAGATGGTGTAGTTATTGAGTTACACTCCCACTTAATTTACTATCTTAGGTTTGTGGTCTACTTGATTTGGTGAGTGTTGTGTTAGGCCAATGTTATTTTTGAGCCAATTCATCCTTTACCCAAAGATATATATGCCTATCTATGTCTTCACATATCATCATCTTGTATATCCTTGTATTATAATCATCTCATTTAGTAGTTTCTTGTCACTATATTCTTGTATATATTTTTCTTCATACATTTAAACTTGTCTCATTTGTCATCTCATCCTATCCCTCATCACCTTATTAGATTAATCCCATACAATTCTAGTTGTATCCACCAATAATTAGTCATACCCCCATAATCTACATATCTTAATCACATCTGTCATCCACATCTTGTCCATAGTCCACTTTATCTATAACCAGTCATTTGGCTTGATCTTGTCTTGCCTAGTCACCTTGTCAACCTATTCCTAATCATATTCCAACCCAATTTATCCTTTTGTCTATACTAATCCTCCCATAAAGTTTGTAGTCATACTTTGGTCTTCATCCATGTTGGAAAATTAATCTCTTCATCAGGGTCCTCAGCATTAACTTGCTTGTGTCTCATCAATTTTGAATCATATACATAATCACATTCATATCAAATTATCAATAAAATCATCTCATTCTATTTTATTCATCATCTTGTCTTGAATTAGCCTTAATCTAATAAATCCTAGTTGAAATTAGTCTCTCAAGCTAGTTTATCCTTTCAATCTAATTAAAGCTTGTTATAGCTCACCCAGTAAAATCCCATCAACATCATCAAGGTGTAGCTCATGTCCTAAATTGATCAACTTAAATATTACATCAAACATCTAGTTAAACTTGAGATTGAAATAAATAAATACTTTGTAAAAATTTATCCCACACATCCCATCTTCATCCCTTAGTCTTTCCATTCAATCCGCTAAACTTGTAGATTGGGTCTAGGAAATCACATCATCTATACTTTATCTTGCCTTCATCCACAACATCCAAAATAAATTTAGTCAGTACCCTGATTGAACAATACCTAATGGCCAATAAGGATATGTTGATTTCATTCTATTGGAATAAATTTATCATTTATGTCAATATAATGCCATGTATTTTAAATTGTGTTGTTATTGATGTATATATGATCATGGTGTCTAGATGAGCAAGGCTAGTTGGTAGTGTATGTTGTGATAAGCTTATGAGTATTTAAGGTATGTAGTGATTTCCATGAGAGATAAAGTTACAGGTCCAAGTGTCTCATAATTACTTGGTTGATGTTATGTCAAGTTCATGACATGGAAGAAATATATCAAGGCATCAAGGTATCTTTCAAATCCTTATCTAGACATTATGAGAAGGTATACGTAGGTAGCATGGTGAAGTGATTGAACATGGTATGTGAGAAGTTGTTTGGAATTGTATGTGCTTGAGAGTTAGGTGTAAAATACTTTAAAAGTGTTTAAAGGCAGTCTTTGAAGAAAGGTGATTAAGAATTAGATCCTTGTGTCAAGTATCAAAAGCTTATGGAGTTTTATCATGGATTATTCATGGCATGAAGAGACTTTTTCTTAAGGAATGGGCTTGGTTATTTGGTTAGATAAATGGTCTCAAGAATGTGAGAAGATTTATGGTAGTGTTTGAGCATGGTAATATGTTGTATGACATGAGAGTGAGATGTTGAACATGACAGTGAGGTGTTGAGAGCATGAAAAGAGATATGAAGGTTAAGTGCTTGAGTAACCTAAGACTAGTCATGGTATGAAAAGTCATTATAAAGAGGTTTGAACATGGTGTCTTAGTGAGATAGATGCACAAAGGCATAAGAGGTTGTATAAGGTTGATTTATCATGAATATGAGGCATTAAATCACTCATTAGAGTTTCAAGGTCAGCCTATAGGGTTAAGACCTTAATAGCAAGTCTACAAATAGACTTGTTCTAGACCCTCCCTAACCTAATGAGGTGTCATGAGCTATTGTCAAGGCCTATGAGGGATATAAATTAGTGACATGAGCTAGTTTGATTGAGTTCAATAATGAGCAAGAAATTGTAGTAAAATAAGATTGAAGGCTAGTATTTAGTCCTAATATGGTTTTTAGGTCAATGTCTAAGAGAACACACACACACACACACACACACACACAGAGAGAGAGAGAGAGAGAGAGAGAGAGAGAGAGAGAGAGAGAGAGAGAGAGAGAGAGAGAGAGAGAGAGAGAGAGAGAGAGAGAGAGAGAGAGAGAGAGAGAGAGAGAGAGAGAGAGAGAGAGAGAGAGAGAGAGAGAGAGAGAGAGAGAGGCCTAATGAGGTATCAAGATTAGTTTTTGAGGCATGTGTGAATAGGTGAGAATTGACAAATGTAAGTTAAGTTGTTTTATGTAGATGTATGGATTTTTAGGTCATGGTCTGAAGGTCTGTTACTTTATTTTTGTTGGAAGTTGTTCTAAGTATTTTTTAATATCATGTTCATGAATTATAATTCCTTGAGTTATCTCTTGACAAAATTTTAAGGTTTCATGACTGTGTTTTGAAGCTAGTTGGTAGTTTGAGTGGGATACTTATACAGAAGAATTTAAGCTTGTATACCCTGAGTTTAATCATTAATGAAGTTTATGATGAATATAATGTCATGAGGTTTATTAATATGTGATTTTTTCCATTTTTTTTTGTAAATATGGTGTTTATGCTTCAATTATTCAAGTTATACTTTTTAGGTATGCACAAGCCTTTTGTGAATAGTGTTTTGAGAAGAGGTTCAAGTAGTGGTTGGACCTAAAAGGTGTTATGGACCTAAAATAAAGCTAGATAAGGTCTATTTGAGTGATATATAAAGTTATATTTCTCTATGTGATGTTTTTAATCATTTCAATAAAGATGAAGTGTAACATGCTCTAATAAAACCCTAATCAAATTAGGTCTCCTTAAGGCCTAAAAGAGAAACTGGTCTATTAAGCTATGGCCAACATAATGTATTGGTTTATTCATGTTTATAAAAAAATTTAAGACTATTTTAAGTGTAATCCAAGTGTGTATGGTTGGCCAAGGTGTGTGAAATGAAGTGGCATGTATAAGATCAAGACAAATTAGGCCTATTCATGTGTGTTAGACAAGTGTGTGTGAAATCAAATAAAAGAGCATAAATAAGATAAGTAGGAGTCATGGGACCATCATATGGATGTAATGAATATATAATAAAAGGTATGAATATGATTATTAAGTTCATATAACCTAATCAAGTCAAGAAGAGGGTTAGTTGAGTGAAGAAGGCTAGAGGCTAGTTTGAAAGGAATAGAAGTATATAAAGAGTTGAAGAAGAGGACCATAATTTGTTTAAGATTTTAGAAAGGACATAGATGGAAGGAATAAGTATACTTGGATGAGTGGATGCTTGGTCAAGAGGTGGCTAAGTTGGTGCTTCCTTGCAAGTGGGTGCTTGCTAAAGAAATTATCAAGTTGGTGCTTGATAGTTTGAGTTTTTTGCTCCAAGTTGAGTTGGTGATCAACTAAATTTTATTCATTGCTTTAGAAGATTGGTTATCCAATCTATAGTTTTTGGGTTTTATTCTCCACAAGGATTTTCCACATAGATGATGTGTTCATACTTTCTATGTGTATATTCTATTTACTCTGTTAGTTGATATTGCTCATATGATGATGTTGTTTGATGAATGTTTATAAGATCAATTTAAATGAAATAAATTTTTTATAAGGACACTAATTCACCCCCTCTTATTCATCTAGCTTCCAATAATTGGTATCAAATCTTGGTCCTTTTAGATAGGCCTAACATCCTAAAGGTGATTCTAAGAAGCACAAGCCTATATTGTGATGATGATACTATTTATCATGATAGTAATGATGGTCTACCAAATAATGATGGTACTAGAAGATTTGACTGAGAATAAAAAGGATGACAAGGTGAGTCATGATAAACTAATAAACTAAGGTGGGTTGTTTGTTACTATAGAACATAATTTATATTTGAAATAATGTCAAGTGCATTCTTTGTCAGCTCAAAAGGATTATGTAGAAGCCAAGTCAAAGGTCAATCTTAAGTTGATAGTCAAGCCTAGAAGGACATTGAAAAATTTTCAATCTTGTGAGCATATGGAGATCTCAGAATCTCCTGAATTTGCATTGTTATAGTGTGCTATGGAAGGGGTGACTCCATTAAGCTTCATAGAGATACTCATCAATAAGTATAATCATAGTGGATGTTTATTGATATTTGATAGGTGTTGTATGGTATGAAGACATGTTGATTATTATTGAGTATGAGCTAGAATTTTTATCTTTTGGCATGTTAAGAGGTAAGTTTTTTGTATCTGATTGTGTAGTTTTGTATGATCTTTCTTTGTCAAGTAGTTATTTTGAGACCGATGTCTAGGTGAGGGTAAGGTTAGTTCAGTGGGAAATAAGTTATTTCAATGTACATAAAAGTGTTGCATTGATAATAATTGGCATAAGTGGTATGATCATGAAAAGCACATATCAAGTTGTTAAAAGTGTTCAAGTGCATTGGAGGCTTGAGTCTTATCATGACATGGTATAAATATGAGAGAAATGATATGAGTGATATATTCAAGGTGAGTTTATTGGTAATTGTCTTATATATTGATTAGTAATCATCAATTTATATCATGTATAATTTTGTGAAGATGCATCTTGCATAAGGTGGATATCAAAGGTGAATAGAGATAATTAGCATAGTACATCTGGTAGTGATTAGGTACATGAAAGAGTTATCATGATGAGGTCTATGCCATGTTGGTTTGAGAAACATGAAGGAAAAATATTGATGCAAGAAGATCATATAAGATACCATATGGGCAATGACATGATTAATCTCTTCTCTAGCATGGAGGAATAGATTGTTCCATTGGAATAATATATTTTATTGGAGATAAACCTAATAGGCAAGGTGGAAAATTATTGATTTTAGAGATGTTTTATGCTTATAGGCATTAAGTATGATTTCTCTAAGCATTTGAAGATGAACTTTGGTTCATGTATCATAGGTTTATATGATTAGTATGCCATGTTTTTGTGATTTGAAGGTGATGAAGTAAGATATAAGTTTGTTAGATAGTGAACTAGGTGTTTTATAGAACTAATGAGCAATGAACTAATACAAGAAGAGTTGTCATGTTGTAAATGGATCAGATATGTGTAAGTAGATAAGAGGATGATAAAATAAGTATTTAAGCTATGAAAAAAGATTTAAGGTATAATCAATCATAAAATAAGTTTTAAGAATAGATAACATTAGCTCAAGGGGAACTAATCATATAATTCATGAGCTTCAAGAATAGGTGTGTAGTACAGAGAAGAACTGAAGAATCATGAAGACAAGTTGGATGTTTATGAAGCTTGAATAAAAAATGAATTTGGACATAATTAATCTATATGGCATAAATTTATATAAAGGAAGTTAAGAAGTCTTGTATACCTGAGTCCATATGAAGAAGATATTTGATAGTTAAGAACAAATGGGATAACCTAGTGAGTTTGAGTCATAACAGTCATGTCAAGGACAAGATGTATAGTCTTGTAATCTAAGTTCATTTGAATAAGATATTAATAGATTAAGGGGGATAATGTTACCTTAATTATTATTATTCTATGTGTATATCTCCTATAGAAAGAAGGTATGGTTCTAGATGTCAATATATGTAAGACACTTTATCATTAATTTCAAAGGGGGAGAAAGTTCGAGAAGGGATATTGCCCAAATTAGGGTATATGAGAGTGATCAATTTGAATAATGTTTTGACATCAATAGAAAAGTGGGATTTTTTTGGTATAAGGTTATCATTGTTTTAAATTTGATGTCATTTATGTTAAAGTGCATTGTCATTGATGTCTAGATGAGAATGGTGTCTAGATGAACAAGGCTAATTGGTAGTATATGTTGTGACAAGCTTATGAGTATTGAAGGTATGTAGTGATTTCCATGAGAGAGAAAGGTACAGGTCCAAATTTCTCATATCTAATTGGTTGATGTTGTGTTAATTTCATGACATGGAAGGAATAGGTTAAGGCATCAAGGTATCTTGAAAAACCTTGTCTACACCTTGTGAGAAGGTATGTGTAGGTAGCATGGTGAAGTGAGTGAGCTTAGGTATTTGAGAATTTGTTTGGAATTTTATGAGATTGAGAGTTATGTGTGTAATAATTTATAAATATTGAAATGTAGGTATTTGATGAAAAGTTATTAATAAGTATATCCTTGTGTCAAGTATCAAGAGCTTAAGGAATCTTATCATGGCCTAATCATGTCATGAAGAGACATTTTGTGAAGGCATGGGCATGGTTGCTTGGTGAAATGAATGGTCTTAGGTATGTGAGAATATGTATGGTAGTGTTTTAACATGGTAATATTTTTTTATGAAATGAGAGTGAGATGTTGATCATGACATTGAGGTGTTGAGATCATGAAAAGAGACATAAAGGTCTAGTGCTTGAGTAACCTAAGACTAGTCATGGTATTAAAAGTCCTTGTAATGAGGTTTGAGCATGGTGAATTGGTGATATGTTTTAAAATATGCATAATAGGTTATATAAGGTTGTTTGATCATTCATATGAGGCATTAATAACTTAGGAGACTTTCAAGGTGAGGCTATAGGGGTAAGACCTTAAGTCCAAAATCTATAAATAAAACTAGTTCTACACCCTGCCTAACCTAATGAGGTGTAATGAGGTATTTTAAAGTCCTATGAAGAATATAATTAATTTTTTTATCATGACATATTTTTATTTAGTTTTATAATGAGGAGGAGAGTGCATGAAAAGAAATCTTGAGGGTCATATTTTAGGTCTAATATGGTCTGTAGGTTAAGGTCTAAGAGAACAGACAGAGAGAGAGAGAGAGAGAGAGAGAGAGAGAGAGAGAGAGAGAGAGAGTGAGAGAGAGAGAGAGAGAGAAGAGAGAGAGAGAGAGAGAGAGAGAGAGAGAGAGAGAGAGAGAGAGAGAGAGAGAGAGAGAGAGAGGTCCTAATGAGGTATCAAGATCAGTTTTCAAGACATGTGTGAATAGGTGAGAATTTAAAATGGTAATTGAATTTATTTTAAGCATATATATGAAGTTTTAGGTCATGGTTTGAAGGTTAAGTCATGAAAAAGTGTTTTAAAGGTTTCTCGACTACATAAAATGAAGAGTTATCTACCTAAGAAGGTTTTTTAAGTGTTTATTATAAAATTTATAATCTTAATGAGGACATAATATATTCATGGTAGATGTTTAAGGTTCATATCTAAAATATCCAAGCATTATTTTTTGTAATGAGGGGCTAAGATTTATGAATGATCATTAAGACTAGAAGATGGTTTAAACCCTCAAAGAACCCTAACAATGGCCTGACATGAAATATCTTGTTCAAAATATCCCAGAATGGTCTCAAATGGATATATAAGTTATTATATAATGTATTAAACTCTCCCATTAACTTTTAAGTTTAATTATTTTTTTAGGATTATGAGTAGACCTTAAAGGAAAATTCTAGTTTCTCAAAAAAATGATGTAGTAGTCAGAGTTGACCAGGTCAGAGTTGCTAGATAGATGGAGGAAAAAATTTGAGACTTTTATTTTGTGTCCATGGTGGTTTATTTATAGGTTATATCCCTCATGGTTTCTAAACTGGTCATCCAAGTTAACTTATCGCTAACATACCTAATGATGCAAATAGTGAAAAAACTAGATAAAAGTGAGAAGTTGATTAGGGATGTGTTATCATGGATTAGGGATGAATAAAAATTAATGGGTATGTTATTAAAGATATTTAATACATTTTTATATTTTATATAATATTTTTATATCATTTTATATAAAAAAAAAATTGTTTCTCAAGTTGACTTGCCTAACTTAGTGAGGTTGTGTATAGAGACGTCCAAAGATTGGTCTATATGTCCAATATTTGCCATTAGACCTTAGTTTTTTTTAATTTGGAGATGTTATAAAGATATATAAGGATAATATTCATGAATTATTAGTCTTTTAATGTGTCTAAATAGGTTTTGGAATTCAAAGTCACCATGACTAGTCTTTGAATAAAATTTACAATTTTAAGTAAACAAGGTACAATGATGAGTTTGAAGCCTTATATTCTAAAATGAAGTGTCTAATGAATATGTTAATGTTAATTGAGAAATATATTACCAATAAATTTTTTTAATTAGGTTTTATATTTATTTTGAGAGTTTGAAACATTAAATCCAATATGGGTTGTCTGGCTAAATAAGGTCTAAGAGAGAAAAGCTCAATAGATTGGTCTGCAAGACCAATAGTTGCCATTAAAAAATTATGATATTTTTGTCAAGGGTTATTTTTATGATTTTTTAATATAATTTTAATGTATTATAATTTATTTAGTGTGTCTATTCATGTGTCAAAATTTCAAGATTCCATGATTGTGTTTTGGATCTAGTTGGCAGTTCTAAGTGGGCTACTTGCAAAGAATAATTTGAGACTGTATACACTGAGTTGAAGCATATGATGAAGTTTTTGATTAACTTGAGGTAAATATTTTTCTTAATATATGATTTTTTAAATGTTTTTTTTTTTTAAAAAAATGGTTTTTATTCTTCAATTGTTTAAGACAAACTTTCCAGGTATGCATAAGCCTTTTGTGAATAGTGTTGTGAGAAGAGGTTCAAGTAGTGGTTGGAATTAAAAGGTGTTTTAGACCTAAATTGAAGTTTTATAAGGTATATTTGAGTGATATATAAATTTATATTTTTATATGTGTATTTTAGAATCATTTCAATAAAGACAAAGTGTAGCATGATCTACTGAAGGCCTAAACAAATTAGGTCTCCTTAAGGCCTAAATGATAAATTGGTCTATTAAGATACAACTAACCTAATTTATTGGTTTATTCATGTTTTTAACATGTTTTAAGACCTAATTTAAGGGTAATACAAGTGTTCAAATGTGTATGATTGATCAAGGTGTGTGAAATCAAGTGACTTATTTAAGATCAAGACTAATTAGGCATATTTATGTGTGTTAGACAAGTGTGTGTGCAAGAAAATAAAATAAAACAAATAATATAAAGAGGAGGTAATTTGTAAAATAAAATGGGTGTCATGAATATATAACAAAAGGTATGAATATGAGGATTAAGGTCATATGACCTAATCAATTCAAGAAGAGGGTTAGTTGAGTGGAGAAGGCTAGATGCCAGTTTGAAAGGAATAGAAGTGAATGAAGAGCTGAATTTGATGACCATCATCTATTTAATATTTTTAAAAGTACATATATTTAAGGTATAATTATAATTGTCTAAGTGGTGTCTTCATCAATAGCTGGCTGATTTGGTGCTAAGTCACTAAGGGAGTTGGTGCTTCCTTGCAAGTGGGTGCTTGCTAAAGACTCTATCAAGTTGGTGCTTGATAGACTAGGGTTAGTTCTCCAAGTTGAGAGGGTGATCAACTGAACTTGATTCATTTATTTATAGGACTATTTTTCCAAGCTATGTTCTATGTTTTTTATTACCCATGAGGGTTTCCCACATAGATGATGTATTCATACTTGTTATGTGTATATTCTCTTTACTATGTTAGTTGATATTGCTCATATGATGATGTTGCTTGATGAATGATTATAAGATCAATTAAAATGAAATAAAAAGCTTATAAGGACACTGATTCACCCTACCTCAGTCATCCTAATTCCAAGACATATGTCTTTGAGCTGAGTACTCCATATCCTACAGGATTCAACCCCATCCATCTAACATTACCTCCACTATGTACCCATCCACATGATTCCCATTATAATACTCCATCCACTAGTCATAGCCAATAATCTACCCTTTTCTCTACTATTAAAGTGAATCCTATCTTGGCCACCTTGTCTAATATTATTCCACCCACCCAGTCATATCAATAAATATATTATCCAAAATTTATCCCCTATACTCCTCTACATATATCATTAGAATCCCTCTTCTACCATCTTGTTTACAATGACATGATGGTATATACACCCATAATACATCTTAATCCTTCTAATCATAAGCCCTCTTGGTATAAATATAACCAATACTATGTATATCATTGAATTTGGGGGCACATCGTTAATTGATTTCATAATTTCTAAAACTATGTAAAACACATCATCAATCATGGTGACATAGAAACAGAGAATGAATTAGATTAGTCCACATCCCTAGGTTTAAAAGAAGAGGAATGTCAAGATCTCATTCTTGATCATGATCAAGTCCTTCCCTTTCCAAACCAAGGATAAAATACAACCTCCATATTCCATGGTCCCCCCATCTTTGACAAATCCTCCATTTAATAAGTGTTTGTTCCCAATGAATCTATTCCTCCCTTATTTGATAGTATTTCTTCCATATAACTATCTTTGGTGATTCCATTGTACTTCCATCATCTCCCTCTCACCTTTCATGTCAAAGACCCCACATTGAGAGGCTACTTATGGAAGAGGAATCTTCTACTAGCAACATTGTATCATGTACATCAAAATCAGCATAAGAGTCAATACAAGTGTCATCTACATTAGGATCATGTTAAACACCCATATATAAATTAGGTTCCTTATCATAAACATCATCCCTCATAGATATTGTAATAGATGATGACTATGCCTACTCTTTTTAAGATACCTCCAATTTGGATGATAATTAGTCACCAGGCATATATTTTGATCCTAATCAAGATGATGAAGTCATAATAGAGTTTTTATAAGATTTATCTATTAAAGATAGTTAGAGTGAATCAGATCCTATTTTGGATGCATATACTATAGCTAACCCTAGTGATCCTTTTGTTGATCTTGAGGAGACTTTATTAAATGTCAAAATTGGGTCTCCTAGGAATCTCTATGAATACCATGATTCCCTATCACCCTTAATTGATCTCATCATACCATCCACCCCACTTCCATCCATCATAAACTCCTTTCTTCCTCTCAATGACCATTTAATTAATGTCCTCCAAGGGATGAAAAATAACATCCATTATTGGATCCTTCTTTTAGAAACATAATAAATGCCACAAATATAGAGGTCCAAGATCATATTAAAAAAGTCATGCATAATTATCAAATAATCATTGATCCACCAAGTCAAAATCAAGAAACATCAAATCATTGGCCTAATCCAAAAGTGTCTTCCACTAGTGAAGCCCAATCTTAGGCACTAGGGGATTATCAAATTCAAAATAATCATCATCTATCAAGTTAAAAATCAATCTCCTATGGTGAATCAAAAAGTCAGGCACTAGTGGGAAGCCAAGATATCCTCAAGTCTAAAAATAAAAATAATGTCAAAATCATTATCTACAAGGCCAATAATCCTTTAAATAACTAGATCAAAGTTGAATCACAAATTCAAAATATATTGGATCTCCTATAATATTTTGTCATATAAAACCAATCAAATAAAGGAATGTCTAACATGTCCAATAGTGAGTGAGACTATTAATCCCACACCCCAATAACCCATCACCCCTTCCTATCCTGATATTACTATCCATTATAGTATTATACACCCCCATCAAAATCATGATGAAATCCAATCCATAATTCACATCACCTTTTTGGGTAGCATTACCTCTCATAAGGGTGATGAAGATGCCTAGTCTAGATGTCTAGAGGGGTCGCAATCAGGAGTCAATGAAGGACACCAAGATATCAGTACATCTAGTAGTGATAACATGATCCTAAAATCACATGTGTTTATAATAAGTGTTGGATAAATATCTAAAAATTGTCATCATTATTTAATCTCATACCCATATCCAATAAATTGAGACACCATCTAAAAAAATCAAAAAGTTAAAAAAATAAAAATAAAATAAAAAAATATTCATCTAATGGTGAAAACTAGTCTTCTGGTGTTTTGGGCAAGTACCATGATGAAAATCAATTTTAAACATCATGGTAAAATAATATATTATCCACATTGTAACTCAACACTTACAGACAAAATATATCCTTTGCTAATCTCATCTATCTCATTTGTGCCTCTCTTATCCCTCTATCCATTGTTCCTACACATCATTTACCATCATATCATGTGTCCTATTATGTCCATACTTTATTATAATCTTGACCTTCATAAGGAATGAAGGGTGTCTTGATAAATGTTCTAAAAGCATCTTGACATATCCTCTAATGGACACTCAGGAAACTATATATCTGGTTCCTTCATGATGTGGTCATTAACAATGCCTAGTTTAGTCTTCCTTGGTCCTCGTTCCCTTTTTAGCATCACCCTCATCCTTTTTTCATCCCCTCGATTATTCCATCCATATTTATCATGGTTTATAGGCTTGGTATTCCCTTTTCTATTAACCCCCTTTGTATAGTGTATATACATATTTCAAAAAGACCTTAAAATTGAAATATGTTAAAAACTCTAAAAATTATAAATTCCACAAAATACAAAAACACCTTAGTCCTATTGTCTATGTTATCTTGTCTTATATCCCAATCCTCTAAATTATTAAAAATCTCATCATCTTGTTATCTATGCATCCTAGTCATCTTGTCTTATGCCTTCAAAAACCTTATCTTAGTCCCTCATCTACCCTAACTCCATATCCTTAACCAAGTCTATCACCTTAATCCAAAGTCACATAATGATAATCATAACCAACCTTGTCCAACTCAAATCAGGAACATTAAGTAAAGTTCAATAGTGACAAGTTCAAAGTTCAAGTAAAGTTCAAGAGTGATGCCAAGTCTGTCACCTTTTTGTCAATCCTTCACACATGTTGATTGGGCTTGACAAATCACAACATCCATCCTTTATTCCTTATCACTGATTGGTCAATTCATCATTTAAATTTTATGGTTTCCTACCTTGATTAGGGCATGACCAGGACTAGAAATTTATCTCTCACTCTCTTGTATGTGTCATTACAAGGGGCATCATCACTATTAATCACATTATGTCTCATTAATTTGATGAATTGCACAAAAAAAAATTTAGTCACTCAATCATATCATTATCTCTCATCCCCTTCATCATATCACTTGATTTTAGCTTTGATATACACCCATAATTAGTCTTATCAAATAATTATATTATATTTGGCCCAATGCTCTCCCAAAATATGTCCTTTCTTGGGATATGTCGATAGCTCATAGCCTATATCACCTTAGTCTATAGAAATTCATGACATGCATCCTTATTTGGGATATGCTAACATATTGAATCCTTTTATCTTATTATCATCATGGGTCCACTCCTTGTGTATATGTCTTTGTCAATGGCATCATCTATCTAAAAATATCATCTATGTCAAAGTTCTCATTGATTAAGTAAAGTTCATTCAATCCATCATCTATCTCAAAATATCATCCCATCCCCTTGTTTATTCACCATCTCCTACCCCTCATTTCCTCTTTTAAGTGGCCATCGAACTCCTTCTTCCCCACATGTCCCCTCGAGGGGGCATCATAGACAATAACATTGTCTACTAACATTCATACATGAAAGGGTTTTTTTTGAAAGACCATTAGTCACTCCACTTCATCCACTCAAAATACCATTTAAAAGAGGGGGAAAATATATACACCTAAATTTGATCACTTCCTTTATTGTCACCAATATTACTATTAGTAGACAAAAATTCCACTTATCTCATTTATCCCCTCTAATTATGTCCTAATATCACCCCTTCTAGTCATTTATCCAACATCCCCCTTCTTCATCCTTCATCACACTAACCTTATCCCTATCCCACCAATGTTTTAAATCTTATAATTATTTATTAATCCTATCCTAATCCCACTTATCCATTATTTGGGAATTTAAAATTCCCATGACCCACCTACCCACCTACACTAGCCTATTCTTAGGCTTTCCTATACCCCTAGTCCCTAATTACATATCTAATCACCCATCCTAATCACCTACTAATCCTAATTATCCCCTAAATTGATTCTATAATTCTCCAATTCTTGAATCCTCTTTAACTTGACCCTTCTTCTCTAAAAGACTCTATTCTAGAGGATTCTAGGGAATTTTTAATCCTCCCTCTCTCTTCTATTTAAACACCTCAAATCATCTATTGGAATTAATTATCAAGAATAAACAAAAACCATTAAATCCATGAAATATCCATGTTAATGAGCAAATAAATCCATCTAAATGTCTTCATCAAGCTATCATCATGCTACATATTTGAGTCTATGATAAACAATCTTCATCCATTAATATTTTAGTC
>JARHVA010007370.1:172500-252500 GCA_037957365.1 Torreya grandis
ATAAGATGAGTGTGGGCTATCGACTAATTATCTTTCTATGTATTCACATTTAAAATCCATATTGTGCTCCAAATAATGTTAAAATAGATGCCATAATATTTTAGATCTATACTTGAACACTCATATTTAATTTTATTCAATCTTTATAAAAAAATATAAAAATGTATTTACCATACCTATTCAAGGCTCACAAAACATGCTCGGGGCAAATGATGTATGTTACTATGATTAACTATGGGATATCTCAAGGTTTCCCCTTGAAATGAGTATGGTTAAACATATGGACCTCTTTATCCTTACAATAATTTACACATTACACCCTTTACCTTACTATAACATATAACCTACCAATGAAAGATACACCATGCTAGTGGAAGATCACAAGGTTTCCTCCCCATATAATGAAAGATATGTACCTAGTCATTACTATAAGATACACCCTGATACTACTCTATGATCTATAATATTAATCTATTATCAAATGGTAGTTAAGTGATTGACATATTTGTATTTTGTGTATATATGCTTCATTACTCATATTGCTCATCATTGTGGATCATATAAAGTTAGAACTTGTGTCTGTATTGAATAGATTAATTTAGTATAGACTGAATGTATTAATCCCCTCTAAATACAAAATAATTTTTAATAACATTACACCCTTTTTTTTTAATTAAACCATCTAAATTTGTGATTATGTCCATGCTTAACTTGTCAATGTCTTTTACTTTTATGGGTCTATTTTGGTGAATTTATGGAACATAAGTATGTGATATGGTTTTTATCTATATTGAATCATATTTTATTATTAGTAATTAAAAATGATTATATATATAAAAAAACCATTATTTTAAATAATTAAATTATTTTTCATTCTTAAAATTAGAAGAAAATACATTGATTTGAATTATCCATCAATATTTTGGATCATGCACTCCATCATCAAAGTGTAGAATAAGTCCCATCCAATATATAAATTTGCATCACACTTCACTTTAATAAATCTAAATATTTATATTAGGTACCGTGACTTTAAATAAAATTTGAACTTGAGCTAAAATATAATAATATTTTGCATTCATTTAATAAATAATGTAAGATAAAGTGTTTTATTTGACTAACAAATTTACCTTCCATAATACATCAAGTATCAATATTTTTAATTTGTGTCTTATCTCTTTTACTTCTATTTAATCTCCAATAACTTGCTTTACCTTTGCACCTTGGGTGGAACTTAAATCTAAAAGAAGCACTTTTCATGTTTTTCCCTCAGTTATATGCATGAATCCCCCCGAGATGTGTGAATACCTTTGGATGGACATAATAATAATGTGGTGGGACCTTTTCAAAATATGGGGTAATAAGTAGGAAGCAATAACTTTTAGGTGCATTTAAAAATTAACAATATACGATTTATAACAATTAGGGTAATATATAATATCTTTGTATGTGGTTAGGTGAGTTGGTTAAGCATTAGCAGTCTAATTCATAGATTGTGTGTTCAATTTTTATAAATAATTAATTGGAATTGACCAAAAAGTTAGTCTTAATTAAATAATTGGAGGAGGAGATTCAATAGAGAAAACATATTTTAATCTTTGAGAGTTATACTTGCATGATGTAACAATCAAACACTTAAATGAAAACTCAAAACCATAACATTTTTTGGCTCAATTTTTTCATTTTATTTTTTGGTTGTTACATTTTGGTATTATATCCTAAGTTATAACACTAGGAACTTTAATATTATTACTATATTATTATTATTTACGTATCATGATTGATATTTTAAGGACTTGTTATTAATCACTTTTCACTCTCATAGAGGATGGTTCATGAGATAGAGTAGTTATCTATTAGATGTTTTAGATGAAAATCCTGATAGAGGCTAGTGGTTGACCTAAATGGTCCAAGGTGTAAAGATAGAACTAGTGATACAATATGGGCATCAAGGTCCACATGTAGACCTATAACCTAACCCACAAGAGGCCCAAACTAAGTTTGGACCACATATTTTATAGGATATTAAAATTAGGTTGGGGTTGTTTAGGAGTACTTACCCCCTCCATCTATAGGATTTGGTGACCATGTAACTTGGTCACAATCAAAATTATATTGATTTATGCACCACATAGAGGTTTCTCATGATCAGTATAGATATGGTTATATATTATGTTATAGATTTTTAGGTATGAGAGTCATCCTATGAAGGATGTCACAAATCAATATATATTATTATAGACTATCATCGATCATGATCACCTAGATTTCACTATCATAGATTGATATCTTGAAGAGGATATTATCATAAATTAGGATCACCTCAAAATGGAATATATGAAGGGAGAGTCATGGTGTATCATATTCATGAGTTCACTCAATTATAACCACCTATTATTTTTGGTTTGGTAGATGAGTTTGAGGAAGATTTATGGATATGTAATTTCACTAGAATATTTAGTACATGTGGATATTCCAAGAATATCTAGGCTTGATTTGACATTCATTTGTTGAGAGGATTGGAATTGGCTTGGTGGGATGAGGGGGAGATTAAGGGTGACTTTTATCTTGAAACCCTTCCTTTGTATTAGTTTCATCATTAGTTTAAGGACGTCTACCTTGCTTGACACTTCAACAATAGAATATTTATGAGTTTCATCCCTTTAAAAAGTATAGGGGTACTATCATAGAGTATGAGGCTAGGTTACTTGAGATCCTCCCCTATATAGAGTTTTATTAATATGAGGAGATGTTTTTGATGTGTTTTTTAGAGGTATTAATGTTGATTTAGCTAGTGTTATTCAACTTCTTGACCCTAAGAATACCTAGGTTATGGTTGAGAAAGCATTGATTACAGAAGAGACTAGAGGAAAAACTCAAGAGGCTTGAGATAACCTTAGGAGGCATATTCATAAAAAATGAGATAACAAAAAAGAGGAAACTCAACACCCCTTAGAGGTGGATTTAAACAACCATATTCTAGATAGTAGAGTCAATATGACTAAAAATAGAGGTAAATCAAATAACATTCTCCATGAGGTAAATAAAAAGGATAACAAGAGAGAAGGATAGGGTGAGGGATAAATATAAGAACCATTAAATAAGAGGCATGATAAATTAAATGGTTAGTCTCAACAATATGGGCATGGGGTGTATATAGACCTTAGTCTAGTTTTGGGTCTTCATGAAGGTTGGCATCATGAGCTAGATTTTTCACTTGTTGAGAGTCTCATTTTATTAGAGTCCCCTCAAAGGAGTATAATTACATGGTAGAGGGTATCATGTTTTTAAGTAGATAATAGGTAATATTGTTAGATCCCATGGTTTATATGCCACAATAGATGAACATCGAGTAGAACATCAAGTCAAAATAGTAGAGGTGATAGGGAATATCATCAGAATGTTGGTATCAATACTTTTTTATCTTGGTGCTTTGGATTATTTTATTTCAAACTTAATAATAGACCATTGTAGACTGATAGCTTTTATATAGTTGGACCCTTAGGTAAGAGCCAGTAGCCTTACTTATCAATGTTCACTTTTACACTCAAGCATCCCTTTAGATATATAAAATCCAAATTTAGGAGGCCTACATGGATAGATGAGCTTAGATTCAAGATCGAATGCATTGGCTTTAAATTGAAGATAAAGTCACTAAATAATTATTATCTCTCCTCCATTATAGAAAAGTTTCTTATAGAATCAAAGCCATTAAGAAAGGGGATACCAAGGTTACCAAACTTTCTAACATATTTTAATCTTTTATACACCATTATAATGGTATTTTTTGGGCTCATACTACCTCTTTCAAGTATGAAATATATTTAGTTTAATGCTTTCAAGTTGCTTATGATAGGCCTTACACCTTGAATGATCTCAAGGAAGTAGTTATGCAATAAACTATAGACAAAGCCCTAAGTATTGATGGTTTCCCCTATGAATTTTATTAAACCTTAAGGGATATTATGGATTTTGGTCTTCACAAGGTTTACTCTGAAGCTATGTTGTCTAACTCTCTAGGGACTCTCATCAATCAAGGTAACACAAGGTTTAATCCCAAGGTTGGTGAACTTGAGGTTATTACTGATTAGAGATCCATGACCCTTCAGAATGTTTCTTATAAAATCATTAATATAGATCTGGCCATCATAATTAAGCATCTTCTTCCTTTGATTATTAGAACTGAACAAATAGGGTTTATCCAGCATAGGTATATTTAGGATAATGTCATTGGGTTCTAAGAAGGCATGGAATGGGATTGGGTGTCTATTAAAATGGACTTATTTATCAAGATTGATTTTTTATGGGCTTAAGATTGCATATAATAGCCTTTTATTACTGACATGATCAAATCTCTTAGATTTAGCCTCTAATTTTTGTAGGCTATGAATATGCTTTTCCAAGATGTTTGGGTGTGTATTAATATCAATGGGACCCAATATACTTAGTTTGAGTTGTATAGATCTATGAGACAGGATTGTCCTTTAGATCCTTTTCTGTATGTCTTGGTGGCTGAAAGTTTTATCTATCTCTTAGCTAACTTTACTTCCAAAGGTTTGGTGAAGGGAATATCTCTCCCTAATTCTAATTATTAATTGCTTAATGGTCACTTTGTTGATGACTCTTTCATCACTCTTTAAGAAGAGGAAGACTTGATCAAGAATGCGATGGAATTCCTTCACATTTTTTGTTTGGCCTTTGGGTCATCCATACAATGGAATAAAAAATAGTGTTACCTCCAGTCTCTCTTTCCCAAACCTCCTTGACTAGATGGATATCAATGGTAGTGGATCCTCCCTAAATTCAAATTTATGTTTTTTGGCATTCCGTTTGCTTTTAGGGCCTCTCCTACTGATTTGTGGTTTTATATGGTTCAAAATGTTGAAAAAAGGGTGTCTTTTTAGATCACTAAGACCTTATTGTTAACATGTAATTTTTAGATTTGCTCCAAGGTGTTGGTTTCTACTCATGTTTACTACTCTTCATGTTGGAATCCCTCAAATTGTGTTTATGCTAAGTTAAAAATACTCCTAAGATATTTATTATGGGCCAATTCTAAAGGCCAAAAGGTATTTTACAAAGTATCATGGGATATATGTTGATGACCTAAAGATGTAGGACTCATTGATATTAAGCTTCAAGGGCTTGATATTAGAATTAAGTGGATCATTATAGGGATGAAATGTGATGAAGCATGGAACATTTTTTTTAATAAATTGTATTTCTTAGGGGTACCCTTGTAACCAAAAGACTTGACAAAGACTTTCTTTACATCGTATTCTCATAACCCCTTTCATGTTATGATTAATCACACTTTTACTATTTAGAGTATTTGGAAAGCTTTGGAATGGTTCAAACCTCATCTCATTTGTGTGGGAGAGTGATTCAAGAATAACCTATCTCTTAATTATCACTCAATCTAGTGGTCACCAATGTTGAATTTTCACAATGTTTTATTTGCCTTAGTCCCATGGATCAAGAGTTTGATGTTGTTTAAAAATGGTATTAAAACTATTTAGGGTTTATTCTAAAAATTTCATCACACTTGGCTTCCTTGGAATCTAGTTCAAAATAGTTGTAACCTTAATAAGGAAGATGTTGAGTTTATTAGATAAATTCAAAGGTCCATACCTTAAGATTACCTATGGATTGTGATCCACATTTTATATATTGGAGTAGTTATCTTTTCTCATGGATGGACTTAGCGAGTTCAAAATTTGTGTTATGTCCCCCTCTTTTTTGGGGGTCATTTTCTCTATTTTTGGGTAAGTCTTAGCTTCCTCTTGTAGCCTTCCACATGGCACCCCAGTGATCATTTATCATGAAGAAGTCCTTGGTTTTCCTAGGAGTAGTGCTAGCTCTCCACACAACAAATGAGTGATCATCTAATGCAATTTCATTTTGTCATAACTTTAGGCAACACCCTTGTCTGGTGGAGTAAAGAATGGGTCCCACCATGTAGTTACAAAGACAAATATGGAATTCTCACATGATGCCCCCATGTTCATTTTACAAAGAGGTGCTTAACTTCCCCAAGAGAAATGTCAATTTGACATGTGGCATCCTAGCTCTTATCTAAGGGAAGTTTATTTTTGTCAAAATTTTGAGTAGTTTCATTGGCCGATGGAGTAATGGGTGAGGCACACTATGTAGTAATAACAGGAAGGAATTAGATCTTTCCATGTGGCATCTTGAGACTCTTTAGGAAAAAATATTTCCTTGTTAGAACTCTAAGAATCACCATTGGATGAGAGGAGTGGGTCCCCCTTTCTTAAATAACTTCTAGAGGTAGTTCTAGAGGCATACACCTATCACCACCACACTTCTTCTAAGCATTATGGGCATCATAAGGTGATATAGTTGTGCCATATTTATGATTTGGAGGGTTGATTGCATTCATGATTTGGATCTCCTCAGTTAATTACAACGGACTCATCATGAGTATGAGTACTTGGTTTCATGTGTCATTTCCTCATAAGGCCACTACACCTATATAAGTAGAGCTCCTTTCTTTTGAAAAGGATTGGTAGAGGAATAATTGTTTTTACTATTATCAGAGAGCATCCATTTATAATAGTCTAGTTTTAGAATATAAGTAGTAGCAATTATCATTTTTCATTTTATGACCTTAGCAAGTACCCCTCACAGGTAGGATTGAGTATTGTATATTATGCCCTTGAGGCCTTTTGTATTTTTTTCTCCACCTAAAAATGAAGAGGATGTGGTGTTCAATGTCAAAATGAGTAGAATTTTTTTTTTTTTTTTTTTTTAATTGTTTCATTTCTATACTTCTATAGTATTGGTTCTTATTTGTATTATACACTTTAATTCATGTGTATGTTCCTTTAATAGTCTATGATATTCAAAGATTTAGGATATTTTATGAAATTGTAGGTTAATACTTTAAAGATATCAGCACATCACCCTAGTTAGTTTATTTCAGTTTAATTTTACATTCCTTTCCTATCTCTTTCATCCCCAAATTGATCCAAAGAGCTAGATTCTAAAAACCTAGAGGTTGATTTATAGATTTCATTCAAGTCCCACATCTGTAAATATTCACATAGAGAGATGTTTAAATAGAGTGAAAATTTTAGGAATCAACAATTTTTAATTTTTAGCATGCCCAATAAGATGTGAATCACAATCTCCTGATTATAAGTTAAAGTGTGTGGGCCATAGGCCCATTATAAGGTCACAAACAATGAAAAATCCAAGATTTTTATCACGACCTTTGGTATCTAAAACTCACCAAAGAACCAAAAGATCAAGTGTAACAAAAAACATAATATATGGCCATCTAAGGACCACCGAGGAACTTTGTGGCATGGAATAATGGTAGCCCACTCATCCCTCTAGTTGCCCTAGCTACGTGGGATCCTATTTCTACTAATACATTGAAGGCACTCTCCAAATTATTAGGGGAAGATTTAAAAAGTGTGAAAAAACATCTTCAAGATGTTGAAAAAATATGTACTATGTATTATGTCACACAATAGAGCATATATTTAAGGTTACTAGCTACCTCCTTAAAAGGGTGAGCTCTTGACTGGTACTAATATTTATTGCCCAAATCCATCTCCACCTAAGATGACTTGGTTAATAGGTTCGTTGAGTAATTAAATGAGAAGGTAGACTAGTCATCTCTCCTAAAATAACTAATCACAATCAAAAAATCCTTGAAAGAAGCTATTATTGATTTTAATACTAGGTTCGATAAGCCCTGGCAAAGGATCCCAATAGAGGCTCGACCACCCACAAGTATGGCTATTTTATTTTATCTCAAATCCTTTAACTCAGACATAGTTGTCATGATTTAGTCTCTTCGAGGCCATACATTTCTAGATGTATTTGAATTAGCAATTACAATTGAGAATAACTTGATAGACACTGATAAGCTTCCTCCTTAGCTATCGATGTCAGTGTTCCCTAAGATATCAATTATGTCATAAGAGGAAATCCTAAACACCTTATATGCCCTACCTTCCATGTATGTATATCCACCTACCTAATAGAGCATGCCCTCTTCATATTTTCTAGTTGTGGAGATGAATGACATGAAGATCATCTTGTGGAACTTCTTTAATAAGATAATAAACCTTAAAAGGTAGTAGGCTATGCCCCCAAAACCTTTTTTTTAAAATTACCAATATAAGAGAGTGTTATACTAGTAGAACTAGTACCAAGAAAGGCAGAGGCCAAATCATCAAGTATCCAATCACCAGATGTGACCTTTGAAGCAAATTAGTCTAATACCTAATCCATAACAAATAGTATCACCAAGTGAAAATAAAGAGCTAGTCACTAGCCAAAATAATGTCGTAGATGACTTAAATTCATGGTGTTTTCCATGAAATGATGTACATATGCCCTAAAATTATCTGAGAGGAAATTTATAGCATAAGGTTGCTAAACAATGAGGGTAAGGGAATGCACTTAATGTATCCCTCTATGGATACCAATCCTTGGGTGTTGATAATTTTATATTAATGGCATAGATGCAGGGGATGTCCTTAGAGCAAGAGGAGGAGATAGCCTCAAAGCATGTGTTTTTTCCTAGGTAGAGGGAAAGGATGTGTTCTATGCAAGAGATATCTTAGTGTCAAAGGTCCCATGAGTCTAGTCAGACTATTTCACCTAACCCAAGAAGAGACTAGATGAGATCTAAGAATCCTTCATAAGGCCTAAAGTGACTTTCGAGAATAGCCTGAGATCCCAACCACCACCTCTAACATATCAAAAGTAAAGTGAAATAATACAAAATATGCCAAATAACCCTAAGGTCTAATCATAAGGGTCATTTAATGTGGTAGATTAGATAAATAAGGATCAACAAATGTCTCTCTTTGGGATGTCTTATCTATCCTAGATAGAAAATCTTTGATATAAAAGGTGTTGAAAGACTGACAAAAATATGCATAAACTAACCCAACTATGGATCTAGTATGAAATAAAGGAAAGGAAGCCAAAAATAGTATACAACCTCACACACCATCCACATTTATCAATTCTCAAATATGGGTAAGTAAGATAAAACCTACCCCATTATATCTAAATCTCACTATGGGAAAGAAACTACTGCATAATTCCATGATCGATTATAGCACTAGTACCATGATAATGCCTAAGCAAATTATGAATGAACTGTAACTATGGAATGAACCCTTAGATAGAGTGGTGGTGTAATTAGATGGAAAGAAGGTTCAGATCATTAGTGTCATCAAAGATCTTCCCCTAACCCTATACTCTTGTTTTAGCATAATATTTCCCTAGGAATTTTTGGTGATTGACATCCCTCTAATCTTTAGACTATGTCTATCAATGTATTACACTACCAAAATAGGTGGATACTTATCTAGATTGGTCTTATTTGATCTTAAGGACCAAATATGGCTTGAAGCTAAAGGCATTGTTTAAGCCTCTACATCTCAAACACATAGTTGATGAGGCTATGGTAAATTTTGTATCAATGCACACTTATTTTTCTAAGAAATAAAATAATTACATATAAATTCTTGAAGAGGAAGGAGTGGCCAAAAACATGAGCCTAAGGGAAGAGGTCCTCATTAATGAGTTCATTAATAATTATCCTTTTGATAATTTGACACCACTGGCCTTAGGACCTATGTAATCCATGATGTATATCAAGTCATCCCTGAGGTCATGAAGAAGGAGGATCAAAGTAAAGAACCCAAAGGTGAGTCCAATTTTTAGACCCTACATTTTGATGATATGAAATGCAAAAATAGCTCTAGGACAAACATCTAGTTAGTGTTTCCATCTCAAAAGGAGACCCTATGAGATTTTTGATTCTAATTCACCTATACAAATATTGAATTTGAATATGAAGCACTAGTCCATGGCCTCAACCTCACTGAGTGCATAGGTTTGAAGTAGCTAAATGTGTTCAAATATTCTAAATTAGTGGTGGGCCAAGTAAGAGGGGTTATAACTATGAAGAATGTCTATATGAGATCCTACCATCATTGAATATGGGATTTGATTGAAGTATTCAAAGCATTTAATATTTAAATCACTCACAGGTTTATGAACTTAAAAGTGGATAAAATGGTAGTGATTGGATCCTAATTTGATCTAGTGACTGATTTATTCATCAATGAGCAAGCAATGTGGATGATCATCACACCTACCATTATAAATAATGACCAAAACTATCAAGTGTTATAAAGTGATTCCCAAATCATTATGTTTCCCTAGTATTAATGCTAATTTATATAGAAGTTGTATCCAAAAATAAAAGAAGCCTAAGGGACTAGATTATGCAACTAAAATCTAATAAGTTATTGAAGGGGCTGATCATCCTGGAGAACCTATTTGATTTTGATGATGAAATGAATGAAAAACTTAAGTTTATCATAGATAAAAGTTACTACTTTGAGATTGATGTCAGAGAAGGGAGGAAACTAAAATTAAGGAAAAAAGTTTCCCAAAAGGATAGAGACTAACTGGTATCTTTTTGCAACAAATACGAATGAGTGATGGCCTGAACCTAGGATAATCTAAAATGATATGAGCATGAGGTAATCCAACATACTAATGATCTAGTTGAGGTATCAAAGTTTTTTTGGTAAAATAAAAGGCTAGTTAACCAAAAAATTGAGTCCTTTATGAACCAAGAACTAAGGAAATTGGTTGACTCAAGGATTATTTACCCAATCAAGCATTTGCATTGGGTAGCTAGCCTAGTTCTAGTAAGGAAGAAGAGTGGATAAATATATCTATGTGTGGACTTATTAGACTAGAATAAATCATATATAAAGGATCATTATCCCTTCTTTTTATGGAATAGATCCTCTAGACAGTAACGGGTGCAAAATAATTTCCCTACTAGATGGATATTTGGGGTACAACCAAATATGGATTAACTAAGAGGACCAATACAAGACCACTTTTACTATAAAATTAGGGTCCTTTGCATATGTGAATATGCATTTTGGCCTTTAAAATGTGAGAGATACCTTCTAAAGAAACATGGACATATATTTTCAAGTCCTAATGAACAAAATCATCCTCATTTACTTGGATGATCTCACTATATTATCTAAAAAGTAGGAAGACCATTTTGACTATTTGGAGAAGATTTTCAGAAGGTGCCAAGAATTTGGGGTGTCTCTTAACTCTAAGAAATAAGTTTTTAGAGTATTGAAAGGTAATATTCTTGGATATGTGGTTTTTAAATAGGGAATCTCTATTGACTCCAATAAAGTAATGGCCATTATAGATTTAGCATTGCCAGTCAATAAAAAGGGGGTCTAATCTTTCATAAGTAAAATTAATTTCATTAGCTAATTCATATCCAACTTTATGGGATTAGTAAGGTTAATAAAATTGATGTTGAAGAAATACCAAGCCTTTAAATGAACCATAGAAGGGAAAATATCATTTGAAAATATTAAGGAAGCAATATCCACTTCTTCTGTGTTGGTCAATCTTTACTTCTCCAAAAAATTCATTATGTATGTCTACAAGAGTGAACATAGCCTAGTGGTTATGCTAACCCAAAAGGTAGAATAAGGGACAAGTTATTACCTAATTAATTTATATTAGAGGAATTTGTGTGATTATGAGACTAAGTATAGTTTTATTAAAAATCAAGCTTTCACCATCATCAAAGGTCTCAAAAATTTTAGACATCTGGTGATAGAGAACAAGATAATGGTATGCATAGTGCATTCTAGCATCAGAGAGTACATAATGGAAGGAGAGATTATATAAAAATGGGATAATTGGATCACCAATATCCTATAATATTACATTGAAGTTAGGCCAACCAATGTGATCCAAGGAAGATGACTCTATGAGTATCTAGCTCAATGCATAGGTGCCCTGATAGAAGAACAAGATACATCAAAAATGGTTTTAGTGAATCAATATGAAACTAATGGATCTTGGGTTGATAAAAGGACATATTTTATGTAGAATTTATAATATCCAAATATTCTCCCTAAACATTAAATAAAATTCTATAAATTACAAGGATCTAGCTACACTCTGGTCCAAGGAGTCCTTTTCAAGATAAACTTTGATGGGGAGCTACTCCAATGCATGGAAAGTCATCAAGATAACAAGATATTATATGATATGTATTTCACCCTCTAGGTGTAAATTTATATGGAAATATAGATACAACCAAAATAATATGTGTAGGATACTAATAGCTGACCATGTTTTTTGATTACTATCAGGCAGTCAAGAAATGCCATCAATGCCAATTCTTCAGGGCAAGCTAAATAATTCAGCCATAGCACTGAATCCAATTGTAACTAATGAACCTTTTTCATAATGGGGTTTTGATTTCATCAATATGATAAAACCTATATCTATCATGGACATAAATGGATACTCACAGCCACTGACTATTTCACAAGGTGAACCATGGTAGCCTTGATGAAAGAAGCAATTGAAAACATGATCCTCAACTTCTTGGAGGAGCTAGTAGTAAGGTTTAGCCTACCCAAAATTATCATTTTAGATAATATTAAATCCTTCTTAAACTCTAATATTTTATAATTTGTTTTCCATAATGGCATTTTCTTGAAGACTTCATCTAATTACTACTCAAAAAGGAATCGGTTGGCCAAATCAACAAACAATAATCTCATCAAGCTAATCAAAAGGATTGGCATTAACAAACAAAGGGAGTGTAGAATTCATGTGAAAACAACCATATGGGTCAATTTATTTACTCCCAAGAAGATACTTAAGACATCCCCATATGAACTAGTATATGAGAAGGAAGTAATCATGCCCATATCAACATAAATCCCCACCTTATAGATTTTAAAGGCCATTGAGATAACTAAGAATGAAGAAATAGAGTTTAGGTTGTAAAATTACTCAACCCCAAAGAAGAAAGAGAATAAGGTGGTGACATAAGTATCACATGATAGTAAACAGTCAAGTGATGGTTTGATAAGAAGTCATTAGACCTAGGCTTTAAGATAGGGGACTTGGTCCTCAAATATAATTAAAGGGCAATGAAACCAAGAAAACATGCAAAGTTTGATTTCCTATGGAGGGGACCATTTTGCATCATTTAAAATACACAAAGTAATGCATTCAAGTTAGAGGATGAAGAAGCAAATACATTAGGGATTTTGGTCAATGGAATTGACTTGAAACACTTTAACTAATTTACCAACCTTCCCCTTGTATATAGTTAGTTAGTTTCCCTTCTTTGTTTTTATTTCCCTTGGTTCATCTATTTTCCTTTCTTTATTTTTGTTTCCTTTTGAATAAGTGCCATTGACACAAATGGATCATCTTATTACCAGGTATTTATACCCTAACTCTCTTTGTTTTTGAAACATTTTCTAAAAGAACATTATCTACCCCACTCCTCTTTTCATTAATTCTAGGCACTCCATATTACATGATCCCCTATAAGAATCACTACAAATCTCTTATGGGACATTCTTTAATCATGTGTACTACCCTTGACATTTATTGGGCATACAAATTCAAAATTTACATGATGATTTCACCTAGAATCATTAGATTATAATTACCCCTCTCCTCATTAGGATGAGCACTTAAACACATTAAGAATTTTAAGAACACCAAGTGAAACAAAGCATATTGAGCAGAGAGATTTAAGTCAAGAATTGCAAAATTTATGAGTGGAGAGCTGATATCTAACATTTTATTTTCAATGAAGATAAATTTTGAGAAGAATTTATAATATGGAGACTTCTACATCCTCATTCGATAGTGGAAATCATCTAAAGAAATAGAAAACCCATAGGTCAGGTGGTCATGGTGACCATCCCCACAGTACGTAGTAAGTAAATCATATACTTTTACTTTTGATTAGCTAAATCCTAAAGTACTAAATGTCAAACTTATCACCAAGGTGAATTGAAAGGACCCTTTACTAATGTTAGATTATGTAGATGGTATCTTTAATCCAAAACTGGCTAAGAACCCAAAGAGCCTAAGGGAGGGCACCCACACTCAAATGATTGAAATGGTTATAAAAATGACTATGATTCATTCATGTACAAGATTTATAACTTCACATTGGCTCAGTACATGGTCCCTCTTATGCACCTTTGCTTATATATCATCACCTTGTGTGTAGATAAATATGATGCTAGCACCAACATTATTATAAGAAATAACCATCTAAAAGTGGATGTTAGTGTTGATGCCATAAGGGAAATGTTATGACTCTTGAGAGACCCTAATGTTAACATTTTCAATATGAAGAGCCTATAGAATTTCTATGACACCTAGGTATGTAAGACATAGTTCATCAATCTACTCCTCTGGAGCAACTACACTAAAGTGCCTCCTCTACCCATTACCCTTGCAAGATTTATGATACAGGACATAAAAGATGTCATTTCTATGTTGGAATTTATATTTGGGATGGATTAAGATTCTCACATCATTAATTTAAAATTGGGGGTGGTCTTACTTTTGAACACAATGAGCAAGGAGAAGGTTTATAGGATGGACTTTGTAGCTACTATCACTGCCACCATGCAAAATGAGCTAGCAACTTCTCAATACTAAATACCTTTAGGTATTCCTACTTCCTCCTCCATATGATCTTATATCAACATTCCTACTTCTTATCTTCATACTTCACCATCAACTACATTGAGACAAGAACCCATCCCAACATGGTGATCCTCATCATCATATGGATTCACATCTTATCGATCACACATGATTACTATCAATTTTTACAGTACTTCTTATCCCTAGTCCTCATTAACTAGAATCAAGAGGCCATTACCTTTAGAGTGATAGAAAACCATATGTCATGGCTAACTGGTGGTATAATTTTCATTGAGTGGTTATTTAGGGCCCATTTCGCCTTCATTCAGGCACATAGATTTAAGGAATATCCTTTTTAGCTCCTACACCTACTCACAGATAAGACCCTAGCCTTGGAGCTAGATCATTATATTGATGTAGTTGACTCCATATATGGCATGAGATATAAGAAGGACTTTTATGTTGTCCCCTTCTCTAGGGTAGGTATTACATTGGTGAAAAGGTCATTGGGGCACCTACTTATGCTCAAGCTTGTATAAATTGGCCTCGATTAGATTGGTGACCAATGGAACTATGACTTGGTTGGTCATATCACCACCTTCAATACTATCACCCCACTCAATCATGAGCCCTAACCTTACCTTGAATATTAAAGGTTTCCATGAAATGTGAAATTAAGTATTACATAGATTTATCTAAGATCCTATCAGACACCCACAAGCTATGGGAGTCATTTCATGATGTAGTCCAATAGGTCAACCCTACAAAGGAATTAACAAAGGGACTAAGGGTGTAAATCATCCAAAGAACTAGATCAAAGATAAAATATATGCCTATTATAAATATAGGTAGGAAATCAAAAATATTGGATATAATTTTGAAGATAAGGACATGAATGAGTAGTTTGAAAACCTCTAAGATGAGCACCATGAGGTGGAAGCTCTAATAGAAGGAGAATTATCTATCAAAGAAGAAGAAAAAGAGGAGTATAATCCTTCCAAAGAAGAGTAGGACACCCCTTCATATAAGGAGGAGGAAGTTTTAGTGATTTAGAGGCCCATAACCTAGTTGTCTCCTTTGTATCCATACCTAACTACCCCATAGAAATAATAGGCCTATTCAAGTCATCTTGAAGTGGGGTTTTCTTAGCTCACCTCCAAGGTATAATCCTCTATTTCTCCCCCCAAGCCCCCATAAAAAAGTTATGCTTTTTTAGCCCCTTATTTCTACCTCTACTTCATTTTTCACTCCCTCTTTACACTCCACTATTTCTTTCAAGCTTGTGACACCCTCCACTACCTAGCCAATCACTTCCTTATCATCATTTCCCTTTATTCATCACATCACTTTGCTCATGCCACTTTCCTGGGTGCAACTAATCACCTCTCTTTCTCTATTTTTCACTCCTCCACCCTCATCATCCAAATCATCATCTATTATGGTACAATCACCTTCCACCCCACTTCATGACCTCCCACCTTTCTCTCCATCCACCTTGACCCTTCACCCACTCATCTCCAAAGGAATAACATCCACTACTTTACAAAAACAACTAACCATTCCTTTCACCACCATAAGGATCCCCCTTCGTGGGGGAAACTATTTAATCATAGGAGTAGCTTAATCAATAGATGGAGACTGCTAGAAAAGCTTGAGATGATTGTGTAGAGAAGAGAAGAGGAAAATAGACCAAAGCCTTGGTATTAGCTCACATGCAGTCATTTTTTGACTCAGCACATCAATCTCTAATGATTTCACACATGGTACCCCAAATAGTCAAGCCCCAAGAATAGATATAGTTGGGAGACTACTCAATACATGCCATCAACCTCAACATTAGCTAGGCTAGGCCCACTGATAAGGTTGAATTAATGGAGGAAACACATAAGTCTATCACCATGGACTATATCAAATTAGGCTGTTAGTTGGATAAGATGAACTTGGAAATTTCAAGGGTGAAATCTAAGGTAGACTACCTCAACACTGAGGCTAAGGCAAAAGACATGGAGCTCAACAAAACTAGGTCTGACCTACATAACTATGTCTCTAATGAGATATTCCATGTGGAAGGAAACAAAAGGGCCCAACTAAAAATCTAAGTCATAGAGTTAAAGGCTAAAATAGATGGCCTAAAGAAGGAAATGGAAACTATGGAAGCTAAACTATAAGAAAAAGAGTTAGAGATTGCACAAACCCATCAGAGTCTATTAGACTCTAATAAAGTGCATCAATAATTATAGCATCAGATGGAGTAGGAGTCCTCAACCAAGGACCAAGAGATCCTATAATTAAAGAATGAAATAACCACCTACTCTTAGATCATAGGGATCCTCCCTATGGTCCATCAATTATATGTATCTTATTGGGAGAGGATTAAGAACATAGTGGCAAACTTGAAATCAACTCTCAGGTTCAGTATGGATTCATAGAGGCTAAGCTCCCAGGTGAGCACATCCATAGATCAGGTTCTTACCTTCATATCCCCAAAATTTTAAGATTTATAGCTCTTGGTATAGAAAATATACAACACAATAGATAAGATGCTATAAGTAGTAGGGGTGGCTAACCTAAGGTAGGTGGTAGTGAAAGTCAATGAGTTTTTGAGCTATAACAAGGCAATGAAAAAATGCAAGGAATTCTTAGATACTTTAGAAAAGATGGTCTAGGATATTAAGGGGCACATCAAACAACTAGTCCAATTGGGACTCTCTTCCTCATTATTCATAAATAATATCATCCTTTTAGAGGATAAAATAAAATATCTACTAGAGAAAAAGTAGAATGACCAAACCATTTTTTTAGCTCTTGGTTAATAGACAAGTGTCTCCAAGGTGGAGACCATTTTACAGCCTCTTATCTAGCTAGAATTCTAGATATTGTCATAGTCCAAGGCTTGAGCAACATCTCTTTTAAGGAGATCATTGATTTTGAGAAACCCTTCAAGGCTCTAAAAAATAAGACTCAACTAAGGGAGGAAGAGTGGATTCCTTTGAAGGTTGCTCTTTCAAAATTATAAGTTCAACAAGCCTTGCCCCTTTTTATAATTTTACTTTGACTAGTCTAGGAAACAATTATTTTTAGGTTCTTCCATCCATAAGCAGATTCCACTTACAAGTCACTAGGAATTGTGGATCGTGATCCATGTTTTGTATATTGGAGAAGTTAAATTTTCTCATAAATGGACTTGGAAGTTTAGTATTTGTGTTATGGGCCCCTCATTTTTTGGGGTCCCTTTCTCTATTTTGGCTAAGTCTTAGATTCCTCTCATAGTCTTCCATATGGTGCCCTAGTGCTTGTTTATCATGAAGAAGTCCTCAATTTACCTAGGAGTAACATTAGCACTCTACATAGTAACTAGGTGATCATCTAAAGTAGGTTTATTTTGTCAAAATTTTAGGTAGTTCCATTAGCTGGTGGAGTAAAGAATGGGGCCCACCATGTAGTTACAAAGAGAAACACAAACTTCCCATGTGGTACCCCCATGCTCATTTTTGAAAATATGTGTTCAACTTCCCCAAGAGAAGTACCATTTTGACATGTGGTATCCTAGTGATTATTTAATGGAGGTTTATTTTTTTCAAACTTTTGAGTAGTGACATTGGATGATAGAGTAATGGGTGGGGCCCACTATGTAGTAATTAAAGTAAGGAAGTAAATATTTTAAGTGGCATCCTAACACTCCTCAGGTGAAAATATTTCCTTATCATAGCTCTGAGAAGCACCATTGGATGAGAGGAGTGAGTCCCTCTTTTCTAACTAGCTTCCATAGGCAATTTTAGAGGCATACACATTTCACCACTGCACTTATTCTAAGCATCATGGGCATCATAAGGTGATGCAGTTGTGCCATATTTGGGATTTGGAGGGTAGATTACATTCATGATCTAGATCTCCTTAATTAGTTGTAATAGCATCATCATGAGCATGACTACATTTTTCCAAGTGTCATTTCCTCATAAGGCCATTGTGCTGATATAAGTAGAGCTCTTTTCTTTTGAAAAGGGTTGGTAGAGGAATAATCATTTTTTTTATTATCATAAAGCATCTATTTGTAATAATCTAGTTTTGGAATAGAAGTAGCAGTAGTTATAATTTTTCATTCTATGATCTTAGTAGGTGCCTCTCATGGGTAGGATTAAATATTTTATATTATGCCCTCGAGGTCTTTTGTATTTTTTTCTCCACCTAAAAATGAATAGGATGTGGTGTTCTATGTCAAACTAAGAGGAAATTTATTTATGTTTTTTATTTCCGTTCACTAATTCTATAATATTAGTTTTTATTTATGTTATAGACTTTAATTCATGCGTATACTTCTTTAATAGTCTATGATGTTTAAAGATTCAAGCTATTTTATGAAATTGTAGGTCAATACTTTAAAGATCTTGATGCATCACCCTAGGTAGTTTATTTCATTTTTATTTTGCATTTCTTCCTATCCCTTTCATCCCCAAATTGGTCTAAAGAGTTGGCTTCTAAAACCCTGGAGGTTCCTTTACAGACAACATTTGAATCCCACATTTGTAAAGATTCCCATAGAGAATTTTTCACCTAGAGCAAAAAATTTAGGCATCAATAGTACCTTCATAATATTAGAGTTACTTCCCTTACTCTTTGGTGGAAGGATTGACATTGGTCTACTACCATGTTTTTTTGTCATTATTCTCCTCATTTGGGGTGTAATATTTTGCCTCCTTAGCACATTCAAGATGACATTATTAATCACTGATAGAATATTCATTCCATCCAAGTAGTCTGGTTTATAATATTTTTCCTAATATGGGATGATTTTATTGAACCCAAAATGACATTGCTGAGAATGGAAGGAATTACATTTTGAACAAAGATTTCCACAAAAAAAATAATTATACTATGTTGGATCATATTTACAAAGGGTGTGAAAGCTTATAAAGATTTCATGGGGTGGTTATGGGACCCAAAAAACATTCCTATGAACCAACTAACCTACCGACAACACAAAAATCAAATACTGACAAAACATGAGGTAAATAAAACTTAGATCAACTGACCCAACAAACTCCCCTTGATCCAACAAGGGGTATAGAAGATGATCCATAAATATGACTATAAAGTAATAAAAATTATCTATCACACCTTAAATTGGCATGTTTTACATCATGGTATTAATCAACATTGATGTTGCTCCATACAATTATGGAATAAAGGTTGATAAACATGATCAAGGCCTACTCATCCCTTGTAATCATTGTACCTTATTATATTATAACATGATCAAGGATTGTTTAACCACATTTATCCACACAATTTATCATATAGACATCCATCCAAGTGACTATTCAATATTATGTATGGTACATCTCTCTGATGTCCAAAAACATTTGATGACCTTTTCTCAACACTTAGGGTTATAACAACCCCTATCAAATCATACAATCATTGATGATTGATTGAAGCCTGTGTAGTATCTTCCTCCATTAGGAAAGAGGTAATAATCCTTTGTAGTAATAAACCAAATTAATACTAATGTGTTTTTTACTCATCATGAATATCAACTAAGTGAAGAAAACTAAAACTGAAACTGTAATAAGCATACTATTACTATCAAAAATTTCATTCAAACATTTGAACACAAAATCCAAGTAAATAGATAATTGGAGAAGGGGAATATTCCTCTAGCTTCCAACAGATCCTCTAGCCTCCAGTTTGACACTTACACTTTATGAATCACAAGGATCGTGATGGACCTATAAAGGATTTTATGTTTTATGATAATATAAAATGAGGTGTCATTATGAAAAATTTCATTTTAAAGGTGTCAGTCTCCTCCAAAATTACATATTTATTCATCATTTTCAATAAATATGATGTAAAAATCATATAAGGAATATTCAAATCAAATAATTGACCATTCCAATATGTCTATAATGTCTAAAATGTATAAATTGGTTGGTCACATGACCACCTTTGCATAAACTAGTGACTGGTCACACAAGTTACAATAAATGTTGCAAGTGTTATGTGAATTACACCCTTATATCACCAAGTAAAAAATAAAATATTCTAAAAATATTCCCTTCAAGCTTAAAAACTAAGTTGACAAAAAAAATAGTTGAAGTGTTTTGAACTCTTAACCACCTCTTATGCAAGTGACCAACAAAACTCTTCTATCGAAATCCTCTTTAATCAAATTGATAATTTAAAGGGATAATATTATATGTATCCTTTGTTTTATGTATGTGAAAAAATAAAAATAAAATTCCTTCATGGTAATATTTAAGCAAATATTTGACACCATGTAAAAGAAATCAATGGCTTTTCACTTACATGAAAGGAAGAATTATGTTGGCTTTTCATTTGCATGAAAGGAAGAATTGTCTTGATTTTGCTAGTGGAGCCAACAAGGAAAAAAATAAGACAAAAAAATTAAACCCTACTCAAACGTATTCAAACATATTATTCCAAAGTGGTTTTACTTCTCCATTGTTGAATCCATCATGCTACATAAAGTGCCATATAGGTAAATAATCTTCAAGTTTGTATGTTGTGATTTCCTCCAATATACTACTACCTTGCACTATTATTTGAAGGTAAATAAGAAATGTTTCTCCTTGTAATGTTTAATTGATCACCAAACAAAAAATATATATCAATTGCATTATTGATAGATTTTTTTCTTATGTGAAGATGTATGATTTAGAGTACCACTTTAAATTGAAAGCTGATGCATGAGCCTCAAATATGTACCCTCAGCAGGGGGTACCATTCAAAAAATGGTTATATAATTAAAAAAAGTAGTGCCTAAAATGTGGTTTAGGTGTCTACCTTAAAGACTAGAAAAATGGTTATGTAAAATACCACTTCATTGGTAAAAATCTTGGAGATATTGTTTCATCATCTCACAAATATGATGTTCCCCATGTTAATCTCATTAATTATAATCTAATTGATGTTTTGGAGTATGTATTTATGAGATTTAAAGCATCGTACTTCACTACACAATGAGGGTGAAAATAATATTAATCCTACCATACATGTGCTTGATAATTTTAATGCCATCATATTGTTTATGAAAATAACCATGATATTGCCTGAAGTGCTTCAAAAACATTACTTGATCTTTTTTTCCAAGCATAGCTTCCTCCCTCATCTAGGATTTAATACCATAGATAACATCAGGAATATGAGGAATTACATTTTGAAGAAAGAATTAATATCATCGAGAATAAGAGGAATTACATTATGAACAAAACTTCCCACATAAAAAAGTAATTATATTATGTTAGACCATATTTACAAAGGAGGTGAAAGCTTATAAAACTTTCACAAGGTAGTTATGGGACCTAACTAACATTATCATGAACCAAATAAACTACTAACAAAACATAAATAAAATAATAACAAACATAAGGTAAATAAAGATTTTATCAACTGACCTAACACAAAAAAGCTCACTTCCTTTGGTGTATTATTTACTAGGGTTTGTCTGTGAGTGAATATCTCAAGTACAACTGGGCTTAACCAACACACAATAATAATGTAGTGTATACATCATATCCCCTTATCCCCCATAATCAACCTTTAGTTATTGGTCTTTGCCAAATTTTCCCCATCACCAATGACCCCACTAACATTTATTTCATGATACTAACCATGACCAATGACTAATAAACTAACTATTTGTGTTAATGGCCAACTTTGCTACCACTTCATCATGGCCACCCATTAAAAACTCACTATTATCCCCATGTGACTTTTAATAATCACCCATGCCATTATGAACCATAATTTCCAATGAAACATGGGTTGGAGCTACACTGCCAATATGAGCCATCATTTCCCTCATATGTCATTTCTTGGGATGATTTCAAATGTTTAATTCATAAGAATCACCCAGTTCAAATAGAATAATTTACCCATACCCATGAAAATTTATTATGATATAGATACCCATGTATTCATGGTATTTTGTCATTGGAGGTAATTGGAAGGGATTTTTATTAGATATTTACTCCAACCTGGTTGGAAAGAGGCACAAAGAGGTAGCTATAGTTATATGTTTAGATTTGTACTATTTGTGGTCTATTATTATAGAGTCCATGTATAGAGATCCATGTCTATGGAGATGTAATGTTATTTTTAATTGATTTTTGTCATTTTTACTACGCATTGTGTAATGAATAGGGAATGTCATTACTTTTTTTTATCACCCATGTGAGTCTCATTTTCCACTTATATATTTATAGGACATTATGAATGAGTCTCATTTACCACTGAGGGTAATTATGGAACAAATGAAAACATTGTAGTATAAGTTCTTTACCTATCATAAAAATAAACAATTACAACCATCTATATATAAATCCTTTCAATATTTGCATAGGTTCCAATCATCAATTGGGTCATCAAATGACCAAAAAACTTAGCCTAATCTTAAACTCTATTATAGGATTATATGTAGTTTTTTTGGTCTTGAGAAATATGTATTTTTATATTTTTATTCTCAATTAATCATTGGATGACATTCTTAGTGATTATATATTTCTTGGTATAGTGAAAAACTAATCTTGGAGCTATTGGTTTCTCAAGAGAATAACCCAAATACAACTCTACCTTATTCAGTCTGTGTAGGCATGTCTAATCTCCTAAATGGTCTTGAAATAACACCAATAAAAAATGTATTGTATTAAATTACACACCATTATATAATGATCAAATAGTATGATTACACCTTTATACAAATTTTGAAGTCAAGAACAAAATAAAATAATCAAATTCTCACCTTTTTCTAAGGTTTCTTAATAGACACCTACTAGAAACTCAATACACAGTCAATTATATATTATTTATCACAAATTTTATTCACATAATAACACTTATATTATTTATCAAACATATGTTAGCACCTTATTTAAAAAATTTAAGACATTCTACTTGTTCTAAATGGATTTATGGATCAATTTGTGCTTGAAAACCCTATTTTAGGGTTTCTAAAAATGTGTAGAGCCTGAGATCTTCTTAAAAATAGTTTAAAAAGCCTAGGGAATATTTTATCTTTATAACACTTGTAAAATAATATTAATAGACTACTTTAACCATTCCAAACCTTATATTGATATCATGTAAATTATACGTGTGCTTACAGTGATTATTATGATTGTGTATACCTAGAATAATAAAATTGAGTTTTAAAATATAAACCCTGTTTCAAGTCCATAATAACTTAAATAAATATAAAATATTTTTCATTCACATATGAATCACATAAACACACCAATTCAAATTTTATTAGGCTGATATTGCAAACAAAATGACTTTCTAACACACAATACCCTATTTTGGACTGCACACTATCATCAAGTGTCTTTTTCATGTATTAACATTCAAGATTGACTTTTAAAATAATTAGGACATATGAAATAAAGATAAAAATATGTGAATAAATAATTTTAATCTAAAAACATACCTGAAACACCAGATAAAATTTCTTTATTGACCACTTTACATAATATTATTTACAAAATACAAGCATAAAAGGCCTTCTTCACTCTTATTCTACCACTCATTTTTTCCTAATTCGACCTTATAATAGATTATTTACTTTGATGGACTCTACAAAACCTCATATCTACATGATAGTAGGAATTTATTTTTCTTGGTCTTGAAATAGAACCAAGAATCTCTCTCTTAGTCTTTATCTCTAACTAACATGCTTCTTCCAACATAGGATTAGTTTCTAGGGTTAAGGATGAATTTACATTTACATAAGTGATAATATATTTAAAACATGTAGATATGACTTTTAACACCTCTCAATTATTTTAGGACCACTCATTTTATGAATCATAATGTGCATAGCTTAAAGATTTAAGATTTTAATGGAATCATGCAATGTAAGGGGAACTTCTTAGCCTATGATCCTATTGCTAATGAAACCATGTGAAGCAATCATATACCCCATAGGAAGATGAAAGGATAATTATGCATAGTTAATTCCATGATTTATTTTTGCATGTCCAACTAATTAGTTTCTCATTCCCTTTCACATAATAATTGAGTGTTATAGCAACAATTACTTTGAATCTAATTTGTATAGTTCATAGATAAGGGTAAATGTTATAAACCTTATTATAAACTAACATACATGAAAACTATTGTATGCTGCCAAATAATAATTTGTTTGTTTAATGGTCCAAATTTATTATGGATGGTCTGGAAGGAAATAATTTCCTACAACAAATTTTATCTGAGGTAAAATAAATTGTATGCAATTTTAGTTATTACCCTTGCAAGAGGATTTTTTAGGTCAAGTATTATTTGTATATGCTAATCACTTATCACATCGATTCATTTAGGATAATGAATTTAGCATCCAGTAATCATTGTGGTCATCCTCTAAGTTTAGACCCCCACCCCCTATCGACTCATCATAGATCATAATAGGGTTTCACATAGTGTACCCACTATTAGGGGTGGGCTTCCCATTGGGCCTGGACAACCATTACATGGCCACCAATTATTGTTGGGGAATCTTGGTGGGTATTCTATCCTTTTCCTATTGTATATTAAAATGAGGGAAAAAATAGGTGCTTTCAATAATGTTTTATGAAATGGACATGCCAAAATAATTATTCTCTTTCTATAATATAATACTAAATGTATGCTAACTTTACATCCACATTGTGATTTTTTATGCCATGTTTAATATTTTAGTGTGAGAGGAAGGAGAAGAAGTAAGGTGATGAGGGTGTTCATGAAGCATCTAATGACTATCTCATAAGATGTAAGATAACTTTGTCCAAACTTAATCTTTATTTGATTCTCATGTTCATAGATGCTTATTTTTATGGCCCTTTTTACATTCCTATTATATCCAATAATAGACATATTTTGACCCAACCTTTTATTTTATATGTTGGTTTTATATATATTAGGTAAAGGGGCTAGAGCAAAGCCATGGTGATGAGGTGGAAAATGACCTTGATGATGAATTCATCCCCACATATGTGTGTATTGGTTGTTCTTATTCTTATTTCTTGTATCATGGTCATACATGTCTATTATTCCATTTATGTTCGAAGAGACGTATTTTTATTGAACATTGATGTAGTAGTAGTAGGAAGAGGATTTTGTTAAGGATGTCAATGACATTGTGGATGATGATGATGGTTGTGACTAGGTTCTGAATGCCTCATAATCTTATGTATATGAGGTCAAACCTAACTGTGTAAGAATAATTTCATGTCTTTGAGGATGTTGTTGTTTGCATTTTGATTTATGCATATAACCTAAAATGGATTCTTTGTTGAATGCTAGTTTTGATGTGAGTATAATATTTTATATATGGCTATTTTAAATTAGGATTTACACTATTGCATGTTTCCTCCATACAACATATTTAGTGGTTAAGGTGGTCATCCTTTTTGGTCACTATAGAGAATTAACAACCACCACCTCAAAATTCATGGTAGGTAGCCCATTCCAAGGAGACTCCTAGGGCATTTTAGTAGTGGGAAAATGAATTTAAAAGGAATAGAATAAACAAAAAGATAATCCAAATTTATGGCAATAGAATGACTCTTAAAAAACTAGAGCATCAACAAGAGAGATAGGCTGGAAACATTGTGGATGGTGAGGGAGAATGTGTCCAACTATGTAATCTTAGTGACATGGCCTTAAAGGATATCGATAATATGATTCTTGCATATGATTCAAGGAAAAAATTTTCATAGAGAAGGAAATCCTACATAATAAAATGATAACTTCATCGAGAACTTGAGCAAGAAAGATAGAGCATTAAGCAACAACAAGGTACAACCAATAATGAACCTTAGGTTATATTCAATTTATTCAATGGTTTACATGGAGTACAAGGTAACTTGATTTTAGGTTTTCAATAATAACTTTGATATTTTTCAAGAATCACCATTTAAAATTAATAGAGGACACCCATATGCATTTTATTGATGACGAACACATTCCTTTGAGGGAGTACCTTAGACATAAATATAAGATGGTTTCTTAGGGGACCCAAAAAATATATTTCTCCTCACAAGTTGCCTTGTGTAAGAAAAGTCAATGCCTATGTTTTCCCAAATTTTTATTGTGCTTCTATTTGTTTCCAACATTGATCTAATACTCCTTTTTGGTCCTCTAAAGGTGAATGGCATAGAATAAGTAGGACCCCTTGGGGTTACCATTTTTTCAAGTGATGATGGGGGAAATGATGAGGTTAGCATCCACATCAATGCCACTTACACACTCTTATTTATTCCCATCACTTTAATTCAACCCCACCATTATATATTTTGATTATATTATGTATTGAAAATTTGTATAAGATTTTGATGGAGATGACATGGCATCATCGAAAGAATTATGATCCATTTTATATAGGCTATTTATTCACTTTGTTTTTAGAAAACCAATAAGTATATTCTTTATGTTCATGTCTTATTCTTAATTTTTGTCAAGCTTATTAAACCAAACATTTTATAATGAAGGTAAATGCATATATTTGAATCAGTGGTAGTCCATTTTTAGATTATGTGTCCTCAATATGAGGTCTTATGTCCATGCTAAGAACATGGATATTTCATGGTATATACTACCTTGAACATGATATATATGACATATGTGATGTGAAATGATACATATTAATTGGACATCACAATTTGAATGCAATTGTTTCATTTATATTTTTTTTAGATAAGAAGTGTGTCATTTATCTATGATTTAAAAAATGCTTTGGTGGCTGATATTACATTTAGTGATGTGGTACACGATGGTGCATGGTTGATTATTATGGTGATGTTCACATATACTCTTGAAATCATATATATATATATATATATATATATATATATATATATATATATATATATATATATATATATATATATATATATATATATATATTATATGTAATGATTTTGATAGGTAAGTTATCATGTTGATGTGTTTGCCTTTTTTTATTGTTAATGTTTCAAATGTTATTTATGTACTACACATGTTTGCATGTCACTATGTATGTTGAAAACTTACCATGTCTAGATGGAGTGCATGAGTTTTCTCTTTTACATCCACATATCTCATTTCAATAATTTATTGATGTAGGATGCCCATAAAACACTTGACTGATTACCAAATATTTGTAGACCATACTTGGATGAAGATGATGAGTGAGGAGGTAAAAACACTTCCAAATATCATAATGAGCATGTTCAAGGTACAAATTCATGGTGTTTTGTGTTGTTTTTATGTTTGTAAATATTTTTGACATCTTACAGATCCTATGTTAGGTTTAATATTGCACCTAAAAATTATTTATATATAAATGGACAACCCTATTGTCATTAGGAATGTACATGTCAAGTTATGAATAACACTGAAATGTCGATCAATCTTACTAAAATGATGTCTTATGTATGAAATTTTCATCAATATTTATAACTATAGGTGATGAATTATTTATGGAGATAAATTGGTCATTACTTTTTAGGTCACATGTGGTTCCCTTTCCATAAAACTTAATTTTTCAAGCTAACTGAATGATGGCATAACCAAAAGTACAAAATAAATAATTTTTCATAGAAATGTTTCGTAAAATGCATGTTATTTAGTGAACCATTGATAGAACACCCCAAGAACAATTGTGTTACTAACATGTTGTCTTCCATATTTCATATCATTTTTTGTAGTTAGTTATGTGGTTTTGAATTATATTGAATTTTGTTTGTGATTTAACTATGTAATTTTGTAGATGATCTAATAAATAAAGATGAAAATTAAGTTGCTCAAATGCTTGAGGATATGGACAAAATTATTACACAGATGAGGTGTAAGGATGTGATGTCAATAGAGGATCATATTCATTTGAAGCTATCATTGGTGATCCTAAAAGAGGAATCTATGAAAAGGGAAACATGTTCTTGTCTAAGCTTCTTAAAAGTGTAAGGACAAGCATTACAAAGTCATAAATTGCATTGGATGAGAAAAATAAAGTGATTGAAGAGTTGCATGACACCATTATTCACATTGAGGAGTGAGAATATAGATCTTCAAAAAAAATGTCTCAATCTAGAAGCCACAAATGCTAACACAAAATCACTCTATAATTTTAGGGGTGATACTTCCAAGGCCATGAAAATGAATTAGGAAGGAATAATTTATATATATAAACATGAGTTGCAATTTTTTAGGGTAGAGTACAAGATCTTGTTTTCTCAAGCTCATAGGATAGGTGAAAATATCTAGGATAAGGAAAAGTAATCATTACAAATATACATAACTACTTGTGCAAAATATGTATTTAATTATTATATCCTTGTATATTTAGTCATTACAAAAATGTTGAAGGTAGAATGAAATACAATTAATATATGCATTTTTTATCAATTGGTTACTAACTAAACTCTATGGTAAATATACAAAAAAGTATCACAAAATAAAGAATCAAAATTTCTATGTTTATAAAACATATCTAGGCATATCAAGTTTGGAATTTATAGTCTCTATTTTTATTCATGTCACATCATCGAGTAACTTAATATTCATTTTGAAATTAAATAATATTTTTTAGAGTCATAGATTTTTGAATATTATTACATTCATTTCTAAAACAAATATATATAGACCTCTTAGGAATTTCATATATAGATGATTTTTATTATTTATATAATATCAGGGACATCCTACCATTATATTATTACATTCTAAAACATTCATAGAAGAAAATATTGTTTTTATCTATGAGTATCCTTATGATCTCTCAAAATACTCATTTAAAAAGGCTTACAATGATCTCTATGCATATTTGGTGCTCAAACACTCATGATTTGTCAAGATCTTATCATAACAACTTAATTACAACCTTATACAGGGTGTGAGAGTAGACAATCACATGTAATTTCTTCAAAAATACCTTTAAAGGGATTAAAATAATTATATTCTATCAATAAACCCTTATATATCATGTGGACCAATTTTCAGTAGTTTTGCTTCACTACCCTAAGAGATGTTCAAGTTGTTCTTCTAAAACCTTGACTTTTTTGTTTTGATAGTTTTGAGGAACATAACTAGTATATATGGATGTTTGAAGACACCCAGGAGACTAAAATAAATTCAAATGTGTAAATAGGTTCTTGGAGAATCTAATATTAAACTTTTATATTTTTTGAGTGGTTGGTAACAAAGTTAGAGCATTATTTGTGTGAAAACCCCTGTTCTATGGTTTATGCCTTGTTTTGGAACTTGAGAACAAACCAAAAGTCAAATATTTGAATTATGAGATTTTAAACACCCCTTACCTACTTAAACACATGAAAAAAATTATCCTTTATATTTTAAATGGTTTCAAATCTTATATCATCAAAAATCATTTCCAATTTATTCCATTTTGTTGACTGTGTACAAAAAAAATGGATTTTTTTAAACAAGAAGGCCTAAACCTTGACTACATGAGATCAAATTACAATATCAACTCGAGATTACAATTTTTGAAGTCTTTGAGCACATATCACCAAAAACATTAATAAAATTTTATTCATAAATACATTCACAAAGTCATTACATAGTATAAAATATGTGCTACAACAACAGTCCAACCTCATTAATACAGAAATTGATCCTTTTTTACATCTCCTTGCCTCTATCTTGGATCTTATTGATATGATTCCAAGAAATCATCCTAGAACCAATATACTAAAATTTAAAAAGATTAATTTTTACAACTCTACTTTCTCAACTTCCTTACCTTATCTTTAGACAAGACTAAACCTTCACTTCCCTTGCATAACTAGGCCTTTCCAAGGAAAAATAGATTAGTACAAGCATTTATGATAAGTACATAAATTAATTGATGTCATGGTAAATGGTCCAATTACTTATTAAATAAATGTTTTGAATAATTTTCAAAATTGTTCTCTTGTTTGATCTTAATTATCACAAAACATTTTTTACTAATACTACTATCTCTTCATTTGTTACAAAAATGACTCTTAAACTTCTATATTTAGATCAAAGGGCACTTTAAATGACTTTAAACATAGATATAACTTTTAATACTATGATATATACTTGAATAATACCCGTTATTCAATCTCCTAAGCATTAAACTACACATTAACACTTCTTGAACATAATGTTATGAGATTCTTCTTTATGTTTCATTCAAACTTTTTTAGTCATGAGGCAATTCAAAATTACAACTCAAATGACAAAATATCTTTAAAATTGGCCTATTACACATAGTTATAACTTTTAAAGTCTACAACTAATATTTAAGGTGAAAACTTTATCTTTTTACAACTCCAAATTGGTAAACCATAACATATACACTTTTGTAGAGGATCAGGACTTCAACTCTTGAGAAACACAATCCTAAATCTCTTTATTCTCTCTTTTTAGGATGAGCACCTATAATAGTCACACATAAAATCATCTTTATTGGAATATTTAAGGAATATTTTTTTCAATGACAAATATTATACATCAAAACATTGATAATAGACTTATAGCGGTCTTACACAAGTTTAAACATCCCCCATATCATTAAGAAACAAGAAACTTGGATTGCCCTGCAAGTCTGCTACAAAACTAAGAATATGATAAATTTATCTTGGAAGAGTGTAAATAAATTAAAATTTCATATATAAATCCTTAATTACCTTATCAATTTATTATAAACCACATTATTAGTGACAAACCAATTCCTATTATTGGTTTCTCACATAATTAACCTTAATAATGACTTTGTTCTTTTAGGCATGTTCTGACTTAATCTAACTTTTTAAAAGGAATTTGCCTCAATATAGTATTAAATTGCGTAGACAAATTATATATATTTTATAAATGACCATCCAATGATAATAAACCTTCCTAAGGAGTTAGGAACCCAACAACAAGTCTACACAACCAACTTTCACTTTTTTAGTCTTTTTTGGTAACAACATATAGGAAACATAGAACACAGTCCTCTAAAAAGAAAAACAAGGTGTGTTTTCACTTGAAAATAATTAAAACAAATTATTTAAATTATTTTTTGACTTACCTCAATATTTAATGATTTTTAATGGTTATTTTTCAAGTTAGAGGCCTTTTTGTATCAAAACCCCTGTGTTAGGGTTTGATTGTGTGTCCAGAAGTTGAGATCTTCAAATTGATTGTTCGTAAAGGATATAAAATATTTGATAAAACTAAAACCTATAATTTAACATAAAAATACCATATAACTTATCCAATCACCAAATATTATTCATATAAATATTTGTACATGAAATATGACCTCTGTATGTGTGAATGTCAATGGAAACAAGGAATCAAGAATGTTTTTAGCAATAATAACTTATAAAGGAGTGAAAAAACAACTATAATTACATTTAATATTATTAATTAACATAATAATAATATTAATAAAATAATTTAATCAAAAAATATCCTTATATTCACAATAAACCACACTTTTATATACATATACCCCTATTTTTACATGACCTAAGTGTCACACTACCCTGGTAGACTATCAATTAATTGCATGAAGTTATTTTAATTTTAATTATTATTATAAATTTAAATATATCCAAATTTATATGTTATTTTCATATCATTTATCAACATATATTGGAGGATATGCTAGATGACCAAATCTTTCTCGACTATTACCTCCCAACTTAGCATTTGCCAAATTTTATCTTCTCCAATGTAGAGCCATATTATAGATTGGTAATGAGGTGTAATTTAATATTTACATGGAAATAAATAAAATTTAATAACCTGATATTAAACTTATAATAGGTTCAAACCTCTCAAAATGGGTCACAAGGGCTTGTAGGTTTTGAAATTACAATTTCAATATTCAAATATAAGTTTTAAAGGGAAAATCCTACTAAAAGACTAAAAATATGAATATCAAGGCTCTAACTAATTGGAAAAATTTATATAATAAATTTAAATCTCCTTAAGATATATAAACATATATTACCCTTCACTATTACATAATGAAGAATTAAATTGCTTCTACACCTACTTAAGTTGGCTCTTTAGCTTATGTAACATATTATTTACAATTTTTTAACATGGATGGAGTGATGCCCCTGCATAATTAATTATACATAATATAATTCATTTTACCCCTAGTATACTTTAAAAAAACACCATGACCATTAAACCATACTAAAGCCCTTCAAACATGTGGATATTTTTATAATTGATTGTGATTTTGTAAACGTGTAAGTAGTCATTGAAAAAGGTCTAGAAAGTGGAAGTCGACTATGTTGCCCTTGAGATTTGGGTTTAAACCTCATGTGATTTTTTTCATCATTGAGATACAATTTTTAAATACTTTATTGAAGTGATTTAAATCAATTTATAATTGAATTAAGCCAACATCCTTCAAAATAAGAAAATTAGGCCATATACACCTAAAGACTAGAGTTGCCATTGAAGTCCAATTTTTGAGAAACAAATAAAGAAAATTAGTTTCTCATATTTAGAGATATTATTCAAACATATTTATAAATTATTGAATAATATATTGAAGTAATTCATAGATAATAATAATGTTTCAAGCATAAACTAGGCTTATAAAAAAATTTGCATTAGAGTTAATACAAAGTGTAGTTTCTTGGTCAATTTGGTAACCTTAATATATTATTTGCATGTTTTCATAGAGGGTAATTTGAAGGAAATTTTTTTATATAGGATGTGAAATATCCAAATTGGTAGTGTAAAAAGATGCAATACATGGTTGGATGCCTTCACAAATCTAACAGGTTGATGATAGTTGATGTAAAGATGCACAAAATTTGAAAATTACGTATGTAGATTATATGGTGTTAAAATCAAATGAGGCTACTCTTCCAATGAAAAAGTTTACATACAAAGATTTGATAAGACTTGAATATAAATCTAATCATTTTTGTGAAGATAATTTTATAATTGTTTATGAAAATGGAAGTTTTTGGAGATGCTACAGGTGATATATACAGAGCACATAGATAACATAGTGTCTAGAAGGGAGTTATAAATATATATAAAATATCACATATGTGAGTAAATTCAGTACAATTTGACATCAAATAAAACATGTTGTGATGGGAAGCACACATGATATAAATAAATTAGTGTACATTATACATAAACATCATAAATGAGATCAATATCACGAGTATATATGGTGGGTAGTAATGAATAACTATTCCTGGTGGAGACCAATATCACCCAAAAAATTTAAAAAATAAAATAATTAAAAAATTGTTAAACTATCTTGATTACTTTAAAAAATGCTTACCCATTTTTTATTTCATTCATTTGATAAACTCCATTGAATCTGATAGGTAACTTATGCAAATGAAAGAATAGTTTTCTAATACCAAATATTAAATTAGGTCTGAGATTAATCATGGTCAAAGGTTGTTTCAATTTCACAAATATGTACAGTTATTCCTTTATCCCTATCAATCAAGTTACAAACATCATATTACAAGAATCAAGACTGTATAACCACAACCTTATATTTCACTTCTACAGACCTCAATATTATTCCACAAAGCATAAAACACCATAAATTTTCATATTGAAGAGCATGGAGATAAATTAAAGAACCTTCAATAAGATTGTTATAAATAAATTACCTTCAAATGTTTAGTTCTAAATATACACAAAATAAAGTGATCCTAATATTCACAAAAAATGAAATCATAGGTAAGATATAGAATAAACATCATAAGATACAATTTTTTATAGATACTATTCAAAATTTATGAAAATGTCTGAGATATGTTCTCTTGTATTGGAAACAAAATATATGCTACCAAAATAAGTTATATGAGTATATCATAATCATTGTCCATGTCCTTAGAGTCACCCAATAGAGAGTAATTCTCATCAATGTCCATATCCTCAATGGGCATTAGGATTATCAAATTTGAGTTCCATCAAATCATTTGACCTAGATGGATAAGTGGGAACTCATCACCATGGTAAATGGTGAACCATTTCACCAATGTTTTGATGGGATGAGCAAGACACATTATTGTCACTTCTTAATGGTGATTCCAAATAGTAAACAATTCAAATTGCACCTTGAATAAAATATTCATTTCAATGAAAATATTTCTCTCTTGATCATGATGTACATTAACATAATGATTTTTGGATATCTTTATAGGCATGAATTTCTCTAGGAATGGCCTTATATAAGTTTTTATGGCTCAAGGAGTGTTCCACATATCAGGTGACACTACATTCCCCTATGACCATTTGAAAGACCATTGCATCATAAAATCCACTCCATTACTTTCCATCAATGTGACAAACTTGTACATTAAAAATAGCACATGGTATGATGGATAGTTAATAAGGTAACACAATATAACATTCAACCATCTCATACCATTGGGTTTTATAAAGTCAATTGCAAATGCAAGACCTCACCAGTTAAGGGAATTGGCCACTACATATGATTTGTTGCTCATTATATTATTTTAATTGGTGAGTGTATTAATAATATATGTCTTCTTACACATGTGTCAATGGAATTCCTTTATTTTATCTATCACACTCTCCAAAAGGAACACCTATAATAAGGAACACACCCTCCATCCAATAGAGAAAATTGTTAGAGATGACTTCCAAAATTAGAACGTGTTGCTATATAAAATATTTGTCAAATAAATTTAATAAAACATTAGAATTTATATGGATTATATTGTAGGAATAAATTGATAAAGGAGCATCAAAATATCCAAGTGGATGAAACCTTCAAATACCCTATATTATGTGGATTACAATTATTTACAGTTGTTTGAAATACATGTAATAGAACGAATGAGTTCTATTAACGGTTTGAATAGGTTAAAAGAGTTAGTTGAGTTAGTATTACAAGTTTTAATAATTTTATATATCCTTTATAATTTATAAATTAAGACTAAGAAGCTCTTAGGTTAGGCATAAACTCTAAAACTCTAGAAATGCATAAAAGCCCTTTATCTTCTAAATGAACTCGTGTAATCATTTCAAAATTTTCAAATAGATACTAGAATGTGTTATACAAATAATCAAGTGTTTTTTATGATTGGAGGACCTATAACTTCATTTATGGCTGACTGTGTATAAGTTTACCTATAGATGATTATTAACAATGGCAAATAAAAGAGTTTTAAAATGAATTATCTTTATTGTTTTGGAATCAAACTTTTTATATAGTTCACATAATTTTATTTATAAGGAAATAAACATGTCCTCAGTCATCAATAATCCATAAAATACAATATATGATAGACTATTTTGTTGTTTACACCAAAAAAATAGAGTTTATAAGAAGTTTCTAAGTCATATATTCATTAAGAGTCTCTTGATTGTTATGAGCTTCATTGTATGAAGGTGTAATGGAGTATTAATTATTATGAATTAATGATTTAATCCTTGATAAATAAAAACAATCCTAAGTTCCTCAATAAGGTATAATGAAGCCTGCATAAACTTAAAGAGCAAACATTGCTATTGAGACTACTTTTGAAAACCAATCTAATCATTGATTTCTAATCATTTTATATAATATATAATAGTTGAGGAGGTAATTAAATAGGAGGTAACTGAACTTATATAATGGTATTGTAGTAAGAATGTTTAATTTTAGATCTTAATCCACTATTGATTGGTCTAAGACTTATTATATATTATTGTACAAGTAAACATAGGTATAGTACTAATGCAGGAGCATCATTATCAAATGCAATAATTGTACTTGAAAAGGAAGTATAGGTTTTAATAGTCTTACATTATCTTGTAAAACATTAAAGGATATTGTATTGGTCTTAAAAATTAGTCTAGGTAAGTTTGAAGTATAGAATAATTTTTCCCTCCAAATCAAAATTTCAAATTTCAAATACCTCTCATGTAAATATCTAAAAACATTATAATCATTTATGAGTCAATATGAATTGTCATATATTTCTTAAGGGTTTGAAATTTTGGATGGATTACTATATATATTTTCCATGTCATTGTAATTGTATAAAATAAAGAAAAGATAAATGTAACAAAAGGCTATTCATAACAAGTACTTTATTATCTTAAGTTGGAGAGGTTGAGAAGAATATCAAGTAAAATTAGTCATTTATAACCTTGGATAAGCCTAAAACTACCTAATACACATCAATTCTATAATTGATAAGGTGTTAAAGACCACTAGGAGGCATAAAAGAACCAAAATTCTCATCAGGAAGGACTAATGATAGTTTTTGGTTTTGGAATAGGAGTCTAAGTGTAATGAGAAACAAGCTTCTTGTAAGTAAAAGTTCTTATGTTACATCATATTTTTTATTTAATTTTTTTGTGAATGAATGAGTATTATTTTATCCTTTTTTAAGTTAATTATAATTTGGATCAAGGTTTATACTATTGTAAATTATTACTACTTTATTTTTATGTGCATACATAGTCAAGACAGTCATTTGAGTCATGTGTATATTGATGCATGAATCAAAATTGAAGATTGTAATAGTTTAAATGGTCTCTCAATAGTATCTTATAGGTTTTATGTTCATTCAAACCATATAATATTCATGAATAATCAGTAATAAGCTCTTGGCCTTTGTGAAACCTAAGAAACCCTAGAATAAGATTTTCTTCCCAAAAAGACACACATATTGAATTTCAAACCTTAAAATTTTTGTATGAAGTTAGTGTTATATGTTTTTGAGCCTATATAATTATTATTTAGTAAAGGGAATCCCTATATAGATATAAATAGTTGTTTGTGTTAGAAATTCTGAAGGTGTCATTAAGAGACGTAGGAAATAATGAGAAATGGTTATTTTTCATTGTCTTTGAATCCAAATCATGTATAAATTTCTCTTAATTCTATTTTATATATAAATATTGGTTTATATTTATCTGTAAGTGATATAAGTATTTATCATATCCTAAAATTTGACCTAAAGTTGACTATTTAGAAGGCAAACTATATGGCATAGTCTTAGGTAGGGTTAAGAAACCATAAAGTGGTTTATGATGTTATTGTAGTGTGAAATTTGAGAAATATGGATTAAATTATTTAATTTAATCAAACCAAAAAATCAAACTACCTAGGTAAGATATAGATCCATTAGAACTAAATGTAAATAGATGAATATTCAATTTAAATCAACACTTTAATCCCAAATCTAATTGTTTCAAACCATGATTAAATGGATCAAAAATAAGAAGATTGGATTGAGATTACCTTAGAATCATAATTTTGACATTAGGATTTATTGATAATTGATGTTGATGATGGATTGTCATGGAGACTTCATGAACTTGATAGATTAGTAGTTGATTATGTGGGAATGAAGACTTTTATGGATTCATGAGTTGATTTGTAGTTTCATAGATAGATTCAATGGGGGATTGGGTTGTTTAAATATAATGTGGAAGGATTAAATTCAAATTTTAACCATTAAAATCCATGGTAGAGGGTTATTTAAAGAATTCAAAATTCTTTGGAAGCCTCTAGATTTAGATGCTTCTATAGAGGAAATATGAGAATAAGGAGAATTAGAGAATTATAAAATCATTATTAGGGGTTAATTAGGATTAGGTAGGGGATTATATAGGTATTATTTGGGTGACTATGTACTAGGGTTGTAGGAGAACCTAGGGTTAGGCTAGTAGGTGGGCCATGGGAATTTAAAATTCCCAAATAATAGATAAGTGGGGATTAGAATAAGATAAGAGATAATTAGGGGAATTAATGAAGAAGTGGGATAAGAATATAATTAGTGAATGAATAAATATTTATGAGGGATGTTAGATAAATGGCTAGGAAGGGGATAAATTAGCGGGATTAAAGGGTATAAATTAGATAAGTGGAATTAGTGTCAATTAGTAGTAATACTAGTGACATTAAATGAAGTGATGAATTTAGATGCATACATTTTACTCCTCTTTGAAAGGGCATTATGAGTGGATGGAGTGGAAGGAGTAATGGTATTTCAAAAAATATATATGTCATATGAATGTTATTAGATATGATGTTAATGGATATGATGCCTCCTTGAGGGGACATGTAGGGAAGAATGAGATGGATGGCCAGTTAAAAGAGGAAATGGGGAGTGGGATGTGATAGATAAATGATAGGATGGGATTCCAAATGTGAGATAAAGGATGAAGAATATGAATTTGACTTGAGTAATGATCTATAGATTGATGATACCCTTGAAAAAGACACATACATAGGGAGTAGAGATGATAGGGTCATAGTTGTTGACACATCCAAAGGGGAATCAATCATAAAATGATGATGATAGGATAAAATGCCACAAGATTTAGATGTATCCCAAGAAAGGATAGATGCAAAGGAGAGTTATAGGCTAGGATAAGACTGATTTGATGAGATTAATGATGGGTGTAACTCAAAGCTAAAGTTGATCAATATGATGATGAGGATGGGATTGAAGATATGATAGAATAGAGTGACCAAAAGACTAAATTGAATAAACTCAATGAGTTATAATATGATGATAAAATCATGGTCTGTGTCATGCCCAAATTGAGGGAGGAAATCATAAACTATAAATGATTAATTGACATATTAGTGATAATGGTTGAAAGATGGAGGAAAAATGAGTGTGGTGACTTGTCAGGCCTAATCGACAAGTGTAGATAATTGAAAAAAAGATTAAAGGGATGATTGTAGGTATGATGATTGATCGATACACCAATTGATTAATGATTGATATTATGTATCAAGGATTTTGACTGATGAAATATGTGAAGATGATAAGGGAGAATATAGATGTGATGATGAATAATAGGTAAAGATGAGATAGTGGTTGAGCTATCTTTAGGCATTGAAAAGTGGCCAAGTGTTGCCTACATAGTCTGAAAAGACCTCAAGCTGATGTAGTTATGACTAGAAGATGATGAGGAGGATTAGTGATTAGAGTTTGATGGTAGTGATTATAAGATGTGACTGAAATGATGATATGAGGATTAAAAGATTGGATGTTATTTAGATGGATCAAGAGGATTATATTAGTGATGAGAAATAAGGATGATTAGAAAAATAGCTAAATAATGAGGGTTTCAATGATAAATCCATCATATCTATCATAAGGATCATCATATTCTAATAAATTTGATAAATATGGCACTTGGTAGTATGACCAAGGAGAAGTTTTGCGAAAGTGCATGGGCAAATAGTGAACTCTACATGATCAAAGACATTGATAACCATTATTGTAGACCTCATAACATCCTTGTTTATTACCCAAGAGACCAAAATATACATGATGAAAATAAAATATAATACAAACAAGATATATACATGATTCAAACACTTCAAACAACATAGATAATACAAGTAACACACACAAGTATCTACATGTGGTGGCATAATGTCTTGTCAAATGATGGGATGAGTGATTGGGTAATGGGTTAGACTAGGATGATCATGATGGTAATATAGACCAAGGATAGACTTGGATTTTAAATTGATAATGATTAGGATTAAGACTTAGGTAAGGATATGGATGTGGATATATATTAGGATTAGGATGAGGGACTTGAGTAAGGATTTAGATGCGGGGATGTGGATAAGGATTAGGATTGATATATACTAGATGTGCCCCTAGTTTAAAATAGGAGGATGGATAACATGATGGGGTGTGATAAGGTATTTAAATACTAATTCGGTTTAGAAATAAAATCTAAGATTGCTCAATGAAAGTGAATGGGAAAAGTGATGTTTTTAGATGTGAGGATTAGGATGACCCATGATTACTAACAGACAAATCTCTATTTACAAGTTTGATCTATCAAGAAGAGTAAGATGTGATGGGATAAAATAAATTCTACACTAGAAACATAGTGATTGGATGGGTTATAGGTATGAAGAGGAAATGATAGGGAAATTATGAGTGCTAGATTAAATTCTTTGATAAGGTTATGTGTGTCAATAATACCTAATCAACAGGATGATAAATATATGGAGGGATGGGTGACCACTCAAATTTGGTTGTTAGACAATATTTTGTATCCAAATATGATGAATATGAGATGAATATTAAATGTTATGAAATATTAATGACATGGATATGGATGTGACTAAGGTATCAAGCATAAGACAAGACACCATGGCTTAGTTTTAGCTTTTTCAAGTTTTATGATTTTTAGGGTTTTTGACATATTTCAATTTTTAGGGTTTTTTTGGATATGTATGTATAATATACAAATAGGGTTACTATAACAAGCAATACTAAGCCCAAAAACTAAGATAAGGTTGAATGGAATGATGAAAGGGATGATAAAAAGATGAAGGTGATGTAGAAAAGGAGATAAGGACCAAAGAAGAATGGACTAGGAATTTCCAATGAACACATCATGAAGGAAATATATGGTTATTTACCTATGTTTCCATTGGATGATATGCCAATTTTATTCCAAAAAATTTCTCAAGACACCTTCTTCATCCTTATAAAGGTCAAGACTAGAAAGGACTGATCAACACAATAGGAAACATGATATGCACAAAGGGATATGATATAGATGGGATTGACAAAGGATGGGTTTAATGTATAAAAGGGATGGATTTTTCCACTAAGTGTTGAGGTAAAATGTATAAAATTGATTATTTTACCTTGATGCCAAAAACCAGTTTTCATCATGGTATTTTCCCAAGGTGCTAGAAGACTAGTTTTCATGGTTGGATGAATGATTTTTGTTTAAAATTTTGTGGGCATCTTGATTTATTAGATAAAGATATGAGATGTAAGATGTCATAATTGTTATGGTATTCAACCAACACTTATTCTAGATATGTGTGATGTTAGGTCCATGTTGTTCTACTAGATGTATAATGTCCTCATGACCTTTAGTGATTCTTGATTGAGACCCCTCTAAATGTCTAGACCAAGTGTTTTCATCACCCATAAGAGAGACAATGATGCCTAGGGAGGTGATGGGAGGTATGTATTTAGTTAGATCTTGATTGGGATGTATATGACTTGATGGATGATAAGACTTGATGGGATTATGGGTTCATGATAAGAAGGTGTGATGGGTGATTAAGGATTAGGAATAATAGTCACATACATTTTTGGAGTTGTTGGACATTTCAAATTTGATTTGTGCCAATTAACAAAGGAATACAAGATATTGAAGACACTTTGAATTTGGCATTCATCTTTGATCTGATTATTTGATGGATGATCGGCCATAGTGCTTTTGACATTATTTTTATTTTCTCACTAGATTTGACTTTGACTACCCCCTGCTACCTAATTTTGGGCTTCACCAAAGGAGATTGATTTTTAACTTTGATGATCCCCTAGTGCCTGATATGGGACTTCACTAGGTGAAGCCACTTTTGGATTAGGCTAATGATTTGACTTATCTTTATTTTAATTGATGAGATCAAAGAGGACTTGATTATTATGATAAATTTATGTAATATGGTCTTGGACCTTTGTATTTGTGGCACACATTATATTTCTCAAGGAAGGGTCCAACAATGTATGTTATTATTCATCCCTATGAAGGGAGGTGATTAAATGATCATTGATATGAAGAAAGGGGTCTATGATAGATGAAGGTAGGGGAGATGATGTGATGAGATAAATGAGTGGTGATAGGGAAGCATGGTCCTAATAGGGGTTCTTATGAGACCCAATTTTGACATCAAAGAAAATATCCTTAAGATGAGTAAAAGGATCACTAAGACTAACTATAGTATATACATATAAAGTAGGATTAGATTCACTCTAACAATCTTCAATAGATAAAGCTTACAATAACTTTGTTATGACTTCATCATCTTGATTGGGATCCAAAGGTATGCTTGGTGACATATTTGAGGCATTTGGATTAGAGGTATCCTAAAAAAGATAGGCATTATTAGCATCTACTATAATATCAAGGACGGATGACATTTTTGATGAGGAATCTGATTTAGATCCTATTTTTGAAAATGATCCTAATGCAGATAAGACTTGTGTTGACTCTGATGGTAAATATAATATACAAGATGTAATGATACTATTAGAAGATTTAATGTCCACAATTGACCTCTCATCATGGGGTTTTAGATATGATGGATTAGGATAAGATGATAGAGGGATAATGGATTTATCAAAGATATTCCCATAGTAGGTCTCATGAGATATGGGATGACTTAGTGCATGGGAAATAAAATCATCTTTGATGGATGATTTTCAAATATGGGGGGATCATAGAAGATTGGTGTGGTGTATTGACCTTTTTTAAAGAGGGAATAGCTTGATCATGATCAAAAATAAAATATTGACATTCCTTTTCTTATTCACCCAGGAAGATAAACTCATCTGGTTCATCCTCAATTTATGTGTCACCATGGTCAATGAAGTTTTGGACATAGTTTTGGAAATTATGACATCCATTAATGGTATGCTCCTAGGTTTGATGATATATATAGTATTGATTAGTATTATTCCCTAAGGTCTTAGGTTTGGTGGGATCAAGATGTTATAGTGGTGGATATATCATCATGTTAGTGGTGACAAGTAATTAGAAAAGGGATTCCAAGGACATAGGAAGGGGAGTATAAGGACCCACTTTACTGTGTGATTTTGAAGTGGAAGCATTGGATTTTAGACCAAATGGTTATTAATGTGACTAGGTGGATGGACTGATTATAGATGAGGTGGCCAATAATGGATTGCCTTTACTAGTGTAAGAATGGGTAGACGATGGGTTATAACTAGTGAATGGAGGATTGGAATTGAACTCACATGAATGGGCTTGGACTTGAGGTGAAATGAGTTAAATGGGATCAATACCTTTAGGGAATAGGACACCCATCTAAAGGAACCACAAAATGATCTCATCCTTGTTGGCAAATATGTATTAGTCTATGAGAATTAGGACTAACTTAATGGGGATGGATGATAAAAGATGTATGATAAAGGGGATCAATGGTGGAGATAAACTAGGGATTAGAGATGGTTTCTTAAACAAAGTAGGTCCAAATGATCAAGATATTATGATAGGTAAAAATGTGATTGAGATGATATAAGACTAGGATCAGATTTTAGACTGATGGTTCAATAAATGCTAATGATCTATCAACAATGCATAATTTTCAAGCTATCAAAAGGATTGGGGATTTGATGGGTACCTAGGTTCAAACTAGGAAGATGATGATTGGATGGGTGCTAGTTATGAATAGGCAAGACAATTGGATTAGACATGACTAGATTGATAATGATGGGTTTTATAGATTGAAAATAATAAAGTGATAAGATGATAGAAATTTACCAGCCATATATGATATATAACCAAATGATAAGTGATAGTAGACTAGAGTGATAGGATAATATGAAAGGATAAAAGGACTAGCTCAAGCCTTGGACTAATTTGTTTAAGATGAGATGGGATATGATTATGTGATGAAGGTGAGAGAAAATAGGATAGTGGAAAAGTATATATAGGTGATAATAAAATGATATGAGATGATGTAAATGATATGGGGATAGTTGGGACATAGGTGTGACCTAAAGAGCTAACTAAGATAGGATGAGGTTAGATTAGATGGGGGATGTGATGACTAGGAAAAGGCAAGGTCAAGATAAATGATTATTTATGGATAGAGGAGACTTAAGACAAGGTGTAGATGATAATATGTGATTATGATACATAAGTGGTGGGATATGATTAATGATGAGTGGATATAGTTAGACTAGGAAGGGATGAAGACAAGGTGGGATATGGGATAAGATAAAGATAAGGATATACAAATACCATATATACAAGAGGATGATGAGATGAGGATGTAAAAGATGATAGAATGATGAGATAAGGATATACAAGATGATATATGCAAAATACCTAGATAGGCATGTATAGGTTTGAGTAAATGCTGACTTGGCTCATAAATAGCATGAGTCGAGCATGACACATACCCAAGCAAGCAAACCATAAACCTATGATTAGTAAACTCAAAGGTGTGTAACTTGACACTCACGCCATCTAATGGATTTGAGGGTGAAGTTGTAGGCTAGTGACCCATTATGGAATCAATAAAACCTTCTTGAGCCTATCTACACTTAAAAGTTTCTCAAGATTTGATCCTGACTCCTATAGCAAAATGCTTGTTACAACTAAAAGGTCCTAGGTTAGGTTGGAAAAGGGTTTCTACAGAATCCCTAATATACCTAAATATATAGTGGGGCCCAAGTCCATATAGAATGTTCTCTAACCACCTTGTATATTGGATCTTAATTTCCCCTCACTCCATAGAACCCTTTATGGGGAATTCCACTTAGGTGCCTAACAACAACTCTCTTGATTTTTATACTCCACCAAAACACAAAGTTTAGTCTAGTTTGTGGTGGTGAAATCCACATCATCAACCCATAAAAGTAAAAAATAGGGAAGTGTTTATTTGTGATTATTTATCCTCCATGAATCACTACAAGGATGTAAGGAGGAGATCATACACCATCATATCCCTTGAGTGACAAACAGGTAGACAAACATGATTAATAACCAATTAAGATTAAGTGTGATATAAGAATATAAAAGATAAAATGATCAAAGATATATACAAGATAAAATGATGATGGTAAATTATTTTTAATATTCCCAAAAAGATTCTTTGACAAGCGGTCTATAAACACATGGTTAGTAGTTTGATGTCGACACTCAAAAAGAGGTAAACTACAAGATAAGGATTAATATTTTGACTAATTTATTGTAAAAATTGTAGTTGCCTAAAAAACCACAAATACATAGTTATTATAAAGCAAAATCATGATCATAGAGCATAAAATCATAATTCTAAGGTAAAATCATAGATTATAAATTATGACCTTATAGTAAATAGTCAATCATGTAAGGAACCTGCAAAGCCATGATTAATAGTGAAAAATGTTGAATTATAAGGTAAAATCACTACTAGTAAAAACTAGAGATTAGTGTTATTGTGTCAAAGCATAAAATATCCAAAAATTTGACTTTTAACAAAAATAGATGGCTTAAGAAGGTTAAAACAAGCTAGTAATATGTCTAGATGTGCTTATTTATAGATAATCATGACAAGTTTAAAAAATAATTATGATATATCAAAATTTTATAAATGGGTATTAAGTTTTAGATTAAGGTAAAAGTAGGTTTTGAAGGGACCCCAAAAACCTATAACAAAAATAGAAAGATAAAGCAATAACGTCCATCAAGAAGAGCATTCCTAAATCCTACTGAAGATCGACATCAAAATCAGGTTTTACAGGGCCCTGAAACCACAAACCTAAACCTTAAAAAGAGCCCAAGTTTTACAGAGACTTGGAAACTCAAAAAAAGTTTTAAAACTAAGAACCAAGTTTCAGTACCAGTTATAACATCCAGCAAATGGGACCAGAACAGAAACAATATCAGCAAAGAAGACCCTAGTCTTCTAATTCCAAGATCATCTTCACAGCCTCCTTTCCAATCGTAGCAGTATCCTATATGGATATAACAACTAGAGTAGTAGCATCTTATAGGGCTTTCTTACTCAAACTCTGCCTGGTCCTCTTACTTGGACCCTCTAAGGATTTTATTTCTTCATTTGCTCATTTTCTAAGGCTAGCTACAACAACACATATGCTTGAAGTTACCTACTCCATCTTCGTTTTACTTTCCTTGATGAGCATTCTAAGATTATTTTCATAATATTTAATTTTAATTGGGATATCTCTCATTTACATCTCTAAATTATTGATTTTGGTCCGATCAGCTTCCTGATTATGTTGCATTATTTCCACTTTCTTCTTCAGCCCCATTATTTCATTATACATCCATGAATCAACTTGGAAAATAGAATCAGCTTTGAATTTGGCTGAATTCATGAAGGATAGCTTAGTGTCCCTCTGCCTAGCATCACAAATGTCTTCTACATTCTCATGTGGAGGGGAATCATCCTTTTCAATTTGTTCCTCCCTTTCCATCATTTTCTCCTCTTTAGTCTCAACAGGGTCTTCATGTTGGATAGTATCATCCTTTTCTTGTTCCCTATTCTCCATAGTAGGAGTGGAAACCAAAACCATATGTTCCTTCTCTCTTATGGAAGCTGGATCATCAAGTAAAATATTTGTGTCTTTAACACTTCCCCCCAATATAGTGTGATTATCCTCATGATCAGAATTGCTCTATTTTGAATTTCCCTCAGTTGTATCCCCTTCATTCCCTTTCTCACTTTTTTATTTATTTTCTTGATAACTTTCTAGATTAGAACTAAACTCCCCAATATCCATCCCTTCCTCTTCCTCTAGAATATCCTTCTCAGAACTTTCTATACTTTCCAACTCAAATTCCTCTTCAGCAATTCATTTTTTAGAACTAGAGGGTTTTGGTTTTGCCTTTTCTTTCCCCTTAACTTTTTCATCCTTTTTACATTGTGAATTCTTATTTTTGTCAGAATAAGGAGTCAAAGCTATGGCATTATTTTTACAAAAACCCTCTATGATAAGTATCAGTCCTTCATGTAAAATGGGGTGAGACTCCTTCTTTCTATGGGTAAACAAGCTTTGAAGCATTGAAAAATGCAAACAAAAAGGGAAAGAAATTCTATCTTTGTGCCTGAAATGATTAAGAAAGACAAAATGAAATTTATGAACTCTTTTGATCCTACCATCAAGGATAAAGTACTCACGGATGCAACATAACACATCTCTCCAAATTCCTTTTATCTTCTCCAAATCAAAGAAATCTCCATTCTTTTCTAGTTGCTTCTCCTCTACATCCATCTTCAAATTTTTTTTATAGGCCGCATTGGAGATATTGGTCTGTTTAGAGAATTTAATACAACCCGTGGGAAGCCCCATAACCTCGGCAATGAAGTCCTTAGTAATCTTCACAGTGACACCATGGAGAGTTACTCTGTCATCAACCCAATTTTTGAAGAATGCAGTAGTAATGTGGGGTTTAAATCCATGCAACTACTCTAAATAACTTACCACCTTCTCTTTCTAAAGAATCTTCCATACATCCTGTCTAGCCTTCCAGTCTTCACAATTTTTTGGCTCTTGCTTCCTCGGTTCACCCTTCATATTGCAAAACAAACAATAGTCCAACAACACCCAAACACTGAAAGTAGAAGAGTTAAAATGGAGCCAATTATTTTTTACATGAAATGGAAATCACCTATATGATGACACATGCATTAACCACATTACATTCTCATGAATGTACCTGCTCAGTGAAGGTAATTTGTCCACCATAAGGCCACTCCAACGAATCATTAAATTGCTAATCCAGGTAGATCTTTCCCTCTTTAGAATGAATGACATCATAATTAATAACCACTTTGAGATCAACGTGCTTATTTAATGCATCATGCCATCTCACCTTATGCCCCGTTTGAACAACATGATTAGCTATCCAGTCAGCAACCCCATTGGCTTCTCGATATGTATGGGATATGGTCACTTTTTCAAATTTTTGAATTAAGGCTTTAATTTCCATAACCGTAGCCTCAATAGACCATGAAATTGAATTTTTATTATTTAGGATGTTTATAATATTCAAAGAATCACCTTCCAACCATAATTTGGAAAATCCCAACTCAATAACTAGTTTAATGGTGTAGAGGGCTGCAGTAGCTTTAGCAATATGACTATTCAACTTACCAATTGGGACAAGAATAGCATCAATTACATTTCCCACATGATCTCTCAATACTCCTCCACATCCTACTCTTCCTGAATTTCCTTTAGCTGCTCCATCAAAGTTTCCTTTGATCCATCCAGTAGGAGGAACATAGTATTTTACGATCGATATTGGATTATCAATTTTCAAATTAGGCCTTTCAGATCTTAAGGGGTTATCAAATTGAAAGGTTTGATTAGGATCCCTCTATGATTTAAAATTCTCCTTAATGGCTCTAATAATATTATGACCAAGCACCCATCCTGGAAGTTCTTTACTTCTGAATATTCTATTATTTCTTTCTTTCCATATACCCCACCATATATGAGGAAGTGTTAGTTTCTATAAAAAATGAACATCAGGATTCTTAGAGGGACAACACTAGATTTTAAAAGAGAGTTCCACACTTTTTTGATGTACCCATGTTATACCCCAAAAATTAAGGATCTCAGTCCAAACTTGTTGGGTGTAAGAGCAGTTCAAAAACATATGGTCTCTATCTTCAAATCCATTTTTGCATAAAATACACCTATTAACCACATTTATTCCTCTTTTCTACAAGTTGTCAAGGGTTAGAATTTTATTTTGAAGCAAAGTCCAAAAGAAGATATTAATTTTGGCGATGAGCCCCTTCATCCATGCGTGAGACCACAAAGGTTGATTACCCTTTTCCTTTGAAACAAAGATAGTAGAGACTTTAAATTGTCCACTAGGATCATCATGCCAAATAATCTTATCCTCAAGATAAGGATAAAGAGAGACAGCATTGAGAGATAATTGGATGTTACTGAAGCCTTGATCAACATCAGTTAAATTCACCCAGGAATCATTCTGCCAATACTGACTAACTAGTATACCATATCTCTACTTACATCGATCAACTAGATCCTTATCTTGAAAATATTCAATCAAAGGATAATCCTTTAACCAGACATCATCCCAAAATTTCACCTTAAGTCCATTACCAATTTTCCAGGAACATCCTTTTTATAAATTTTTTTTGGTCCCCTGAACAGCCCCCCATATGGAAGAGGGACGAATTACATCAGGATAAGAAAAGAAATCAGAAAGGGATTTAGCATTGAAGAGGTACTTATGTTTCCATATGGTAATCCACTCTTTGTTTTCATGGTAAACTCTCCATCCTAATTTGGATAAAAGAGATTTATTCATATTAAGTTACTTTTTAAAATACTACATAATATAAAAAATATAAAGTGTTTTCAAGTAGATTTTATCCTAAGTCTGCCCTATGGATTTAAATATCAGAAACTAGTAAACAGATTTAAAGACAAAAAGCCAAAATTACAAAATCACTAGTGGGAACATAATATCATGATTTTTAGAGCAAGATCATAACTTTTTCAGTTGCGGTTTTATAGAAGATATGGAAAAATATTAAAGGTTGTGTTTATTTTTGACTTTTCTTTGCCTTGGCCTCTCTCCTACTAAACCTGCTAATCAGTTAGTTTCACAGATATAGAATCCCTTTATGGTTAAAAGCATATATGTTTTAAGATCAAAACCCCTTGGATGAAAATACAAAAACAAAGGTGTTACTATGTGATGATGAGTCCCCTACACAACAAAATAATGTTAAAATAAAACCTATAGGTCAAAGGATAATGAACAACTATTAGTGATTTATTAAAAATTGTAATATCATGAATTTCATTGCAATAATGAAATTCTTAGGTCAAAACCATGAGTCAAAGATTAGTGGTATTGTGGTTTAAGGTTTGCCTACTAGATTCTAGACATATTTTTCTTTTCCACTTAGATCCTACACATAGGGAGAAAAAACCTTGACTTTCAACATAGAACACTTAGGGTGATCACACAAGGGTCAGAAAGCAATAAATAAAAAAGATAAATGAAATGATTTTAAGATCAATGTTAAACCCCTAAAAAATCATGACTCATAGTCATAATATCATGATTACTAGTGTCAAATCATGATTTTCAAGATCATGGTATTACAAAAGCATGATGACCTTCCAAGAATACCAGTAGTGGTTAGACATAATGCTAAAACTTTGCATAAGAAACCATGACTCTCAAGGAAAAATCACAATTTTTTAGTGGTGATATTATCTAAAGGTAAAATTTAATCATGGTTAGTGGTCAAATTAGGTGGTTAACACAAAGTTACTACTTTTGGGAAAAAATAGCAACTACAAAGTTATGAAGAATAGTGCAAGTTCACAAATGTCACCTATGCATGCAAAATTTAAAAAATATAACCCTTTTCTTCCACCAATCAGTCTTGTAGGATGCCAAAAATATTTCTAATAATCATTAAAATTTGGGAACCTATCCCACTATGGTTGCTAAAATATATGTGAAATTTGAGCAATCTGGATTAAATTATGCAATTTAATCAACCCAAAACATCAAACTACGTAGGTAAGATCAAGAGCCATTAGGACCAAATATAAATAGATGAATATGTAATTCAAATAATCAATTTAATCCCAAATCTAACTGCTCCAAACCATGATTAAATAGATAAAAAATAATAAGATTAGATTGAGATTACCTTAGACTTAGAATTTTGACATTAGGATTGCTTGATCATGGATTTTGATGATGGATTTGAGGACTTGGATGGCATGGAGACTTCATGAACTTGATAGATTAGTAGTTGATTATGTGGCCATGAAGACTTTTATGGATTCATAAGTTGATTTATAGTTTCATAGATAGATTCAATGGAGGATTGGGTTATTTAAATAGAGTTTGGAGGGAAGGATCAATGGCTGAAATTCAAATTTGAGCCATTAGAATCCATGGTTGAGGACTATTCAAGAAATTTGAAATTCCTTGGAAGCCTGTAGATTTAGAGGCTTCTAGAGAGGAAGGGTGAGAATAGAGAGGATTTTAGAATTGGAGAATTCTATAATCCTTGTTAGGGGTTAATTAATAATATGTAGGGGATTAGATAAGGATTAGGTGTGTGATTAGGGACTATGCATGTAGGAGAGCCTAGGGATAGGATATTAGGTGGGCCATGGGAATTTAAAATTCCCAAATAATAGATAAGTGGGGATTAGAATAAGATAAGAGATGATTAAAGGAATTAATGAATAAGGGGGATAAGACTATAGTTAGTGAATGAATAAATAGTGATGAGGGATGTTAGATAAATATCTAGGAAGGGGATAAATTATTACGATTAAAGGGGATAAATTAGATAAGTAGAATTAGTGTTGACTAATAGTAATATTAGTGACGTTAAATGAAGTGAGTGAATTTAGATGCATACAATTATTATGGTCCAAATCATCTAAAAATTGATGTATATGGTTTGAATATTATTGTACACATGTTTCAATGTTTTTTCAATGTATATGTGGTTTTATTATATGAATCATAAAATTTACATCAGATAGACCGAGTAGACTAAGCCTAATTTGGGTTATAAGATCAAATGAGAGATATTGATTAGTTTTACATTGGTATTCATTCCATAACCTTGTATTAAGGATTTTAATGTTGGATGACTATTGTAAATCAATTAATTAAGTGAAATAATCCCATTTACCATTGAAATAAATCAAATTTTTTAAATCCAAGCATAAATATACCTATACAGTCTTAAAGGGAGAAAAATAAATTTGTTATTGAGTGTTCTCTTCATGAAATCAATGAAGTGAGATTGGTTTTTATCTATTAAATTAATATATCTAACCCAATAAGACACTCTAGGATTCATAAAAAGGAATCTCAAAGTTATAATACTCTTTTACATACTAAATAAACCTACACATAGTCCTAAAATAGGGTTAGGATAGATTTGAGCCTTTTGTTATAAAGTGGTGTAATTGGTATTTGAAACTAGTCTAAACAATATTTATAAGCTTCATATCATATATATAAATATTTCATGGAATTTTTGAGATGTATAATTCAATTGGAAGTGTTTTTTTTTTTTTTTTAGGATATAATGTTTCAAAGCTTCATGAACCATCATTAAGAAGCTCTCGGGCATAGGATTTTTTGAGAAACCCTAAATCAGGTAAAGCACAAATAAAGCCATAACTTCATTTTTATCCAATGTAATTTATTAAAAATTTGGGATAAGGTATTATATGAAATTTATGAGTTAATAAAAATTTCATAATATTAAAATAATATTTTTGGAATGAGATATGATCGATTGAGTTTTGTCCCACCTATAAGTTGTCACTAAGTAAGATTGTAAAGGTGAAAATTTTGATTATTTTACTTACTATTTGTTTCCAAAACCTATTTTAATGTGTAATATCAGTAAATAAAACTTTAATACATACTCCAAGTCCTTTTTTGAGTGGTTTGAATCAATATCTATCAAAAAAGTTTGAGTATGATGGCATAGGCCTAAAGGGTAAAAATTGCTATTGAGATTGTTATTTTGGAGAAAATAATAAAATAATTGGTTTCTCATCATTATAACTGATATATAATATCCATGATAGTATTAAATAAACCATTTGGTGATATTTTAATAATAATAATAATAATAATAATAATAATAATAATAATAATATATATTCAATAATAAACAGTCTTGTAGAGAACACTGTAGTAGAGTTAGAATAAAGGGCAACTTGTAAATTTGATGGGCTAATTAATGTATTTACTTGTAAAAGGACTTACATCATTGTATAAATGGACATCATTTTATCCTAATAACTATAATCCATGAAAATAAATAAATATGATTGATCCATGAGAAATAATAGATCTATTTCATGATTGCAGGCCTATTAAGCATAATAAAGGATAGATTGCTTAAAGAAATATAGTCATAATTTGCTTAATCATAGTATTAGGTGTGGATCAATAAAGATAGAGATAGGAATAATGTGAATTTTTATTCCAATACCAATATTATAATATATTATTTTATTCAATAATTAAGAGATCTAGAATTGTTTTTTAATGTGAAACTAAGAAAATAATCAAGGGTGTATCCTGGGATAGTGATTTAAACATGTAAGATTATCATACTTTACCAATGTACAAACAATATGGGAGTATGTTACATCATAATGTTCAAATCAGAAAAACAAATCCACTCTACAATGAAAATGTTGTGAAACATTTATGAGCATTTTATTCATAAAATTTGTCTATAATAATGAGTGTTGTCATATTTTCAAGAGCTAACATTGTTGATTATCAAACTTGTATTTCCATTTATGTTAATTTCATTTTCATATGAAATGTTGAAGTATATGGCCAATAAATATTAAAACTAAAACAAGGTGGTCGACTGCCATTCAAAATTTGAATTTTATGGTACATGACAAAATGTATATGGAATTGAAATATGGAGTGTATCACATACAATATGTATGGTTATGCAAAGACTTATCACTAGAGCTGATAGAGGTGGGTGATGAAGCCACATTATCTCATTTCTATCTATCTATATCTCAGTTTGCTTCTCTATTAATATATTAATTTTAGGCTTCTCATTTCTATTTATTTATAGGAGGCTTTGGAAAATTATTTCTCTAATGTGACATGCTATTGTGTCTTCTTAAGTTCATTGTTTCTATAAATTCTCTCTCTATGAAGGGAGGTACCGTACCCATTATTCACTTATTAGAATGGATGGGTCATCAAGTTTTGTGATCTTGATATTGAACTAATTTAGACCTTGTTGAAAATATAATGCATAATTTTTTTTAAGAATGATAGTGTTTCAATTGTGTAATCATCTATGACACATTTGATAAAAATTTCTTGTGCTTCACATATTAGGGAATCAATTATGTCAATTTCAGTAGTAAAAATGACCTATTCAAATAATGAAACATATCATATTACAAATGTTGAGAAATATAAATTGAAATGAATACAAAAATAGACAAGTCTTACATTATCAGCATCCCTTGATTGTTATTTAGTATTATCTATCTAATCTATTCATTAACCTACATTGGACCAATTTGATGCTCGTATATCCACACTTGGTTAAAATTCATATTTATAGATTGATCATTCAAGATCAATACCTACTTCACCTTTATAAACACATCCTTTTGTATTATCTATGAAATGTGCATTGGAAATGTTATAAATGAAATTGAGATTTTCAAAAAAAATGTTAAAAAAACACTGTCAAGTGAAAATAAGCCCTACATTATGTTTTATATGAATGAAGTTGATGTTCTCATAGCCACCGTCCCATGTGTACTTTAAAACCACCTCTTTTATAGAAGTTATAAATATTTATACCTTAATCACATGTTTTCAAGTGTAGCCTTAGAGTGAAAATAGGTAATTACATATCGATATGGAAGGTATTGTAGTGTGGACATGATAATGCAACGTCTCATATGTCTAACTCCATACCCATGCCATATGAGGATTTTTTTTGTGTAATGTGACATTATTGCCTATAATATTCAAATCCCTAACCCATGAAACATTTTAAACTCTCTCCAGTTTGAATTTCCTATGAAATCCATTGACCTTGCATATTTGTATCTACCAATATTATGTATAAACTATTGTGGTTAATTAGCTAACTAGTCAATCAACCTTGTGATGTATAGAAGGGTATATTATCCTTAAAAAACACCTCTTAAAATGGGAATGGTAAATTTATATGGATTAATTTTTTTATTTCCCAACATGTGTAAGGGAATAATAACATCATGACCACATTCACACATGGTGAATCCAATGCTGCTCTCAACATTCAACAAAGTTTAATTGTGTGGAGTGATACTTATCTAAAAAAAAAATAGACTCTTTATTTTCCATGTCTTCATTGGTGTAGATATACATTATGTCACCTAGGTCAATAAACATCACATGTCATACATCATAGTCTTGTACCTTCACTATCAAATTATTTAGCCATGCATAACGCACATTCTAATTACATAAGTAGACAACGTAATTGAATGTTTCCCTTTATATCATGATTTATTTGAAAGACTTCACAATGTAGCCTAACCATGATATGTATGAACATCAACATATCAACATCATATTCTACATCATAATATATAAGACTCACCTAATAGCTTTTATCTTCATAGTAGCATTTTCCACTGTGAAAGAATTGAGTTTCCACTCTATGTCTTTCATATGTAATCTATACACCATGATTTTCATCCATTGGCTAATGTCCATGGTACACATGTGTGACATAATGACCCAAGTAATAGGTAGTCCTTGGTGTTGAAAATTAAAGACCATTAATGTGTACAATTGGAAATATATGTAGACATAAAAAATAATTGAGCTTTCCAGTTATGAAATATCTTTATTATTAACTACTATTATAGTCATAGAAAACATAACTTCATTACATTTGTGTTGAATGTTGAGTCCATAAAAATAAGTTGGACTTCCCATATCTCAACAACTAGTCTAGTTGTTGTGGGAGTTGGATGCCCAATATGAAGGGAATTTCCCCATCCCTATTTATCTCCCCACCATTGTATTCCTGATAGACAAACCACTTGTCAATATTTTCCAGTGCCCATTCATGAACACTTTTAACATCATTATGACTATAAACATATTTATCCTCCTTGATCTTTCATTATCTATTGTATATATCATTTGTGTTGAGGAAATCATCCTACTCTATTTCAAAATTGAACATCACTAGTTTATCAGGTACCATCTCAAGATGTTTAATAAGGATAAAATCAATAGATGTTTCCCCATAATAGTATCCTATGAACCCATTAATTTAGTTGGGGGATGATGTACAACACATAAAAATATTTCTTCCCCTTGAACTATTCATATGGTTGGCCATAACAATGATTTCCTTGCTTGTCCATGTGTTCTAACTCATTATATATGTGACCAATACATCATCGAGTCTAATGGACATTTGGTGTGTGCCAAAATGACATTGATAGCCACATATTAAATGTTTTTGGCTTGGTTGGCTAAATTTTCCCAACTTTGACACTATTGACATGTCCTTTGGTAGAGCATCCAATTCCTAAAAATCCTCAGGCCCATATGAACACCAATGTCTGTATGTAAATTTTAGACATGTGAAATATAATGAAATTAAAAATCAGCTACTTATTATACGTACAATTGGAACACAAAAACATATAAATATACCCATAATTATAGTATATAATAACAAGTCACCTACATGACATATTCAAAGGTAGCAGTGACCTTCTTGTGTTTGCTAGGTTGGAGTGCCTTTTTCCTATGATGGGTGTATACACATAAAATTTTCAAACTTTATCAATTACTAATGCTTTCTATCCTGCAGTAACACATCAAATCTCAATTTCTCTGAGTGCATGCCCTAAGGGGTGCACTAGAAAAGGGGTGGGTAGACCATTGGTGCTTCACATGATTTTTTTCTCTTATTTCCACTTATTACCAATCCAACTAGCTCTTAAAAACATCCCCTAAGATTTAAATCCTATTTTTCACACTCCTCTAGTCTTTTACCAAGTTTAGTACCCTTTTTCATAATGTAAAACATCTTTTGATAGTTAACATGACTAGGTTGACTAGGTCAACCTTGTACTCTTATTGGCTAAACTTATTAAGGGTTTAGGTCAGCTATTAGTTGACCTAGCCCATGATCTAGTGAGTTTTTGTCAATAATGATACTAAGTTGACTACGTCTACCTTGTTGACTAAAATTTTTAGAAGGGTTTAGGATTAGATCCGCATAGATAAACACATCCATTTCACCATTCATAAGGAGACATCAAGAGTTATTATTCATTTGCACTTCTTTACAATATGCTCTTCCACCATTGTACTTTAGGAGTCTTAGCTTAGAGTTTCTACTTGGAGAAGAATATAGTCTTGTGGATAATTCTTGAATGCTTTGGCATTTATTAGTGATCATTAAAGACCATAATAATCTCTTACAAAGCACCTTTAGCTGAGGGAGAGATTGAGTCTCGATAGAGTTCATCTTCTAGGTAAGTATCTCTAACTTTGTTCCTCTCTTTAGTAGATAAAAGTAGCATAAGTCATGGTTTTTTAATAATATTACTCTTCTTCTCCATTGAATTAGGGTTTTACCTATACCTATATTAATTAACATTCTTTTATGTATGTTTACTTTTGTTTTTTATTATCCCCACTTTCTGCCACAAGCTTTGGTGAGCACTAGATTAGATTTTTTTACTTTACTTATTATTAGTATAGTGAATATGAAAAGATAAGACTTAGTTAGGGTTATTACATGATTTTACTTGACTAGAGGATTTGTAACCCTCCCTAGTGATCTTATTGTGGTAAGAGATCCCCTACTTGGGTTTAGCAAATCCATATTGGTCATGTTCCATATTATCTAACGTATACCCAATCAGAAGTATAAGTAGGATCTATCTTCTTTGAGCTAGTATTGATTTATGGATCTGATGAATTCATACATTCTAGTGAACCTGATGTAAATTTAACCCTTGCATTTTTTCTTTCACATATTTCATTTATATCATTTTTTTCTATATTTGTGATACTAGGTCAACTAGGCTAGTATAGTTTATAACTTTTGTGTGCAGGTTTAACACACAACCACATCAAAATAACTCTATTATTTTTGTGTAGTTCTTCTTCAAATATAGGTTACTAGATTGAATAAGTTGACCTAGTACTCTTATTCAGTTCTAGATACTAGACTATGTCAAACATGTTGACTTAGTCTCTTATTTAGCTCTATAATAGAAAATTAAGTCATTCAGGCTGACTTAGTATCACAATCATCTTTTAGATAACAAACTAGGTCAAGTAGTTTAGTATATTCATCTTAAATAGGATTTAAAACATTAGGAATTGCATAACTAGGTTGACCCAGTCAACACAATTGGTAGAACTTAAAATTAGCATTCAAGACACTTCAACAAAAATTTCATAATCCTCAACATATTCCAACCCACCAAGGTTTCTTTCATTCTCTCTTTCAATTTAGTTCTTCCTTACAATTCTATTTTGAAAAGTTTATAATCTTTGAAACTGAAATCATATAGCAAACTAGGTCAACCTGGTTGACTTAATTCTTAATGACTCTTACTTCTACAATATAATAATGACCTTATCGATTATGTTCTATAATGATTTCATACACTATCATTTAAATTGACTCTATACTATGATTAAATTGGAAATTAATAATTATATGCTAGTGATTATATCACACTTTTCACTTTTAGTTGTTTACATGATTAGAGTAGATCGCATAGTCTAATTAGATGGTTTTTCAATATAACTTTTAGTTTCACTATTTTATCTTTCTTTCACACACTACCAAATCACATAATTTTAAAACACATTTAAACATTTGTCTACCCAAGGCCTACCTACTTGGATTTCATCATGAAGTGGGAAGCCAACTTGGTTTTCTAGCTAAGTATAAACACATGGTTAATGGTATATATTGGCAAAGCACCTGATACCCTTATCAATATGAGATTGTTAAGTGAGGGGTAACCCAATACCAAGCCAATTAAATTTCCAACATAGATATATTTTAGCCTAAATGTCTTGAAACCATCGATAGATTGCTTTCTAGTTCCCTAATTTCAGCCAACTTCCTTATCACCCTTAAAATGACACTTTATAAAAATCTAACAACATTCAATATGATCACTTAGTTAACATTTTATTTTCATTTGACTACTTTCTCTTTGCTCATTATATGTTGTATTTTTAAAACTTATATTGGCCAATGTTGGTGCAAGGTTTTGTGTTGTGTTCCCCAATTAGATCATTCTATTTGATCCAATTGTTTGTGTTCTTACTTTCGCTTCTTGTTTCAAGTGCATTGTAAAATCTTTCCCTATTTTTAGTATACTATTATTCTGCTTGACATAGTTTTTTACAAACTTTTTTTCTTCCTACCTACAATATTAAGTTTACTTAGTCAACTCTGTATCCCTTTTTCCATTCAAGTTACAGTACTAGGTCAACCCTATATCCTTATTAGACTATGTTTTTCCTAGTTTGAAATACTAGATCAATCTAGTCTACTCTATACTCTTACTATTATCTTTTCTATCCAACTTAGTTCTCTATTTTTATTTCCTTAGAATTTTTTTCATTTCCTAAAATCATCATGAAGTCCCCTATTATAATCTTCTTGGATAACTTGAATCTATTTAGACACTATATGGGATATTTATTTCTCCCTCTCTTTTCCTCCCATGAGAACCCTCAATCTTGGATCACCTCTTCCCCTCCTCCATTTATCGATTATAACATGGTTCAAATCATACCTCAACATGAAGTAAGTGGATCTAATCCTTTTTTTACCTATCAAGATAATTCTCATCTTCAAAATTTTCAACATAATGTGGGAGTAATTGACACAAGTCTATACAATAATCCCATGGTTATTTCATATTCCAATAACCCTCCCCCTAATACCAATTCAACAAGTTCTCCTATAAACACCAACCCACTAATTGATATGACTTGACTTATTACATAAGTCATACAACAAATGAACACAATTCAAACTTCTAACACCTCTCAAATGACATAATTACAATGTCATTTGATCAATATGGCTAATCAACCTCTAGTTCTCAATCCTCAAGCCAATCCAAATTTTATTCCTCTACCTCTTAAAGATGCCTTAGGAAATTTTATTCTTCAACATATTATGAATAATACAATGATTTAAAATATATAAAATGAGCCTTTATCTCCTTTCATCATGTCCATTGTTATTGGCAATATATCTCCAACTATCGAGTATGATGGTACTAAATGCCCTACATCCTTTCTCAAAGCCTTTGACAATATTTATAAAGAGTGGATCCAAACTAATACTTTCACCACAACTAGAGTTATAGTTAAACCCTTCACTAGTGATGTATTGAAATGGTAGAACCAAATTCCCCAACATTCCATTTGGAAATGTGAGGATTTAGTCAAAGAGTTTCAAAATAATGATATTCTTGAAAATTATCTTAGCCATTTCATCAATGCTAAGCAGTCTCCCAACGAATCGGCTCATGTTTTTATCAAATGATGGAAATCTCTAGCCCATAAATCTGACCATAACATGACTAATGAAAATTTGTTTAAAATAATTATAACTAATTTAACTCCTTCACTTAAATATAAGGTTCAATATTTTTCTCCTCAAACACTTAATGAAGATCTTGACCAATCTAAATGTCAAGACTTCCTCATGAAGAAATTCAAACCTAATACCGAATTCCTTAAAGAATATTTTCAAATTTATACTAATGCCATCTCTAGAAACACTCCTCAAACCAAATTAGGAGTTGCCAAACCTGACACTCCATCATCTTCTCACATACCACTCACTATGTAGAAAATGAAACAATTCTTACCACCTTCTAAACCCTTTACTTATCCTAATAATCCTCCTAAGTGGTATGACCTTAATCAATTTTTTTGGTTCCACACTAACATTGGTCACTCTAATGAAACTTTTTGAGGGTTTAATAAATTTGTTGTATCTTACATGCTTGGTGATTCCTTTAATCATGAAGCCATGATTAACCTACATTGTCAAGAGTACAACACCACTTTCTAAAAATGACAAGCTTTCAAAGCTTCTTCTTCTAATAACCAAAAACTATTTTCCATAGATACTAATAAAAAAAATACCAAGGATGTTTGTGTTATTGATGCTGACTATGACAAATATTACAACAATTCTCAATATGTTAAACTAGATAAGGTCAATTATTAATGCAAAATAACTCATAAATATCATGTCATAAAAAACCATCTTTAGAAGAACAACTTCTCAAAGATACTACAACCCTTCATTTATCTTCGAAAGCCCTTGAGGAACCACTTGCTTCTTTTTAACCCCCAATAAATTTTATTCCTTTAAAATATATCATACCTTCCAAAACTCACATTGGTTCTTCTTCTAAATCCTATTAGAACTTTCTAGAATAACTTAACTCTATGCCTTGTAAGATTCCCCTTATGGAGTTAGTTCATACTTTCTCTTATCATCACAAGTTTCTTATGCAACAATTACAAGAAATTAAATATCCATCTTCTCTAGATGTAGAACCACCCTCTATTAAGCCTCAAACTACTAACATGCATACCATCAAAACTATTTATCTTTCTTCCAAACCTTCTATTTAATTTATTAAAGAGGACATGATTAATGATGAGATCCATTTTTGCATTTATGATCTACCACTATTCATTAAAATATCCATTAATACTACCCTTATTTGTAAATTTTTAGTTGATGAAGGGTATGGTATTAGTGTGACATCTTTATGGATCATCCAAGAACTTATCTATAATAAGGATCATCTCAAGCAATCTTGCCTTACCTATCATGAATTTGATAAAACTAATCAAAAACAACTTGGTTATATTTGATTCCTCTAAAAATTAGACCTATGACCATTCAAACTAAACTTATGGTCCTTGATTTTCCCTTATCTTAAAATATACTCCTTGATCACCCTTAGATCATAGAATGAGAGCCATCACTTCTTTCAGTAGCCAATGCATCAAATTATGACATAACGGCAAATGATATAAGCATGAGGTTGATTCCAACCCTTGGAGTATTCAACTTCCTAAACTAAAATCTCAATATCATATTCCTACCATTCCTAAAATCAACAATGCTCCCTTACCTAAGTTCATCAACATCAATCCATACTTACAAGTCACTCTTGCTAATTCTGATGATGATGAACCTAATGACTTATAACATACTCACAACTCTACTAAGCTACCTCCTTATATATCGGAGTGGCTTCCTCCATCTTTATTACCTTACAATCACACTATACCTCTCATTAATGAGATCACTAATTTCCCCCCTCCATGTAATTCTTAGGAACCTTTTTTACTGGAATATGACTTCACCTATAATATGTATAGAATGGCCAAGTTATTCTAAGACCATCTCATCATGTCTCCACATAAGTTTAGTAACCTCAAAATTTCACCTTTTGAAACTCCCCCTGAATCTTAAATATATGCCATTTCTCCAACCTATGATGATAACTACATCATGGCCCAAGCTCATTCTGAAGACTTTGATGTTCAACATTATCAAAAAAACTCTAGTTTAAATACATGCTTTCAATTGGGATGTTCACACAATTTCTATAGATTTTGATCCCAAAGGCCATGTACCTCCTGTTAATTCTCTACTTATTGATACTCCTTACATGGTATAACAAATCTTACCTTCCACACTCTATAAATTATTTCATCTTCTCTACCACCTAAAGATCCCATCATTACATTTTATTCTTCCCTTGTCAAAGAAACTAATGATATACCAACCCCTTATGATCCATCTACTCCTCCTACTCCCAAGATTACAATAGATGCCAAGGCCACAGATGTCCATCAGATCCATTTTGAATATGATCACCATGGTAATAAAATTCTTGATCTAAAAGTTGATGTTGATTATTATGGCCCTCTTCCCACTTTTTCTAGTGATGAAGTTATTCTTGATTTACTTCACACCCAAGAACCTCAACTTCCTTGAAAACATCACAAACTTGGGAATTTCAAAAATAAATCCACTTGTTTCAACAAATTCATCATTAGCATTGATCCTAAAACTAATCCAACTTCCTCTTTACCTAATACACCATACCACTTCCAAGTTGGCAATGCAATGCTTATCGAAGAAACTACTCACATTAAATATGGTACTCTATTATGCCCTCAACCTATTATCATCTCTCATGATCTTTCACCTACTAAACATGATAAATTTAGCTTATTTTTTGATAAATATCATGAGATATTTTCTTGGTCCTATGAAGACATGCCTGATATTGACCCTAACATTATGGTGCACAATATCATCACTTATCCTGATGCCAAACCTATGCATCAAAAGTAACATAAATTCTCACTTGAATTTTCCACCTTATGTCACAAAGAAATTATCAAACTTCTTGATGCTAAGTTTATCAAACTAGTGGACTATTCTGAATGGGTTTGTAACATATTTCTTGTTCAAAAAAAGGTAACCATGGTCATTCACATTTGCATTGATTTTTATAATCTCAATCTTGCTTGTCCCAAGGATAACTTATATATACCTTGAATAGATGCCATTGTCAATATCACCACTAGTTATGAAATGTTATCTCTTATGGATGATTTTTTAGGTTATAACCAAATTAACATTGCCTATGAAGACTAGTATAAGACAATTTTTTCCATAAAATGGTCACTTATTGCTATGTTAAAATGCCCTTCGAACTCAAAAATGTCATAGCTACTTATCAATAAATAATTATTTGTATCTTTCATGATATTATCCACAAAATTGTAGAAACCTTTGTGGATGACCTCATTATTAAGTTTAAATGTCACAAGACTCATATTTATCATCTTTCCATCATCTTTGACCATCTTCTTAAATACAAAGTTAGAATAAATCCTTATAAATGTGTCTTAAGTGTCACATTTGGTAAATTATTAGGATTATTAGTTTCTCTATATGGAATTGATGTTGACCTTGATAATATTAGTGTTATCATCAACATGCCCATCCTTTGATCCATTTTGGACATTCTTACTTATCTCGATAAACTTGGGGCAATTAGATGATTCATCCCTAAAATGGCTTACCATAATCACTCTATCAATTCTCTTCTTAATAAAGGTAATGATTTGGAATGGATGGAACCTTATAAAAAATTATTTGATAACATAAAAAAATCCATTAGTTCACCCATATATGCTTCATCCCCATTCTAATGATCGACCTTTGATCTTATACACTTCTTCCACACCCATATCATTTGGGGAAATGCTTGCCTAACAAGTTGATATAAGAAGAGAGTATGTAATCTACTATATTAGTAGAGGCCTCATTGATTATGAGAAACATTACACAAAATTCAAACATGATTACCTCAACATATATTTTGCCGCTAAAACACTTTGACATTATATGCTTTATCAGACTACTAATGTCATCATTCATTCTGATCCCCTTCATCACTTCTTCTCCAAAGCCTTTCTTCCTAGAGATAGAATTATAAAGTGAATGGTAGTTTTCATGGAATTTGATCTCCAAATTATTACTCCAAAATGTATCAAAGGACAAATCATTACTGATTAACTTACCATAGCTTTTGTGCCCATTACCAACCACTTTCAAGATAGTATTTTGGATACAATATTATCTATATTGAAGGTTTTAACCAAGCCATATCCCTTAAAGATTAATTCCATAACTTCACTTTTGATCTTGAATCAAGTAATCTCAATGAATCCATTATCCTCCCTAATACTACTAACTCAAAAGTAGTTATCAGATAACTTCTTGAAATTAATGTCAATCTACATAAGGATACTTGGACCCTTCACTTTGATGGTGTTAAATAATTTCAAGGAACTGGGATAGGTTATATTATTATAATTAATTTTTTAAAAATCATCCCTTTATCTTTTCACTTAACATTTGATGTCATTAATAACATGGTAGAGTATGAAGCTTTAATTTTAGGCATGAGATATTCTCTTGATTTAGATATCCAATATATGCATGCCTTACATAATTCCTAGCTCATTTGCCACCAAAAAAATGGTGATTACCAATGAAAAAGTAAGATTATCATTTCTTATCATAAAATTTCAACCACTCTCACCAAATATTTCATCTCTTTCACTATCGAGCATATCCCTTGAGATCAAAATTCTATTGTTGATTCCCTTGCTTCTTTAGCATCTCTTTTTCATCCACACCAAGTTCTTACAAATCCCACTTTTCTTATCTAAATAATAAAATATACATTATCTATTAAACAACATGATTCACTAATCTACCATATTGAAGTTGTCACCATTTGACAAAGCCCATAGTACAAAGATATCATTCAATTTTTAGAACATCAAACTTATCATCCCAACCAAGACTCCCACAAAAAGACTCACATTCTCAAATAAGCTATTAAATATGTATTTTGATATAACATCATATATTATCACAATACTAAAGGTACCTTGCTTCATTTTGTTATAAAATATGAGGTTCCTCCTCTCTTTGAACAAGTACATGGGGGCATTTATAGTGACCACTATATTGGACATGCTACAACGTACAAATGTTTACATATGGGATACTTTTATCCCACTCTTGAAAAGGATGCCATAAAATTTGATAAAAAGTATAATTCTTGCTAGCTTCATGATTATTTAATTCATTCACCTCTATTTGATCTTCAAACCATAGAATATCCCTAGCTATTCTCCATGTGGGGATTAGATATCATAGAAAAATTACCTCAATCTAAAGATGGGTATGTCTTTATAATCATAGCCATATAATATTTCACCAAATGGGTTGAGGTTATGCCCCTTGTTAATGTCACCAATATCACCATATCCAAATTCATCCTTAATAAAATCATTTGACACTTTGGTGTCCCTCATACTATCATTTTATATAATGGTGATAATTTCAAAAATAAAGATGTCAAATAGTTCTATGCTAAATTTAAAATCAATCACAAATTCTCCACACCCTATCATCCACAATGTAATGGTTAAGCCAAGTCCACCAATACAATTCTTAATAAAATTATCCAAAAGATAATTAGTGAAACATGTACAAATTGACACCTTCATCTCTATCCTACTCTTTAGGTCTATCACACTAGCATACATATTGCCATTGGGGCAATGTCATTCTCTCTAATCTATGGTTTTGAATCAGTCATTCCATTAAAATTTGAGCTTCCCTCTCTCTATATATCTCTTCACGGTATCATACCCGATGAATAAATATGTGAAGCTCACCTTCATGCTATTGATCTTCTTGATGAGCATTATCTTTTTGATTTATAACATAATCACCAATATAAGGCCCATATTGCCAAAAAACATAACAAATGTGTTAAAGTTTACACATTTAATGTTGGTGATATTATCCTTAAATTAGACTACACTCATGATAAAGAAGGTAAATATTCCCAAAAATGGTTGGTACCCTATTTAGTCAAAGATATTCTTGGTCCAAGTACCTATCGCCTTCACAGTAATAAAGGCCGTGTTTTCAAAGAGCCCACCAACACATAATTCCTTAATAAGTATTTTTCCTAATCCTTCCCTTCCTTTTCATGCTTTCTGTATGCTATATATCTAATGTTTTTTATAAGATACATGGATCTCACCCTCTACAAAAGCTCTCTATTTTTACAAACCTTAATCTTTTTTGGTCTTTTGGTTTCCACTTTTCTCATCAGTTGCATTGTAAAACTGTGAATAGGACCCATAATTCCTCATGATGTACTTTTATCCTCTCTTTTTTCATAATTTTTACACACTTTTTGGCACTATCGTGGGTTTTTATTTTATGATTTGTAGTGTAAGATGATGGATATGACCTGGCCTTCCTCATAAAATCACCATATTTTTCATTCCTTTTATAGAATATGTTTTGTAATGGTTACAAGTTCTTGATCCTTGTTCTCAAATTTAGCTTTTGCTTCTTTTGATAGATGAAATTTGCACAACAATCTATATTAGCATGTTTTCCTTCATTTCCCTCATTTTTATGATAAAGAATCACACTTTATAGTCATTGTTTCCCTTTTTCACCCTTTATCACATTTTTTATTATTTAAAGTAATTCAAATTGTTTTATGTTTCATTCCTCTTGATTTCCTTTCCTTTCACTCCACATTGGATAAAATAAGGTCAAAGTTAAGATAACACTTTTATTTCACCTATATTTATGTGACTCTTAGACACCATGCTCTTTGAGTTCTCTCTCTTAACAACCTATTCCTAAGATTTCAAATAAAATTCATCTTTAGCATCCATGAATTGTTTTCCAAATCCATATGGAGGAGGAATAAAAAAGAAAAGAAAGCCATAAAAAAGGTTAAAATCCAAATCATTTAAAACAAAAGGCAACATACAAATCTTAAAACTAAAAATCACACCAAAAGATGTGATTACAAGCACATTTCCTATCTCCAATTGAAGCTCAAAGTCCACAATTGGCCTCACAATATAACCAAGGTCTATTTGGGTATGGTAGGCTAGTAGATTGGAATAGGAAAATTCAAAAAAATCTATAGTGCTACCTACTTTATGATGTCAATACCCAATCTTCTTAGTAGACCAATAACTCTGTAAGGGGTCATAAGGCATGGGAACATGTTGTGGGAAGGTAGGTCCATTTTAATTTTCATTCATATAACCTTAATGGGATGATCTATATACTTCATTTGTTGACCTAAGACTTGTGTGGCTAAGAGAAGTTCTTTGAAGTCCTTAAGGTCAAAAATCCTTTTTTTTGACAACCCAAATTTGAGTGTTTTAAATTTGATAGACTTACTCTACCTTGGTTTTTCCTTCATTCTCCCCTCCACCCATTTCATTTCCACCCTTGATAGGAAAATTGTGATTCTAAATCTATTTTACTTATTCTATACTTCCTTCTTCTTCACATCTTGACAACATGCTAACACTAATTTGTTTTAGTTTTATCTATCTTTAAGACATAAAAATATGATTGAGTGAATAGGATTACTTTCTTTACACCATGGCTCTACATTTTTAGACATACTTTGATTTATTTTACCATTTGTCATTTTTGTACCACCCCTTTTTCTGAACACCTGAGTCCATTTCTACTTTCATGTACTCTTTCCATTATTGAGTGAGATTGGATTGCTACTTCTCACTCACCAATGTTGTTTCCATTTTTATGAACCTTTTTCCATTGATTATTGAGTAAGGATTGTTACTTCTCACTCATCAATGTTGATTTTACCATTTTTTCTTGACCATCTTTGTTTAAGGATTGTTACTAATTTTACATTCATGTTTGATTCCCATCTTATTTAACATATATCCTTGGTTTGACTTGGAGAGTTTACCTTTCTTACTCAAGATTTACTTGTTTGAGTTTTTCAGTGTTTAGTATCCTTGGATTTATGTTTACCCGATTTACTCTAAATTTTTACTTGGTCATTTGGTCTAACATAGCACTTGTCACCCAATCTTACCAAATTTACAAGTACATCCCATTCACATACCACCAGTTATCTTTTATTTCTTGCATTTGTTTATTTTTTATCTTTACTTTTGTATTCTTGGGTTTGTAAAAATCAGTCTCTATGCCCTCCACAATCAAAACTACAAACATAACAGACAACCATCCATCAATAAAGGTAAGTCAAGGTATCCACACATTTAAATTTTTTAGTTATTTCCCTTTCAGTTATTTTATGCTTTAAAATAATGTAATTTTTTTTAGCCTCAAGATTGTGTGTTACTATGTTATTTCTTGAAGCACCATCCCCTATTGCACCTGAGTAACACATGATGAGCTTAAAGTGGGGCATATGTATATACATAATATTTTAAAAATTTATCAATTACTAATGATTTCTATCTTGAAAGAACCCATAGAATCCCAATCTCTCTAAGTGCACACCCTAGAGGGTGCACCAGGAAAGGGGTGGGTAGACCATTGGTGCTTTATAGGATTGTTGTCCCTTATTTTCACTTATTATCAATCCAACCATCTCTTAAAAAAATTCCCCTAAGCTATGAGTCCTATATTACACACTCCTCTAGTCTTTTACCACCTTTAGTACCCCTTTTCCTAACCTAAAACCTCTTTTGATAGTTTACATGACTAGGTCAACTGGGTAGACCTTGTACTCTTATTAGAAAAACTTATTTAGGGTCTAGGTCAGCCAATGACCTAGTGAGTTTTTGTCAATAACAATACTAGGTTGACACTATCAGTTTAAACTTTTGAAAGATTTTAGGTTTAGATCCACCTATATAAACATGTTCATTTCTCCATTCTTAGAGATACATCAAGATTTTTTATTCATTTGCACTTCTTTACAATATAATCTTCCACCATTCTACTTGAGGAGTATTAGCTTAGGGTTTCTACTTGGAGAAGAATATAGTCTTTTGAAGAAGTCTTGGATATTTTGGTTTTTCTTAGTGATCCTTACAAACCACAAAAACCTCTTACAAAGCACCTTTGTCCAAGGGAGAGAATGAGTCTCGATGGGTTCAACTTCTAGATAAGTATCTCTAACTTTGCTCCTCTCTTTAGTATATAAAAGTAGCATAAGTAATGGATTTTCAATAATATTACTCTTCTTCTCCATTACATTAGGGTTTTACCTATACATAACTAAATTAGGATTCTCTTATACATGTTTACTTTTGTTGATTATTACCCCCACTTTGTGCCATAAGATTTGGTGAGAACTAGATTAGATTTCTTTGCTTTACTTATTATAATTTAAGTGAATATGAAAACATAGGACCTAGCTAGGGATATCACATGATTTTTATTAATTGGAGGCTCTAAAACTCTCCCTAGTGATCTTATTATGGTAAGAGTTCCCCTAATTGGTTTTAGTGAATCCATATTGGTCATGTTCTCAATTATCTAATGTATCCCCAATTAGAAGTGTAAGTAAGGTCTATCTTCTTCGAGTTAAGATTGATTTATGGATTTGATGCATTTCTGATTGCATACAATAAGGAACATAAAATTTTGTATGGAAAGACTTCCTTGTTGATTCTCCTTTCACAAAATCCTTCACCCTATTAGAATCCAACTAAGTGACCCACATGTCTTCCTCATTATTGTTAATAAAAGTTTCCCACTTAATATTGTTACAGTCAAATGGACCATCATTTTACTTCTATAGTGGAAGGTGCTTGATTTCACACCACTTATCTACCATCTATTCTATCATCCAACAAAAACATTTCATTTCAACAAAACACAGTGAAGACCACGAATAATTAAATGTTGAAATATATGAAAAATAGTGCATTCTTGACATGTACAATAGTGTTTAACACCTATTTTTATTGAACAACTTCAAACAAAGATTGAAAGTCAATTATTATGTTTGCATGTGGTGACTATGTTTAACCTCATTAAAATACTAAAATTAAGTATGTAAAATAGATTGAGCATGACACACATGTATGGATATGGTATAGATGTAATTATGCAATTAGTAAATTTATCCCAATAGTCATTATTTTTACTACAAACTACATAGAATCACAAAGGGTTTTTGGGCCTATCTTTTAATGAATCAGTAAGGGTATATTGTGAATAATGGTAAATAAACTCATAGACATCAAAGGAATATAATTTATAGTGTTACATCTATTCATATATAGTTTATATTTGTACATATTAAAATGAGGCAATATGATAACACTCACTCCCCTCAATTTCTATATTCATCCTTGAACTACTACATTTACATGTGATGATTATATTTAACCCCATTAAAATACTAAAATTAAGTATGTAACACAAATTGAGCATGGCACATATGTATGGCTATGATATGGATGCAATTATTTAGTCAATAAATTTATCGCAATAATCATTTGTTTTTTCTATGAACTACATAGAAGCACAAAGGGGTTTTGGGCTTGTCCCCTAGTGAATTAGGTAAGGGTATATTGTGAATAATGTAAAATCACCTCATATAAATCAAAATAATATAATTTATAGTGTTACATATACTCATATGAATTTTATATTTACACGTATCAAAATGAGGAAATATGACAACACTCACTCCTCTCAATTCTTATCTCTATCTTCAAACTAATACATTTGCATGTGGTGACTATATTTAATCCCATTAGAATAATGAATTGAAGTATGTAACACATATTGAGCATGAAACACATGTATGGATATGGTACATATGCAATTATGTAGTTAGGAAATTTATCCCAACAATAATTTATTTTTGCGACAAACTACATATAAGCACAAAGGGGTTTTGGGACTCTTTGCCAATGAATCAGGTAATGTATATTGTGAATAATGGCAAATCACCTCAAAAAATTCAAAGGAATATAATTTATAGCTATATATCTATTCATATGTGATTTATATTCACATGTACGAAAATGAGGCAATATAACAACACTCACTCCCCTCAATTTTTGTATCTGTTAGTGAATCAAGTAAGGGTATATTATAAATAATGGAAAAACACATCACATACATCAAAGGAATACAAATTATAGTGATATATTTATTCATTTTTGGTTTATATTCATACATATCATAATGAAGAAATAGACAACACTCACTCCCCTAATTTTGTATATTCATTAGTGAATTAAGTAAGGGTATAATGTGAATAATGGCAAAGCACCTCACAAACATCAAAGAAATACAATTTATACTACTACATCTATTGATATTTAGTTTATATTTGCATGTATCAAAATGAGGCAATATGACAAACACACTCCCCTCAGTTTCTATATCCATCCTTGAACTACTATGTTTCCATGTGGTAACTATATTTAACCCCATTAGCATATTAAAATGAAGTATGTAACAAAGATTGAGCATGACACACATGTATGGATACAATTATGAAGTCATTAAATTTACCCCCATAGTCATTTATTTTTGCTACAGACTACATAGAAGCACAAAAGGGTTTTATATCTATATGTTATGTTGTGTCATTTATGATCCAAATTATTGTTTAGTTTTATTATTGTTTATTTACTATGTAGTAGTTTGTTAATTTTTAGTTTTTCATAATTTGGTGGTTATATCCTATAGTAACATAATTTTAACTTACCATTTACCCTATATATTTTCAATGTACCTCTTTTGAAATATACAATGATTTTACAAGAATATATCTTTCTTGTTAGACTTATAAGCATATATAGTTTATATTATTTTTGTGCATAGGGCCAACAGTGGTATCAGGGCCACTTTTTTGAAGGAGGATTTGAAAAATCCATTGGGAGATAGTGAAGAACATAAATGTATAAAAAAATATAGAGTTTTATGGAATTTGAAGCTATTACATATAGCATAGAAGTACATCAGCTTGTCTTATTTATGTTTTTTTACCATGGTAAACATATTCAGTGAAAGTTTTTAACATATATATTTCTTATTTATTTATTATATTTAATTTGAAAAAAATATAAGCATTTATTTCCGTCACATATGCAAATTAACTAAAAGCAAGGTTTTAATTTAATTTTACAAGTCACTTTGTAAAAAAAGGGTCTAGGCTTCAAAACATGTTCAAGTTACATATTTTGGTCAAAAATTTATTTGACATAGTTTTTTATATTTTTTAAATTTTGTAAAGGAGTTATAAGGGTGAAAATAAATTATCAATAAAAGGACAAGTTCTAATGGAGATATAAGGGTGTAAAAGGAGATACAAGGTGTTGTATTCTTTTTTCACAAGTCCCAAAATCTTTTGTAAATTGGAATCTATTTGGTGGGTAAAGGCCAAAACCCCATAACATTCCTTTATTCTTTTTTGATAGCACCATGGTGAAAATTATAAGCTTAATCTCTGAAAATGGATGTTTAACATCTAAAATTGATAATGAATGGAGCTTACACATGAAAAACATGTTGATTTTTAATCATTTGAGAGAAATAATAAAAAAAGCAACAAAACCACCCATTAAATCCATCAAGTTGGTTGAATACCAAAAATGTGATAAACATGCACTCATAGTACCAAAATCATCCTACATTATACAAGTGATTATTCAAATTACATATTTTAAGTCTAGAGCATGGGAAAGATGGAAAGCACTAAAATATTTGTATGATAAGTAGCCTACATACAAGAATATTGACCTTCTTATGAAACCTTTAAATAATAAATTAGCTAATAATGAAGACATATTTTAATATCTTTCATAGATGAAAATATTGAAATAATAATATTTCATAATAAGTGGAAATATCAATGATGACATGTGCATACACATAAAATTTTCAAACTTTATCAATGACTGATGATATTTATCTTAGAGGAATGTATCGAGTCTCAATATATCTAAGTGAAAAACTTAAAGGGTGAACTAGGAAAGGGGTGAGCAGACCATTGGTGCTTCATAGGATTTTTGTCCCCTATATCACCACTTTATATATACATAACCATCTCCTAGACACTTCCCTAATTTGTATCTCCTCTTTTTTATACTCTTCCTCCCCTCCCTAAGTCTAAAACCCTTTTCCATAGTTTAAATTACACCATCAACTCCATCGACCCTATACTCAAATTGATAAAATAAGTTAGGGGTGTAGGTTAGCCCCTCGCTGACCTAAACCAGGACCTAATTTTTTTATCAATAGTGATACAAATTTGATTAGTCTAGCCCTATCGACTAAACTTTCAAAAAAAATTAGGGTTAGATTCATCTATATATACACATTCATTTCACCATTTCTTAGAGAGACAACATATTTAATTATTCATTTGAGCTTCTTTACAATTTCTTCTTCTACCATTCTACTTCAGAAGTTATAGATTGGTGTTTATATTTGGAAAAAAATCTTGTCTTGTGGAAAAGCATTGGATTATTAGGCCTTTATTAGTGATACTTATAAACCAAAACAATCTATTATGAAGCACTTTTTTCCAAGGGAGATATTGAGTATTGACAGGTTTGTCTTCAAGGTAATTATCTCTAGCTTTACTCCTCTATTTTAGTAGATAAAAGTAGCATAAGTAATGGATTTTGAATATATTGATATCTTAATGCATTAAGTTTTTACCTATACATAGATTAATTAGGATTATTCTATGCATGTATTTTATGTTTACTAACCCCCATTTTGTACCACAAGCTTTGGTGAGCACTAGATTAGATTTACTTGCCATTTACTTTGTGAATATGAAAACATAGGACCTAGCTAGGGTTATTGTATATTGTTACTTGAATAAAATATTTTTAACCCTCTTTAGTGATGTTATTATGGTAAGATATCCCTTAGTTATGTCTATCATATCAATCTTGGTCATGCCCTTGAATATCTAATGTATCAACAATCAGAAGTGTAAGTAGTATTTATCTTCTCTAATCTAGGATTAATTAATATATTAGTTGTATTTCCTTTTGTATAAAACATGATTAATTACATCACACTAAATGGCTTCAATTTTATGTATACAAACTTTGTAAAAATGTTGTAGCTTAGTGATAATCTCAATGACACAACATTTGACTCAATTTTTGAGTTATTGACTCAACATGAAAGATAGTTTATAAAGAAGAAGAGTAAGTATACTAAATAGTCTCACTACACAAAGGATATGTGACATCACCAAGATAATTTCCATGTACAATGGTATTTTAAAAATCATTATATGAAACACTCTCTAATACATTTTATAATATACTCTCTGAGGCATTCTAGACAATATCCACATCATTCTCATCAACACTCTTCAAGATATTCAAAATTCAAACATCACCATAAACACTCTTCTCATTCTATTGGTTACTCTAGTGATTAAATGTATTTTTAATCTCATTGGAATATGAAATATCTTATATGTTTAAAAAATTTTGGTATTGGACATCTTGTATATGTATGTCCTTCTCAAGAACCCCACTCTCCACACAAAAGGAAAGCTAAAGCAAATTATGTAGGTAATTCTAGTGGTAGATCTTTTGGTTACTCTATCTATTTCATCTATTATGACACTTCCTCTGATCATTAGGCATCCTATATGGCTAAGGTATGTGGTCCACATGGACTTGACATCATGTTTTGAGTGATCATTGATTCACCCATATTGTGTGAGCTACTAGGTTTAAGACTAGGATTTGTTGTAGTAGTTTTTTGGATTATGTTCTTATTTTTAATTTTTTAATCTTTATCCTATTTTTATTAATTACATGGAGCACATAATTTTGGTTAATTTTATTTCTCTTTATGCACATATTAGTTAATAGTATTAGTTGATAGGGGAGAATATATTGTATTATTGGTCTTTGATCAGTCATTAGTGATAGTATAAATTGATCAAGGTTGTTAAAACCAACAATGTTGAGCAAAGGCCTTTAGTATTTTTTGGACATGAAAGAGATGTGTCATACACAGTATAGGTTGATCACTTTGATAGGCTTTTGGGTAGAGCCTTACATGTATTTATGTACCTGGATAGGTTTTTATCATGTTTGGTACAATGATCATAGGGCATGAGTTAGCCTTGAATTTGTTCATCATCCTTTTATGCCACAACTCGTAAAGTGGGATTATTTATGAAATGGCATTAGGTTTGATCAGTACCAAGATGTATATTATACCAATTGTAGTTTCTTCAAAAAATATTTGATGACTTTAGAGTCATTGCGCTAGTGTTTTTATCATTTATACCCCTTTAGATCAAGGGGGAGTTTGTTAGGTCATTTATGATCCAAATTATTATTTAGTTTTGTTATTATTTATTTACTATGCATTAGGTTGTTAGTTTTTAGTTTATGGTACTTTAGTGGTTACGTCTTGTAGTAAAAAACTTTTAACTTACTTTTTACCCTATATATTCTGGATGTACCTCTTTTAAAATATAAAATTATTTATGGCAATATATTTTTATTGTTAGACTTGTAAGCATATCTGGTTTATAATCCTCCTATGTATAGGGCCAACATGTCAGTGAGTAGGGTAAGGGTATGTTGGGAATAATGATAAATCACCTCAAAAGCATCAAAGGAATATAATTTTTAGTGTTAGATTTATTCATATTCTTACATTAATAGGTGAGAGATTGAAATTTATGACCAAAAATGCATTACTGACACATAACAATTTTAAACACACATTTTATCTAAACTTATTTAAACATGTTTTGGATATATAGTACTTTAAAATGTTATAATATGTTACAGATTCATATTTATAGTATAGTAAAAACATTGTTATAACATGTACTCATTACTACCCAATTGGAATGTATGTCATCATAGTTATTGTTAGATCTTAATCAAATGTTGTCATCATTGCATAATAACATGGTAATGAAAAGATCACATATTTTCATAATCAAATATAATTTTATTGTAATTTGATTGATATATAGCACATATAAAAATATAATATTCACCAAATTGAATCATTTTTACATTGCTTCCCCAAAAATAATCAATAGTACCACTACAAAAAGGAGCATAAATAGTGTAATACATAGAAATGAATAGTGGTATCGGTGACAATGTCATCCACTCCTAAACTAGACATAACATCATAATATTTTTATATAAGCATGTCTTATAACACTAGAATGTCAAGTTCATCCCAACACTTTTCCCTTGTTTGCTTTTGTTCCTTACTACTCCCTGTTTGATAGATTCATTTTCACAATAAATATCAATATCATGAAAAAAATGATACAATAAGGTGGCATCTTCATGTAGTTTATGTAGAATACCTCATTAGACATCTTTATTCCCTTTCAAATATATAATAAAAACTTCTAAATTGACCTACATAGAAATACCTATCTCCTCATTCAAGTACAAACATAAGTTAATCCCGTCTATCAAGGCAAGGTGATGAGCATAATGTATACTAGAATAATATTTTATCAACCTACCAAGTTATTTTTAGGAATAAATGGCATGCTCTTGATATAAACACCCATCCCTTTCCACTGAGTAGTAACTAGTACATGCATTTTTTTATCACCCATGCTACGAATATTGACAAAGCACTGCATGAACATCACAATATTATAATTGAAACTACTTAAGTTTTATATAAGTACTGATTATTTATATACATGAAATTGAAGAAAAATGATCATAAATAATAGTAGTTATATGGTCATTTTAGTGAGTATACATGATTGAAATATATTTTTAGTCATTAGAAGAGAATTGGGGAGAAGATAATAAATTCAATTCAACATTAAGATTATTAACTATATGGTCATTTTAGCAATTATACATGATTGAAATGAATTTATAGTCATTAACAGAGAATGGGGTAGAAGCTAATCAATTTAATTCAAAAATAAGATTCAATGTGTGTGTAAAGCAATCCAACAAATAGAATATAGTGTCAAACACATAACAAAACTTTGATTCATTGAAAATATTGATTACAATTTCACATTATTATAACTCTCTATGAAGAGAGATCCCTTAATTCATTATTTATACATACATTATTTTTCTCTTTCCTAATCCCCATGTAATACCCCCATATGATATACATAACATATATAAGGTCAAAACCATAAATAAATAAAAATAGTTGTCATAAACTAACATGTATTGCATCCCTAGTCCCCTTATATTATAAAATAGAGTTTCATGTTTGTCATCTCAAAATTTTTGACCTATCATAACTAGCAACATGTCATGGTTGTACTATAATTGATGGTGTATTTTGTTAATTGTTTTTATTCAACTCTAACTTTGTAAGTGGTAAATGAGATTCATTCAAAGTGTCATGTACATGCATAATAGGTGAGACCCCACTATTAACAATAGATGAAGCATCACCACTAATTGGTGTACCCCACTTTTCCATTGCTATCACATCCCCAACATCCTATACATATTTAGTCATCACATCAACAAACTATCACATAAGTACCACCACCTAGCCATAAAGTGCGATCAACTTTTCATCTCTTACGTAAATCCTTCCAGACATTTGGTCACACAATATTTTAGAATTAATTTAAAAAACCACATTCTCTACATTCTCATCATAAATATCCTTAAGACCATTAATGAGATCTATGTAGTATGAATAGTTTAATTTACTACCATTAGTAATTATAGTAGAATTAAAGGTTATCACTTGATTCCTTAGACCATAAATAATATATGCATATTTGAAACATTTTATGGTTGTATCATAGTAGACAACTATATGCAAGATATATATGTTATCCATAATACCATAAAAAAATTAAATATTATTTTATAATCTATATCATAGCAGGACTAATTGAGGGGTGCTTAATTTATCAGTATAAACACCAAATTTACACTAAAAAACATGGGATACATATAGGATGCTTTTCATTACATCACATTATCATTTGAAGTTGATATCTAAGCAATTCTTGTGAACCACACTAGAAAAGTGTGGTTTTCTTAACATTATAGTAAGGCCTATATTTATCTTTACTTTTGTAGTGCCATCAAGGATAACATATTTTGGCCCAAAATTTTCATGGTGGATAAATTAATCTCACACTATCAGGATATAAATTTAGAGTAGAATGTAACATTAAAAATATGTATTACATAATATTTTACAGGTATTCCACTATATTTATGATATGTTGTCCTTAATATGATCTAGATCTCAACTTAGAGTTTATACATTGAAAGTTATCTTTTTGTAATTACTTCATGTGTTTCCATTTCATTGGGATCATTTATCCCCTTTATCTATCATTTCAAGGTGTTAGATTAAGGAAATATGTGCTTAGGATCTTTGACTGGGAGGTGAATCTTGTAGAGGATTGGAAGATTCTCTTTATTTTCCATACATTTGTGTAAAAATATGAGCTTGTTTACGACTTTCTTGCAAATGTTTTAGGTCAATTTTGTTTGCTCCCTCAAATGAAGATTGGGTTTTTGTTAATCATAAGTGAATACACCCCTTAATTTGACATGTTGGACTCCATTATAAAAATATAATTATAATTTAACATTTTTTTGTTTCAGCATGGAAGTATTTGGATTTACATAAACTTAGGAAACTAGAGAAGTGACTATAGAAAGTAAAATACTGCTATTGTCTAATTTTTCAAGTTAAGCTAATAATATTTTATATGCAAGTTAATATTTATGTATAATGATGTATAATCGACTGGATATGACAATATGTAGTAGAACATTATGCATTGATTTTTTTCCAATTGTACAATTTGATGTATTGTGTTTGTGATTGGCATGATCATTAAATTAACGAGTTTTATTTTAGTATAATATTTTATAATGATTTTTGTTGATCATTGTTTTGATTGATTTAATAATAATTAATCATTTTCCCACTACGAAAGTGTGACAATTGCAATTTTTGGTATTTTTAGACTGAACAAAGTTTGGATCAACCCAACTCACCCTATTTCAATAATTTGTGTTTATTTCAATTTGAAAGGAATACATACATACATACATATAATAACTTAATTTAATATTACTTACCTTTCTCATTGAAATATGTATAATGAAACAAATTAAATTCAATATATAGTAAAATCAAGGGTAGATACATATTTACAAAATATTTACTTGGTGCTCATTCAAAGATATAGACTATTCTAAAAGTGCACTAACGTGAACTAAAGAGTGATTGCTATACTTATAAATTCACTATGCCAACTCATTAGGAAAGCTCAAAAATTCCTACAACAAAATTTATTTCCTCATAGATCCTAAAACACAATTTATTCATCCTTATATTTTTTATGTGAAATTAGTGAGTGAAACATCCATGCATCCCTATTGTTGGGATTCAAAATTAGACATTTCATAATATCAAATTAGTTACTCATACATTCCATAATGGTTCCATTATAATTGAGGTATACCTCACTCAAATGACATGAGTAAAAGGGATGAGACTAGGTATAAGTTATTGAATAGATACTTAGACTTAATGTATAAAATTAAATTAATAAACATGATGCCACTTGATATATCTCTTCTTCTATCAACTCCCTTAAGAAATTGGCAATTTTTGGAGACAATCAGTTTGAAATTTGATATATGCTCTTTATAACTTAGAAACCTATGTTTTTGAATAAATAAATCTTGATAATAAATGAAATAATTATTATACTATTATTTGATTTAGATAAGTCATTTTTATGATTTTAAACATTTCATCAAGTCACTTAAAGATCTAAGACCTTAATTCAACCCCAGACTACTACATGACTATTTTAAAGCAATTAGGCCTTAATAATGGTGATTTCAACTCTTTAAATACTTAGGTTTTTTCTTTTATTCCTTTAAATAATTATAATTTATATCTATTGTTAATAAACCAATCTTAATTCATTGGTTTCTTAAAAAGAACAATTTTAAATCAATTCTGCTTTTTAGGTCTCTAAGCCTAATTGACCCTTAGC